>CM050404.1:48564877-49125011 GCA_027580255.1 Therioaphis trifolii
TTTGACGGATCGCTGGAAATTGCTGGATCAATGCCATCAAGCGTTTTGGCGGCGATGGTCCCGCGAATATCTGACGACCCTACAGCAGCGGTCTAAATGGACCACCCGCACTCCGAATATCAACGTAGGGGATATGGTTGTGATAGTAGATAATCAATCACCCCCGCTCTCATGGCGTCTTGGCGCGTATTACGTTATATCCCGGTCCTGACGGGGGGGTACGGGTCGCCCAGGTGTTTACCAGGATGGGCAATATTACACGACCGGTGGTAAAACTTGTCCCTTTTACCTACACTCCCTCGAACATAATGGCACTAATAATCACTATAATAGCAGGGCATCTGTTTTTGCTTATCACCACGTCATAAGCTCCGTTCGGCTTGTCCTCATAGTCCGGTTATTCACGCTCAACTGAACCCTCGTCGCTCTGTTACTCTCTATTGGTGAAAAATGGGTTCGGGGTGACTGACTGTCCGTATACGGATGTATTTAATGATTTGTATTATTTATTTGTATTTTCATGTATTTATGTATTACGATGTGCTATTTATTCAACTCTGCGAATCTCATTTTGTATTTTTCTCCTATTATTATTATATCTATTTATATATATATTTTTGTTTTTTATTACAATTTATTTACTAATTTATTTATTAATTTATTTATAAATTCATGTCTAAATTTGTATTTGTCTTATTATTTAATTTCATTTTTGTTAACTTGAATAAGACTCGTTCTATCATTATGTGTACATATGTTTCGACTTTGCATTGTATTCAAGCTCAGTCCCACGGTGCCATGCCACGACCCGATGATCAGACCCATCGTCTTCTACGCCAACGTCATTCTCCTTCGTTCATCAAAGTCATCGTCAGCCACGCTATGTGAAGCAAAGCCTCACAGGGGAGTATGTTTGAGCCGATGACCTTTGTACGCCATCGAGCGTTCGCGCTATATAACGCGCATAACCGGTCCGCGCTTTGTAGCGAAGCTTTCGATTCCCCCGCCGTTGCGTCGTTCTAATCGAAAGTCCTAATCGTCGCTGTGTGCCGTGGCGATGCGTCTCGTAGTCGGTGCACGTTCGTCGCTGTATGCCGTGGAGAGTGTCACCTCCGGCAAGTTCTGGCCGTTTTCGTTATAGCAGCCGATTTTGGTGCTGCTGGTCCGACGTTCCGGCATTTGATTTGCTGTTGTCGTCGTCGTCATAACCGCCTTGGTGTGTGGTTTGGGCCGTTGTTCGTGCCCGTTGTGCTTCAGGGCACTAAGCATTTGTTGTCGTGGTCCACTTGGTTGTCGAGTAACCAAGGACGTGTATATTGGGTTGTGCACTTCCGAGTTCCACCACCATTCCGAGAAGCCGGCGTGCTACGCTACCGGATCGTCGTGGTGTAGACATTTTGACTGCTGCTGGAAAGCTGCAGTGCGTCGGGTTGTGGCTGGGCCATCGTCAATTGCGTGTTCATCTGTTGTCCAGATCGGGTATTATTTGTACCATTATTATTATTATGTCTTAATTATTATTGAATGTTTTTATATTACGTATATTAGGTAGTAATAAGTCTCTCTCCCTGGACGTCCACTCCCCGTATTTTTTTGTATATCACATTATAATTATTATTATTATTATTATTTGAATATTCTATAATATATGGTGAATTCAATATTCGATATTGTACGTCCGTCACCAGTCCCGTTCCTAACCCTACGCGAGTCGCGGCGGTAAACTACCCGACTTCGTAAGCACCGTCGTGGCGTAGACATGAACATAGGCCGCCAAAAGCTATAACTTATAGAATAGGTAATGTTAATAATTATTATCTTAAAAACTAAAAAATATGTATAAAATATGATTTCAAAAATTTAAATTTCAATAGATTAAACAAAATGTAATCTTGCCAGGTTACATACATTTTTATACTTAAACCCGGCAACGACGGGTAATTCAGCTAGTTTTATATAAAGTCGGTTAGTGGAAAAAAAATAATCATGGAATGCCCGGATGATGGCATAGTGAAATGTATGTCAATCAGTTAAAAGAAAAAGAAAAAAAAACAATTAACATTGTGACTCATGACATTGATGTTTAATACAATATATATTATGAAATAGGTAACAACAGTCGATGACGAATCGGGGATCTGACGGAAGATTAAAAAAATTAATGGAACAAAACAAAATAAAGATGATAAAAAAACAAACAATGATTGAACATTACCACTGCTTGCATGGGTAGTTTTTAAAAAAAAAAATATATATATATATATTAGACATCGTAGTGTTCTGTTTTCGAATAATAAATGTTGTCGGCGGGAGGGGCGGATCGTGTCGTATAAATACCCGAAATTGTTCAGACGCGACGTCATTATTACCGGGATAATAATCGTTTTTGTTTTAACGCGCGCTCCCAGAGCGGGTCGTTCAAGGTATGACAGTTTCTGTCGTCTAAATATTAACGGCGACTTTTTACCCCTGTATCGATTAGAAACCAGTTTTGCAGTCGTCGCGACAGGCGTCGTGTTTTTGGTATCTGCACGCGAGCGGATTCATATCTATCGCCCGTAGTAGGTACTTACTACTTACATGTCAGCTTTGCTACCAACATTATCGGCGTGTGGGTGATTTAAAACATGATTTCACAATAACAGATAATATTCTATTGTCACGGTGTACAACACACACACACACACACACACACACACACTCACACACACACACACACACACACACACACACACACACACACACACACACACTCGCATTCAAACGTGTGCGACTACGAGAGACATCAATCGAACGTTGTGTGTACGTCCGAGTTACCGTGGTAACCGGACTTCCGTTAACACGACGTTTCGTCGCAACCGCGATCGAGGGACAGGTGTAGGTACAGTAGGTACCTTGTATACAGGAGGAGCGAAGACGACCATCGGCCAACACCATTCGCGTTTAATGAAAAAGTGTGAAGTCGAAATGGGATGTTTCTGCTGTAAATTCCGGGCTGCCAAACAGCCGAAAAAATTGGTGTATTCTTGGTAAATATTACATGTACCTACTTATTTATCGTGTCTGTTCGTTTATTAGGCGTTTACACATATCTGAGTTGTGGCGCTGAACCTTTGGAGGGAGCGGAGGAGATTTTAAATCCCTTATTTTAATTTTAAATCGCGAATTTTTAGATTGGAATCGCGTTTATTTTGTGAATGTGAACGCACATCAGGGACGCCCGCAGCAATGTAGCTCAGGGGGGGGGGGCAAAAAATTGGAAGTACCTAAATACTTATGGGAAGATTTACCGCTACACTTTCATCTACTCATACTTAGTAATAGTATCGTTTATAATTTTTTTTAAATCAAAACTAATTTAAGTAAATATAAAATTACACTATTATTTCTAATATTTCTAAGAAAAAACATTATAAAATTTTAACAAAAAACAACTTTATTTGATTTGAATTTACATATTACATCATTACATGTTACATATTACATCATAATATTGCATTTTATTCAAAAAGTAATGACAATCTCCTTTTATTAGAAGCAAATAAATTAATTGAATTATCAATTTGTTGATTAAAAAACCCCATGATAGCTGAACACATTACCCAGAATACGATAAATGTAATGATAATAATGTCTGTCAAAAGGTTTCTATTTCCGTCGACGACAGGCAGCTTATATATGACTTGTTAGATACAAGGATTGTCGCATAGTCGCTAAATACCTAAGACCAGCTTTATGTAAAAAAACTTCTAATTTTGTAACTGACACAAAAAATCTCAGTGGGGCAATGGCCCCCACTGCCCCCCCCCCTTTCGGGCGTCCCTGACGCACATGTACTTATCGCGGGACATTGTTATATGTTACACTCCTGACTCCATAGACTAAGATTGTTATGTACTTATGTGGGAATAACGATCGACGATAGTAATTCGTATGGACGTTGTGGATTTTGTTTGCTAGGTATCTATAACCTATATCCAAAACGATGTTATCCAGTTTCTGGTGAATAATAAAATTATTAATCACCTCTGAAACGTCTATCAGGAATAAAATACCGTTTAAATATTTATATTTTACCCCGTGATACAGCAATAAGTCCCTATTAACACAGCGTTATAAACGCTTATTATTTTTCGTCATACGCGTCGTGGTTGGACTTACTTATATCATCAATTCGCTGCTCAATTACCAACTTCTGAAGCCAATGGCGTAACCAGTGGCGTAATTACGGAGATGCACGACGGTGCACTTGCACCCCCTTGAAAAATGTAGCAGGTGCAAAGATATGATTTTGCATCTGCTGAAACTGAACTTTAACCAAATCGAAGTATTCTATATAGTACTGTTTTGTTGTTTTGGTATTATTACAAAAAAGGTTAAATTTTTTATTAGAAAAATATTAATTTTATTATATTATAAAATAATATTATATTTTAATTATAGTACATTCAATATTCATGTAGGGTTTAAATTATGAAGATTATACAGATTGTTTTGCGAACAAGTTTCATACTTGGATGTAATGGAATTTAAAATGGTAAATAATACGTGAGCAAAGCAAACTGCTTTGAAAACGACCCAATTCGACTTTTTGATTTTTGAACCTATGAAAGTTTTGCACATTGCACCTGCTGTAATTTTAGGGGATTACACCAATGGGCGTAACCAAGAATTATGTTGGGGGGGGGTACTGGGGAATAAATTTTGACTTTAATATAAGAATGTAGAATATAATATATACAAGGGAATTCCAAATTTATATTATAACCAGTGGTTGAATTGAAAAACTCTTAATGATACCTTGGAGGCAAAGCCTTCCATACTTATACATAAAATGTATGTCTAAAAAACTCTCCACGTCGTGTTCGTAAAAAAAATGTGTAGGTTTTCTATTGATTTTTAAAAATATGATCTTCAAAGGTAGTGTAGTGTTAGCCTCGGTATTATACGATACCGCTGCTCACAACTGTTGAGTGACCGTACTTATATATAATAAAAGAAAATAAGTAATATTAACTATTTATTACACTAACTATTACATTAACATTTAGAATCTGAGTATAAAGATATAATATTATAAAGATGCTCTGTAAAATATACATATGATGCTCTGTGACGGTCTTACAATGACTGACTCGTCCAGTCACCGCAGTGCCCAGTGTCCCCGACGAAGTCGCTGAATTCTGCTGGTTCAGCGGAATTCATCCACTCGTCCAGTCACATAGGCCACACATTCCTTTACGTGTATTATTATAGTGATTGACTGACGGAAACTTTGCGTATCTATTCCAGTATTCCACACGGTCCGCTCTTAAACTAAACGAATCAAAATGCTAATTATTCAGCTCCTTATATTATAATATAGAGGCGAAATAAATTGACAATATTATTCATAATAATATTTTTTTTTTCATCAATGTTTAACATTTTTTTATCTCTGTCTAATGTCTGACCCTTGAATGTGCATGTTTGGTGAATGAAGGTAACACAAGTACCTGCTTTAAGCCATTTCTTAACAAAATTATCGAAATATTTTTCGTTATAATTAACTATTTAATAATAATATTAAAATAAAAAAAATATTAATGTTCTATAAAAAATGTAATTTATATTCCTATATCATTACATGATACTCGTAGTCGAAAAGAAATCGTGGGGGGGGGTGGGGTTTAACCACAGAACCATCATTCCCGGTTGAGCTACTGCAGGCCACAACTGCACGTACCTGTAGATGTGTGCGCTTAAGTGCAAAACCAGGGGCATCATTTCAGTTTTTTTTTTGGGTGTGTGAAGTTTTAAGCAGGCTATTTAGAAATTTCATCGGGCCATATAACAATAAATATACTTACTTACATAATTGTATTACTTTAAATTTTTTCCATTGATTATGAATTAAAATAAACATAAATAGTAAAAAAGAATTCAAAAAGAATAAATAAGTTATTGAATAGGTACCTTACCTATGGAAAGAAATGAGTAATGCATAAAATCTTAAAAATGGTAAATGCAAAGAAAAAGAAAAGAAAAGAAAAAAAGCACATAATAATTATATTAATTAATTATGATAACTTATATAGGTACTAATAACTTTCGTACAAACAGAAATCTAAAAAAAAAAAATAAAAATATGATGTTTTAAAGAAGCGGATACTGGCGATTTTTAAGCGTAGCAATTACATCCACAGAATATTGTCTAGATTTATATTATTAACTTCTTCTTTTTTGACATTAAGTTCCATGAGGTCGTTTAGTCTTTTATCTTCCATTGATGTGCATATATATGACTTTACATTTTTGAACGATGAAAAAACCTTTCATTTAATGCTGTTGTAATCGGTAAAGTTTTTGCTAATGCAATAATTTTTTCATGTTTCAGTAAAAGCGATAGGAAAATCTTCCAAGCATATTGCTATAGTATCTAAATTAAAATCATGCTTATCATCAAATAGTGTTTTTCTGAAGGAAACTCAGAAGCAATTTGAATTTCATTGAATTTAAAATAACTAATGATTTATGAAAAATTTTAAATAAAGACATTAAGGATTAAAAAAATTTGGACTAGAATAATCAAAAATTTCAAACAACTTAAATAAGTAATTGGTTTCTTCTGAAAATCTTCCATTTATCTGCTTAATAAATTTGAAATTGAATGCAAGCAAAAAAAACTTACTATAGGTATAAATAAATCTACAGCAGTGACGGACATAAGATTTTGTTTTTGGGGCCCAATATTTTTTACATCAGTACATATTTTTATAAAAACACTTATATTAGTATAATGGTATAGTTATATTCTTACACATCTTATGGGCCAAGGAGGGGGGCAGGCCCTCTGAATCTACAGCATAAGTATAGCAAAAGCCAAAAAGCATTAATATCACTATGCTTTCCTACAAGAATTTTTTAATTGTATTATTCAATACGATAACATTAAATATACGAGTAAAATAAAAATACGAAAAAAAAAAAAACATTTGAAAAATTATACTTAAAGTTTAATATTTACCTGTCGATGACATTGTAAATAAGATCAGTTTTTATATTTTTCATATACTATTCTTTGAGTGGGTTACTTTTGATTTTCCCAAAGTACCTACTCATAACAAAGTAATCTTCAAATTGTTTTGAAGGTTTGTATTTTTGCCGTAAGCGATTTTTTCTTTTCTCCTTTCTTTCTATAGGTACATTACTTTTTAATGCACATATTTTAGATTTTTCATAAATAAATTCAAAATGTTTTTCTGATCGTTGCTTTTCAAGTCAATCTTTTAACGAATGAACTAAATTCATTGCTGTCGGTAGTAAAATACCTATATAATAACTTAGTAATAACCTATATAATAAATAGTCTACATTGGACCGTAGTTTAAACGGTTTAAATTTGTCTCATGAACAACGACTTTATATTATATCACAGACATTTCTCATAATCTATTTTTATCACATTTTTTCGTGGTTTTAAATAATTGTGATATACTTTATCCAGTGGTTCAGTAGAATATGTTTATTGTTCACTCAACTAATTGATAACACAATATTTGTTTATTGACACATTAAAAAATAACTAAAATATATTAAAAAGTAAAAACAGTATATATAATTTTAATTATATAAAAAATGGTGCATTACTATAGCAGGCCAATTGGGATTATTTTAAAAGTAAGGGGTGCAGCCGCACACACTGATCCCTCAATGACGCCCTTGTGTGAAGCTTGGCAGTTAATCAATTGTTTAGACTAGTTTCAGTTAATCCTTAATAAAAATTAACTAAGCTAAGTTAAAATTGGTTTAAAAATTTAAAAAAACTTGAGTAACTAAATCAGGTTAAACTTTTCGACGAAGTTAATAACAAAGTTCAGTTAAAAGTTAGTTTATTAGTCTAAATGTAACTACATTAAAAAAAAAAAACTTTAAACCGTACTGATCAAAATATTTGTAGACATCAGGTTACAAATTATTAATTAAAATACTTTATTTTATTATCGTATTAACATTATTTATAGATCTACCATTTTATGCAACATTCAATAATAATAATATTCACGAAAAACGTGATCAATTTTTATCGAAAAAAAAAAAAAAATAAGAAACAAATATTTAGGTACTTACGTACAAACAGATATTCGCAAAAGAAAATATTGGTTTATAACTTTCACTTCAATTTTTTTAAATAACTAAGTTAAACTAAAAATATTTTTTAAGAGAAATAAGTTAGTTTTTTTTTTCATTTTTATAATAATATTCCAATTAGTAACATTAAAAGTTATCAAATAAAGTGACTTATTATTACAATTTTATCTTTTTAACTTAATTAATATACTGCTCGGTTTTGGTTAAATTATTAAATATGTGATCGTGAATTTTTTTTCGCTTGCTTCTTCAGGGTGGAACGAAAACACTTAGACCCCGCGGATTATGTGCTCGAAAATCTGAACGGCTGCACGACGTACAAGCCGCCCGGATCTGTCGGCGGCCAACAGTTCGTGGTGCGCAACTGCGTGGACTCGCGTATCTACGTGCTGGACCACGCGGGCTCGGTGACCGTTGACGATTGTCAGAGATGCACCATCGTGCTGGGACCGACCAAACAGAGGTATAAAACAGCGAGTTGGACGAGACGAGGTATCAGTGAAAAATAACGAAATGTCCTCCCCTCTTCTGTAGATATCACGGCACTAACATTTTTCGCTAACCTAACCGTGTTTAGCGGCCTACTATTTTCGTATTGTTTTTGTGTCCGTTTGGAGCAGGGGTGTGCTTTTAATGAGAACTGCAGAATTGGTGTTGACTGAAATAGTCCTTTTTAAAAATATCTTGCGTACCTATATCTCCCAGTTTTTTTATTGTCATTGTTATTTTTGAAATTGTAGCCAGCAATTAATTTGTTATTACCTACTATATAGTATATACTTATATACCTATATAATTAAGCATTCCGTTGTCTATATCCGTTCAAGTCACAACGATTTTTTTTCACAACGATTGTCATTTTGTCGGTATTAGTATGGGGTGGGAATTTTATGTTTTTTCATATTTGTTTTGATTCTATGCACTTGAATAGGGATTTGACACCATTGAGATTTATAAAAAGTAGAGTTCTATAAAAAATTAATTTTACATGAAAAAAAACATTTTGTTGTTAAAGAATTTCCTGTAGGTATATTCAATAATAGAGAATATTTATGGCAATATTTGATTTAAATTCTCGAAATTATAGTGAGCTTCACAGAGATATTCGTGATGTGGAAGCACCAAAAATTTGTAATTAAACAAGCTGTGGCGTATTTTTAAATTCCTCTTAGTGGGTGAAATCACAAAAAAAAAATCGACGCATTGGTTAACCTTTGCACCCTTATTCTTATTTGTATATTATTTATTTGATGTGCACTTAAGGTTATGAGTAGTGTTTTTATTTAAAATATTTCATATTTTTCAGCATTAAACTAGTTTGTTCCTTCTGTTTAAAAAATGATTGTCAACTGTATAACAAACTCGCTTTGCTGTATCAACAGCTTAACGGTCCATTAAGGACCTGCGCTGCCACTAGTAAGTCTCTCCATGTTTCTCTGTCCAAAGTCCAGTCTAACGTTGCATTCTAATTTATCAGTTTCATATCCTTTTCTACTATGTCTTCCCATTTTGTTCTTGGCCCTCAAAGTGGACGTTTTTTTATTTATCTTTCATATCAGAACATTCTTTAATAAATCTCCATCAGCTCTCCACACATGTCCCAGCCACTCTAGACGTTTACATCTTATATATGTGAGTATATTTGGTTTTCAATACAGATCATACAGCTCTTCATTGTGTCTTTCATATATTCCTAGGTTGTCCTTGTACATCGGTCCATATACATTTCTTAGTATTTTTCTTCCCCATATAGCAAGTTTTCTATTGCTATCTTTTGCTGTGGACCAAGTTTCACACCCGTAGGTTACTATTGGTTAAGGCAGCTTGTGTACAAAGTAGTTTTAGACTTCCTTGATAGCAGTTTTGTTCTCAATAGCTCGCCTATGCTAATGTAACATACCTATTTCCATTCGATATTCTTTCTCTTATATCCCTATGCATGTTGTTGCTATTGTTCATATTAATACCCAAGTATTTGAAATTATCCACCTTTTCAAAATTCATACTTCCCAGATGATCTCTTCTCGCGTATTTCCTAAAAGAATTATATCATCAGCATATTTTAAGACTGTTTCTACACTAATTACTTCCATTATTTGATCTTCATAAGCTTCTCTAATGACTTTTTCTAGTTAAACAATTTTGGGGATAGGGCATCTCCCTGTTGTAATCAAGAAATAACCTCAAAGGCTGGTGATAATCACTGTAGAAAACGTACTTTCAGTAAAGTCTTGTCATTACACATTTTTAATAAATTTACATATTTTTGTGGGATTCCGAAATGTATCATTGCGTTCCATAATTCCTGTCTGTTCATACTATCATAAGCTTGTTTGTAGTCAACAAATATCATGTATAGGTCCTTGTCGAACTCATAGTATTTCTCCATTGTTTGTCTGTGGAAATCCACTGTCGACCAAAAATATGGTCGACAGTGGATTTCCCCTTTATAAAGCCACATTGGTATTTTCCTATGATGCCTTTTGCGTACGGCGTTATTCTTTCCAAAAGGAGCATTGATAATATCTTATAACAAGTGTCCAATAATGAGATTCCTCTGTATTTTTTTAGATCTAATGTGTCTCCTTTTTTAAATATTGGCCATAGTATTGCCCAGTTCCACTCTTTTGGCATTACTTCGGTTTCCCAAATTACCTTAATCATTTTCCAGATTTCACCTTTAATCATATCTCCTCCATTTTTTAGTAATTCCGCTACTACATTGTTTTCTTCAGGTTATTTGTTGTTATTAAGTTTATTTATGATGTTATAGATTTCCTGTTTTGTTGGAGTTTCAATATATGGTTCTGCCTTCCACTGTACTATATTGCATAATTATATCTCCGTGTGTTGGTGTTGGTGGTGTTTTATTTAATAGACATTCAAAATGTTTTTTTTAATTCTTCTACTACAGATTACTGTTTTGTTACTAACTCACCTAATTCATTTATCCATATCAAACTTATCAAAGTAAAATGTGCAAAATTAAATCGACTAATCGTTATCTACAATATCGCATATTTTTATCTAAAATGTATTCAGCCTAGTACCATTGGTTGTACAATATTCTATTCTATAAAGAAATCTAATTTGTATATTACTTAAATTATCTACGATAGGGACGACCTATTAATCATAATAAATGCAAGTCATATATATTTATTTATAACTTGATTTTAACAAATTAGCATACCAAATTAGTAATTACCTGCAATACAACATATTAGTCAGTTAAATTTGTGTTTAGTCCCATAAATCATAATATCGATTATAAACTCATATTAATTAATTTACTTGTTTTGATGCATTTATTTCACTATATAGGTATTAATTTATGACTATATCTATGATTGAACATTTTTATTCAAGTAAAGTGAATTAAAATTTATTTTGAATTATTATTATAGTTGGATGTAAAAAAAATCCATTATGTGGAGTTCCCCCAAATCCGTCACTGATTTCAAATTATATATATATATATATATATATATTAAAAAGACTGGTACTCTCTGAGTTATTTAAATTTTTTACTAAGTGTATTGAAATAAAACTTAAATATTGGAGTAAAAATGTATTTTTAGATAAAATTTATAGAGACCATAATTATTTACACCTATTGTTATTTTTTAACGATGTAAAAAAAACACCTTACACATTAAGGATTTTGAGTGATTTTAATCCTTTAGTTGTAATAGTGATTGTTGTTGTTGCAATGGTCGATCGATTGTAATTGTGTGGTCGTGCCTCTATTGTAGTGTTTTCGTGAGGGACACGACGGATTCGACGGTGGTAGTGGCCTGCGGCCAGTTCAGAGTGCGTGACTGCGTCTCACTGAACGTCTCGCTGTTTAGCTCCACTCAACCGGTGATCGAATCCAGCCGGGAATTGAAATTCAGTTGTTACCAATTGTACTACAGTCAGTTGGCCGGTGGGTACATGCATTTATACAGTATTAATTATCGTTTAGTGGTGGATCTACTAGGGTGGTCCATCTCTATGGGGCCTGGACCCCCCTTCCCGCCACAGATTTTATGTTATAAATTATTGATTTTCGGATAACTTTTTGCATGAAAAGTATTTATCTTTGAATTATGGGTCCTAGGTATCAGAAAATGTAAAATATAAATTAAAGAATTTATAGTAGCCGTATTTTTAACTAAAAATTGTTGTGATTATCTTTACACTTATAAGTACACGGGCATATTGTTTTTTTAGGCCTCCCTCAGCAGAGGCGTGACCAGCGGGTAGGTCTGGAAGGCCCGGGCCTACCCTGATTTTTAAACTTTAAGTACACCCCAAACCTTATGCCTTTAAAAATTACATTTATATTGTAAGCACACTAAATACTGAATGTAAATTATATAATTCAAAGGTATATATATATATATATATATGTGTGTGTGTGTGTGTGTGTGTGTGTGTGTGTGTGTGTGTGTGTGTGTGTGTGTGTGTGTGTGTGTGTGTGTGTGTGTATGTATATACATGTACGATGTACACTATATAATATTTAGAGTTAGGACTCATTTTAAATTTTACTTTTTTATTAGTATTTTTTTTTCCGTTAATTGTAACCAACATTATTGTTATAAAATGTAAAAATAATAATGGTTACACGTAAGTTAAAATATCTAATACAGGTTTGTTGAATATTGCTCATGTTCATGGAGTGACTTTTCATGGCTATATAGTAAAGAGTTCGGGGTTCAAACATTTAAATATTTTAGTCTTACAAAAATATTATATTTTTACTTAAATTTGCGAAATTTGTACTGTAGAGTTGTTATAATTTGATTTTCAACTGCAGATCAGTTTGACAAGGCCAACCTTAACATATGGAACAACCACTGGAGAACAGTCTACGATTACACGTGGAACGAAGGAGACAATTGGACAGTAAACGAACAGCCCATCGCCCTCGAGTTACCCGAAGAATTGCACAAGTATGTTTACAAGAACATAATTTTTCTAGCATTAATACATAAATAGGTTACGTAAACTGTAAATAGGTTACATAGCTTTAACATGATAATACTTAGATTAAAAACAAAATAAATAATCTCATCTATATTTTATTATTTATATATGTTTTTATTGACTTCTACAAATTGTTAAGTATTTAGGTTACTAATTATACCTTAGTAGAAGTATTTTTACCGATTAAAGGTTACGAGTTATTTAATATTCTCTGCGAGGAATATTTTTTACATTTTTATCATAATTTTTAAGGAGAATCAGGGTAAAATCTATAATATATTTTTAAAACATCCCTCTATAGTCTAGTCAGGTGGCACTGATGAGATGCTCTTATTTGTAAATATTATTTGAATAAAATGTAGCCACTTACTTATTATACACACACTTTACATAGTAAATATTTCAAATATATATATATATATATACTCTAAAAATTATTTTTTGATAAGTCTATCATATATTGATCTATGTAAGTATAAGCATTGATTATTTAATCAATGGTACCTATAAGTATTAGTTTTGTATTATTTAATTATTTAATTATTTCGGAAGGAGTTTTTTTTTTATTTTGTGAGAACTCACATTAAATTACCTTTTGCCTCCCATACAGTAAATTAGGAAATGTTTTTTCAAATTTCAGTATCACTTACCTTTGTAGGTTAGTACGTACACAATAAATTCTACTTTTTTAACTTCACTTAAGTATTTTCATAAAAATATTGAGAGCAATATAATATAAATGCGTAGAAACAGATAAAAATGCAGTAATTTTCAAAATAAATAAATTTTGACCAAATTTGTGGGTTAAATAAAATTGAAGCCTTAAATTTTTTGAAACATCATATTCTAATTATTCTGTGTTCACATGAGCGTATTTGTTTAACTTAGTGTAAGTAGGTAGGTACTAAATAGAATAATGTATGCAATTGTATTTGTATTTCCATGAACTTATGTAATATACACCAATACATAATCATATAAGAATTTGTACTTATTGTACCTATATTACGATCATTAACTAATAGTATTCATGTAATTCATAAGCAATTAAATCGCACAAATATGTATTTTTAAACTAATCAAATCCCTTAAATTGTATTATAAATCATGTAATTATTTTAAATTATTAGATGGTAGATACGATGTTAATTTCATTGGTTTGATTTTTCTGTGTGTATATTTTTAGGTATGGGATTACAAGTGAATCTAAAAAATCAATAGTGCCACTTACCAAATGTGATCAACAGTTGGGAGAAAATTGCTTTGTCGCATTCGAATTCGGAACAGAAGCTGCAAGATTCGTTCAAGCTTTACAGTGTCATGTAATGCAATATACCTTAACAGTACTGTTTTAAACTATTTCGTTCATATTATGTAATCATGAATTAGTGGCATATTTAATGCATAATGCATATGATTCTGCATCTTGACGTTCATTGATTGATACTGCATTGTCAATTTATTTGTATATCTGTTGTACATTATTTCGTTAAAATTACCGCAGTGCCATATATTTTATGATTTTTAAACTCATTGTAACAACCAGTGGCATCGAAGTCAGTTTTTAGAGGAATTGCAAAGCATTATAAGCATACCTTTGAAGCAAGTATCCATCTACCTAACCACAATAGGTTGAGCAACTGCCCCTCATTTTTTCCTCTCAGAGTGGATCTAACCAAGTGTGTTTCGCAGACTTACCTCACTCACCCACCCTCCCTTAACATTTAACAGGTATTGCAACTTCAATACCTACCTAGATATAGGGATCGGCGCCATTGGTAACAACTATATCAATTTAAATTAAATTATGTATTTTCCCTAAATGTTTTATTTAATAAATTACAAATTTATTAATAACAACTATGCACATTGAATGTATTTTTCTATCTTAAAGTTAAAGACTCTGATTTTATTTAGACCTCTATAAATGCTACTGATATAAGTTGTAAATTCATAGGTTTTATGTTTTTGTATTAATTTAGTATTAATAATACTAAATTATCATTAAATTTGAGTCATTTGAGTTTTCAAAATCGCAGTAAATAAAATTGTTGTCTATTGAAAACCTATCCATTGAACATATTTATTATCAGTTAGGTAAAATACGAATTAATTTTTTCAGGACACAGATTTGGCGTTGATTAAATGCAATTTCAGAGATGGAAAAGATGCAAGAGTATTTCAAGAACAAACCAAATTATTTGGAAATAAAAAAATTGAAACAATTATAGGACTTCAGATACAAGGAACACACGCTATAAGCAAATGTTCAGCAGTGAGTGTCCAACATCAAATTAAACAATATCACGATAAGTATCTATAACCAAAGATTAGAAAAAAACTTAAATTTTTGATATTAAACCATTCAAAGAAATTGACCTTAATTATGTATATTTATTTATTTTGTTTTACCTCCCATATATCTCTACTAGTAGTAGGTACCTACCAGAATGTAAGAAAAATACTATAAGTCATTGGCTTGGTGAAAAAATTAGGAAACGACATTCGTAAGTTTTTTAAGGGGTGGTCGGTGGGTGACCAATAAATGGTAAAGTAGATTGTAGGTGATATTATGAATGTAGGAAAACTAATAAGTGCAATGATATTGGTTGATGGTGATAAAAAGTCAATGAATAAAGAGGTACCTACTCTTAAAGTAAGTTGGGTAACTATTGGAAAAAAACTAGTATGATAATACCAAGTATAATAACTAGTATAAAAAACTATTGATATAAAAGGAGTAACTCTTAACTTGAGTTTATAATTAATAAGATTTAGTAGTTATCCAACTATCATGTTTAAATTTGTATTATTAAAGCTTAAATTTAGTCTCTAACACTTTCGATTACAGAAAAGAGGCAACTAAAAAGCACCTCAATACGCTGTTGCATACCTATAAGTAATTCGTGTGCCTTTTGAGTACCTTTACACTGTACTTTAATATTACTATAAAATCAAATAGAATATATCTATGTTCTTTTTCATTAAGTAGTGTAAATTAAATAAATAATATTATTGTTTTCAATAGATTTTAGCCAATGATTTTCCTCAGTTTACTGCAAACGTAAGTAAATCAGACACTGAAGCTGAAGAATTATTAAAAATATTTTTTTTATTGATTGAAAGTGAATTTCAACCATAAGTATTTTTATTTAATTATGAATTATGATAGATATTTGACATAATCTAGAACAGTGGTTCTTAACCGGTGTTCCGCAGAACACTAGTGCTCTGTGAATTTGGCTTGTGTTCTGCCAAAATAAGCGAAAAAAAAATTAAAATTACTGGGACAGGTAATTTAATTTTTGGTTTCATCGTTTTCAATAATTGTACTTATTACAGCACAATTAATTATATTAGTACTTTTGGGTAAAACCGTAAATTATTGTAAAATAATATGCAAAGATTTTATCTTTAATATATATATATATTCTATAAGTTCACTGTTCACATTACAAGAAGAGGAAGAATTTATTATGTCAATAGATCGTAAACTAAAAATTAAATTTTCCGAAATAACAGTTGAAGAATTTTGTATTTCTATTCAAACAGAGTTAACAAATATTTCTGAAAAAGCGATTAAAATTTCAATTAAATTTTTAATATCATTCTTTTGTGAGCATGGATTTTCAACATAAACAAATATTAAGACAAAAAAACGTGAAAGGCTAACTAGTAACTACTATAGCAGAGGAAATGAGAGTAGCGCTTTCACATATAAGACCAAATATTGAAAATATAAGCAACAGTCATCAGGCCCAAATATCACATTAAAATATTAAATAATCTAAATATTTCTTTAAAAATTGCATTTATTTTATATCATTTACCAATTTTATTATATTATTACATTGACTAAATATGAGTATCATTATGTATGTAATTTTATTAAAAAAAAAAAAAATGTAAAGTATTGTTTGATTTTACAACCTAGTGCTTTGCAAAAATCTTATAAAAGTATAAGTATACCGTGGTTCTAAAAAGGTTAAGAACCACTGATCTAGAATATACCTTATAAAAGAAATGTTTGTGCAATTTTTTTTGTCTTAATTTTAAATTTACATAAATTGTAAAACCATAAGCTAAGTAACTTCTAACCAACCAGTATTGATGGTGAAAATAATTAAAAATATAAAATTATATACTTTTGTAAACACAATATAGTGCTACTAAATATATTTTGTTGACAATATTAAAATTTTACAATTTTATTGTGATGAATTGTTAATTGTAATAATTTTTAATTCACATAAATGTTTTAGACCTGTAAATTTGTTTTGTAAAATTAATGTATACATATAATTATTGATTTTATCATAATATAAAAATAACAATCTAACATTTTATTTGTATTTTGTAAATATTTTGTTATTTGATTAAAATATTAAATTTATGATTTTGACTGAAAAATTTTGTGGAACAAATGTAATATTGTATATTTAAAATATATACATTAAATCATTATTTATGATTTTACCATTTTATCAATGCTGAGTTTTAGTTTTTTAACCTATCAACAATTCTGATTGATGAATTCTATATTATTGTAATATTTATTATAGAAACATGTGATCAACAATGATACCAGTCTTTATTTAGACACTTAAAATAAAAACAAATTAGGCTATAGTCCATTAATATGGTATGTGTAATGGTTTTGTTTATCAGAAACCATTATTAACGAATAAAAAAAAATGAACCATACACAAAATCAATTAACCAACAATTATTCTAGCCTGTACATACATTTCATAATATAACAACTCATTAACCATACTTCTTGGGTATAAAATATTCCAGAACAAATCAGATACAGAATAACATGAATACATAGCACTTTGAATGGTGAAAGATATTAAAATTTGTCTGGCAATGAATCAATTCTTTGTTAATCAGAAAAGGTAGTTTATTTTTAATATTTAGGCGAATATTAAAAAATATTAGGTAAATGTAAAAGATTACCAATATAGTCTAAAAAAATAAATAGTTTATAATCAATAGATTTGTTAAAATATGTTTATTTATAGACCATGCTTAATTATTTATTTTCATATTTAATGTTACTTTAATAATCATATGTTGTTAATTTAAACTCTATTGAGTTTTATTTATTTTATTTATAGTATAAAATAATTTTTATATTAAATAATTTAGCTATTATATGTTTTTGTTATATTATAATTTTAAAGCTCAAATTACAAAAAATAAAACAACATTGAATTTATGTTAACAATGTAGTCAATAATTAATATAGTTAGACATCAGAAGACATTGTTTCATTGCCAACATAAAAATAGTTTGAAAATAAACACTATAAATATTCCACATATATAATATATAAATAAATCACAACTCGAAGACAATAACAAAAATAAAACAGAGTAAAACCAAATAGGAATGGATTTTTAATGGAAAGAATGGTAAAAAGCAAAGACTAAGAGGATACAGAAAGCTGCTGTGACGATGAATAGTATGATTTTGTGTTGTCTGGAACGTGAGATTATGGCATTTATCATTCGAGTGCTTCTGCCTAGGTCTGCATTTGCATCTCTGAGCTATAACACAAATACAATTTGAAAAACAAACTCAACAAATAATATTACAAAATAATTACAAGAAATTACAAAAAGAACAAACCCTATTAAAAGAGTGATTCATAGTTTCTCGTTGGCGATTTAAATCTGTCAATATTTGTGAACCAATTTCTTCAGTTTCAACGGCAATACGATAAGTGTTATCTAATTGTATTCCCGATCGATTCAACCGTTCAGACGTGTATAGTAGCCGCTGTTTTTGTTCAGAAGTCACATCTTCGCTTTCGGCAAAATGATTGTCATCTTCTGAAGTATTTTGGAATGTAAATCAGTTACATCACTTTTAGTAAAATTTCAATAAAAATGCGTAACATACCTAAATCAATGTTGACAGTACATTTGGCTCGAGCAAACTCTTTGGCCAACCTGTGAAGTTCGGCCCGGTAACTGGCCACTCGATTGTGCAACTTGGCGCGCAGAGACACATCAGATTCTTTGACCGACAGGTCCATTTGTTCAAGCTGTGGAAAACATTAAGTACACTTGAGTTACATAGGTACGTACTGGACTCGTCGTAGTCCATTCACGTCAAATTGTTTAAAAACAAACTTAACGTACCAGATCGTGCACCTCATCAAGGTTGCGTTCAATGCCTTTGATGTATTCATTCTTCTCGTCTACATCAAATGAAGAGCAAAAAGAAAACAAATTTTATTACTATCACTTCGCCAACCACCCCCAATCCGGAATTCAAAACGCGTAACGTTACGCAATGATCGTATACGCAAAGACAGCAACAATAACAACACCAATAAGTAATGGGTACTCACTGCCCGCTATGTGGCCGAGCCGGCTGATTTTGGACGTGATCTCAGCGCTGGTCACTCCGAACTGCTGTTCGTAATCGGCTAAAAGTTTGCTGAAAACAGAAAAAAAAAAAATGAGAACCGTCCGCGAACGTCGGTCGACCGCTGTTCAAGAACGAGTCATTATCTGGGCGAAACCTCTACGGCCGACAAGACCGTCTTTCGACAGCGGACGCAATGTTTTTGAAACGCGCGTCTCGTCGACGCACAACGACATCGACCTCTCGAGACACGGTAGACGGATTTCCGTTCCCCGCGGCCGTCCGTCGAGCGCAATAAGACTGTCGTTGTAGAGGTACGTTCACCGAAACACTCACTTTTCCATCGGCCGCGGCGCATTCGACGACGGCGTACAAACGTATGTCAGACGCGGGGCCCTCTCCTTAGACAGACGCCATCGAACGTGAGTTTCCTCGTCTGCGGCGGCGTCGAGGCCGCTACTGCAACTGCCGGCGTTTGGTCTGTGGCGGCGACGAAATGTGGACTGTGATGGCAGATGTCCGAGGACAGAGAAACGAGGTGAAAAAAAATCAGGAATGCGATAGAAAGTTCGATATTGTCGGTGGTATTATAATTATTATTATAAAGGTTTGATTTTGACGCCTAGATAACGCGCACGCCGAGCTGGAGGAGCTGCTGCGATCGCGTACACAGCCGTACCCGTCACGTACTTGTGGTCGTCGTGCTTTTGAGCTTAATCTCGTCTACTACAACAGCAGCTACACTCGGCCCATTATCACGTGTGACGTCACCGGTCGTATCATACACGTGTTATCATTCATTTTGTCAGTGTGATTGTAATTGTGACAAAAACACAAATACTAAATAGCAAAAATTTCAAATACAAAAAGTATCGCTGAAGATAATTTAATTCCAAATAAACCAATCACATTAATTTAAAATTTAAAGTTAATAAAAGTTTAAAGTTATTCGATAATTTACCAACTAATATTGAAGTAAATAAGGATAACTCAAGATTTAAAATTGTAATGAAACAAATGCATTTACAGTTAGGTATTTCGCTGGCAATCCCATTCATAGAAAAGTCCCATTATTACTATACATAGTTTTTCTTACGTACACAGTTTAATTATAGTTACGAAACTGTATGCTGTGAATTCTAACAAGCATAGCTTAAAGGGAGTAGGTATCGACCAGTATACTCAAATCATTGTTACCTTGTTAAAATGTGCTAGGTGTATTATATTATTGTTTTAATAAATTAAATTTAATAAATAAAAAATATAAACAAATCCAAAGAGGCTCAGTCTATATTATCTATAGCCTTGGTACAAACTGTAAAAGGATTATCGCTAATCTATTGATATAAAGTTATACTGATACGGTATGGTCTGGCTTGATAAAGTGGTATTATTTGTTTACCGCCAAAATCGAATGTTCTCAACTGCTATTACTACTATTAACTGCTATTAGCCTCAAAATATTTCCCGATACCAGCAAACGTGCGTTGTGCAGTAAACATTATGAGTTGTGACTTGTGAGTTTGTGACTGTCGGCGTAGAATAGTTAACAATTTTTGTAATTTTATGTCATCAAATCGTTATTATTATTATTATTTAATTGTTCAGTGCTTACTTTTTCGGTAGGTTCCAAACACTTAGATCTATATTAATTGATTATAATTAAAACACGCTTTGTCAAACTCATTAGTGTATTATATTCGTTTTATTTTTATAAGTCTTCTTAATTCTTATTCAGTGTTATAAAATTGTTTGTTATAAACACTTATATTAAAACGACTAAAGGTAAGTTACATCACTTCAAACATACATATTATTTACAATAGAAATTAAATAACAAGTTTTGACCTAAAATATATATCTATATTTATATATTATATATATTAAACAAAATTATAAGCATTGTTCCTCTTGAAACATCATCATAGAAGAAAATATTTTTATAAGCTTCATTAGACTTTTTTCAAAAATGAATCAAATAATTAATGTGTAGATTGGGAGAATTACTATCGAGATTACTATGTTATTGTTTCAGTAAAATTTTTTTAAAATACTTTTCAAAGGATCAGCTCTCTAGAGTGTTTTAATCGGGAAAGCATTTTATATGGGAATTGAAAAAAACCATGTATGTAGTAAAAATATTTTATTTTATTTAATAAAAATGTAAATATAGTGATGATATAAAAATTGTGTAAAATATGAAGTATTTCTGTTTAATATATTATTTGTTTTAAATATTGCATTTTTATATATTATTAGTGCACATGCCAACGAACTGCATTACTCTAAACCTCAATAACTAAAATAGGTAGCCCGATAAAATAAAATAATAAATACCACAAGTACAAGATTTCTATTTTTGTTATCTCACAATAACTAAAATTTAATGTAATCTTCTGAACAATAGATGGTCTCATCTGATTAGATAGACCAAAATCATGTTTCTTAACAGGTTAATTTTACATTGACTTTAGAAGGGAATGTCTAGGGATTGATGAAAAACAGAGTCCTAAGCGTGTTTTACTGTACTTGGCTAGCAAATTACTAGACCATCTTTCATGACTGTCTTTGTATAAGATATTTCTTAATAAAAAACTCCTATGAGATATTGACAAGTTGAGGGTTGTCATATCTGTCTATTATTAAATTTTAATTACAATATACTTGTTTTTTAGTATTGTTGTTGTTTTAATTGTATGCTATTGTTATAATTGTATCTAAAAGGATATTTTTTTTATGTTTTTCAGTTTCCTGAAATTGACTGATTATAATTTATTGTAATTTGACCAATATAATATATTACAAATGGATACGCTTGCAAGTTTAAATGAAATGGAATGGTAGTGCAGATAGACGTATATTATTAAGATTGGGTATTGATTGTATTATGTTTAATTTAACTGCATATGATGAATATAATAATAAAATGTTTTATTTAAAGTTAATAAATTATAATACTAAAAAATTAATATTTATACATAAGCTAGAATACGTTAATAAAAATGGAAGGCTATTATCATTATTTGAAAGGCATAATTTAATTTGTAAAAATAACCATAATATAAAATGTTAACATGAACCTATAAGTGATGTGAAATTCACCAAATGTATTGTGGATTTCATTATATCTATAGACAAAAATATTATAAAAAATTTTTATGTATAATTGATACATAAAATATGTAAAAATATATATATTTTTTTTTAATTCAATAAAAATGTTTTCATTATATACATTATATATATATTATATTCCATATTTTTTCCTACAATTTTAAATATGTGGAACAACCTCAGGAACAGAAAAATGATGAAGAGTTGTGTTCCAAGTTTGAACTAATGCATTTGACAGACCATACAAGCTTATTAAATACATATATTTAATGTTAATTTCATTGAAAATTGATATTGTTGTTTTAGATTCTTATTCTCGGTATCCTAGTATTAAGAAATACCATAATAAAATAATCCATTTTATTTATTATAAAATTAATTCCATTTGTTTATTTATTTTATATTTTTAATTTTTAATTTACAGAACCTGCTATTATACTAATTTTAGTTTATTTTGTTTACAGTTTTACAATTATCAATTATCAATTATTAATTATCAAAATATGAAAAGAATTACCAAGTCCACTCGATTAGCAGTATTTGACGATGATCTAGTTGAAATAGAACGATTTAAAAAAATATTGAAAACTTCTTATTTGAAAAATAAAAACAATTTTTTAGATTATACACAATTTTTAAATTATAGTTTAAAATTTTAATATATAAATTAAAAGAATTAACTTTAAAAACAGCTCTTAAAATTAATATTTATGTTGATAGCGTGTACGAAAATTTTTTAACTATGGAAAAAAAAAGACTGCTTTTAAAACTAGTAATGAACTTATACAAAATAATTCATGTTTTTCTAAAATTTAAAAAAAAATGTTCAATAATATGTGTTTTCCCTTATGAATATATTTCTAATTTTAACAAATTAAACGATGCTTGTTTACCTCCAAAATGTGAATTCTATAATTCGTTAAAAGATGAGGAAATTAGCGATGAGGATTACACGCACGCTATAAATGTATGGAAAAGATTTAAAATTAAAACATTAGGTGAATATAGTGATTTGTATTTAACGACCGATGTTTGTTTACTTGCGGATGTCTTTCAAAATTTTACAGATATTTGTTTCAAAACACTTCATTTAGAGTTTAGACTCATCAAATTATATGACAGCTCCAGGATTTGCATTCGACTGCATGTTAAAATACACTAAAATTAAACTCGAACGTTTAAAAGATTATGACATCCAATTAATGCTAGAAAGTGGTATAAGAGGAGGAATTTGTCAATCAGTGAAAAGATATTCTAAGGCGAATATACCTAATGTTGAAGGACTTGCATACAATGAGAATAAGCCGATTAAATGGTTAATGTATTTAGATTGCGTGAATTTATATGGAAAGGCGATGTTAACAGAATTACCGTATACAAATTTTGAATGGTACAATGATTTAACAATCGATATAACAAAAATTGAGAATAATTCTAAATATGGATATATTTTAGAAGTAGATACAGATTATCCTATACAATTGCATAAACTTCATAATGATTTACCATTTTTACCGTTAAATACAATTCCGCCTAATTCTAAAGTACAAAAATTACTTACAACTTTAACTCCAAAAAAAAATTATATTATACATTATAAAAATTTAAAACAGGCAATTGCTAACGGAATAAACGTTACAAAAGTTCATAGAATTATCCGTTTCCAACAATCTAAATGGATGGCATCAGACGCGAAACGAGTTTGATCGACAATTTTGGAAACTATTAGTAAACAGTGTATTTGGTAAATGTATGGAAAATGTACAAAAACGTATGTCTATGAAATTAGTTTCAAATGAAAAAATAGCTCATAAATATATGATTAAACCGAATTTCAAAGATCGAACTATATATTCTAAAAATCTGATGGTAATACACATGTTTTCGGAAAAAGTAAAATTTGATAAACCAATTTACGTAGGATTTTCAATATTAGTTGTATTAAAAACCATCATTTATGATTTCCATTATAATGTTATGAAAAAAAAATATGAAAATAATAACTTAAAATTACTTTATACCGATACAAACTCGTTAATTTACGAAATTAAAACTTCTAATGTTTTTGATGATTTAAAAAATGAATTATTCCCGTATTTTGATACATCAAATTATCCGGAAAATCATTATTGTTTTAATGAAAATAATAAAAATAGACAAGGTTTTTTAAGGATGAAATGAAGGGGGATATTTTATTAGAATTTTTTACATTAAGACCTAAATTGTATGCATATCGAACAAGTGAAATGGAAAAAAAAAAGCTAAGGGTGTAAAAAAGTATGTTATAAAAAAACATTTATGTTTTTCTGATTATATAAATATTTTAAAAGCGTATGTTGATCATAATTTTGATATTAATGAATCAGCTTATCGTACAATGAATTTTATCCAATCAAATAAACATATTGTTTATTCTAAAACAGTGAATAAGTTGATTTTAAGTGCAGATGATGACAAACGATTTATTATGTATGATTGTATACACACTCTTGCGCATGGACATTACAAAATTAAATAATTTGAAACATAAAATATAAAAATTGTGGGAAATAATATTAATTGTTCAAAATTTTATAAATTTAATACCCAGTATAATCAATAAAAAAAAAAATATTTTTTCTATGTATATTTATGTGTTTATAAATAAAAATGTTTACATACACACACACACACACACACACACACACACACACACACACACACACACACACACACACACACACACACACACACACACACACACACACACACAGAATAACATTAATTTATAATATCTTTTGATGAAATCCATGAATTATGACTTGAATCAAATCCTAACCATTTAACAAAAATTTTATTTTTATTTCTTTTTATAATACGTTCTACTAGATAAGTGTTTGGAAAATCAGTTTTTAAAAGTTCTTGACTATAAAATCGACCTAAAACGATAAGACTTTGTTCGAGCTTCGTGCGGAGTATATTTAATAGTTGAATGTTTAGTATTATTATAATTATGTATTAAATCAGATATTGAATTATACCAATTATATGAACCAGTTGCTGTAAACTGTTTATAAATTTTATTTTTAATTGTGCGTATTACACGTTCGACCATTGCTGCTTTTATGCCACTGTATGTAGAATAATGTTTAATATTATATTTCTTCATAAGTTCTTGAAATTGTTTGTTATAAAACTCTGTACTGCTATCTGTTTGTAAAAATTTCGGACGATTTATTTTTAATATATTTAACATGCCTAGTGAAACTTGTTTTGCAGATTTATTTTTTAAGGCATGCACCCATACATACTTAGTATATGTGTCTATAACTATTAAAATAAATTTAAAACCTTTATTATTTTTTGAATATGATTGAATATCGATGAGGTCTGCCTGCCAGAGATCATCCTTGAATAGGGAAATTATTTTTCGTCTAGGAAAAGTTTTTCTAGCTGGTTTATGTAGCTCTTCTGCTATTTTTTCTAATGTTGTCATTTTTAATTTTTTGTAGTCAAAACATTATTTTTTCAAATGGAATCATTCAATCAATATGAAGTTAAGCCTGTGGGTCGTGTCGTACCAATAATCAAAAAACATTTCCACGTACGGCCCCGAAAAATCCGAAGAATGAATATTGATCAATTATTACAAGAACTTAGGCATACAATAAATAAAGCAGTAATAGCAATGCAATATCATGGAGAGTCGATAGCAAGTGATCAATATATGTCCTGGATCACTGGAAAATATTATGTTGATACCACGATTTGGAGATTAATTAACCGGTCGAATGCTGAACCTATTTCAGTAGTTAACGTAATTTCAAGACTAGATTACTTAGGATAACTATGATTTTATGTGATATAATTAATAATAACTTTTTCAATTAAACATTTCTTTAATTTTTTTCTTTATACAATAAGTTTCCTCTCACGTAATTCTTCTAGAATAGATATAATTTCATTATTAACACCTGTATTGCCAGCATTTTGAGACGATATTAAAAGGTTTAGTCTCGTAACTAATTCATTCGGATCGTCATAATAAACTATCTGTGTGTTAGGTATTATGTCTTTATATAGACTCGAACCTATTTGATCAGATTGTAACGTTTTCCCGAAATCTATTAAGTCCGAGCTATTTCGTAATTCTTCTATAGAATGTAATGAACTATTTTCTAGTGATAAGTCGTCAAGAGATTTACTAACGTTTAATTTATCGTTAGACTTTGAGTACTTAAATTTTTTGCTTTGAAGTGTTGGACTGATTAAAGGTTTACTTCGTTTTTTTATTTCATTTATATTATCAGACTCTTCCATATTCGGCATTATATTTTTGTTATTTAAATAATTTAAATAATTTAATTCTTTTCTGATATGTTCGTATAGAGGCTTAACAATAGAAATCCATTTATTAGCACTATTAGCTTTAGGTTTACCATCTGACTTGAGGTGAACTTTTGTAGATTTTAAAATGTCATAATATGCTTCGTAATCATCATATTTATAATTTGACGGATTTTTTTCACACAATAAAGACCAAAGACCACGAGTCCACGGGTAGCTCTTATCCAAAACCTTTAAATTATTGTTACTGATGGTTACAGGATAATTTGATATTTTAAGTTGTTCATCTTTTTCATCGTAATGTAACCCAAACGATTTGTCATATGTTCTACTTTGAGGAGAAGCATTTAAAAAGTGTTCAAAGTCTGATGATACATCATCTTCTTCATTACTTCCACCAATATTAATATTTTGAAATTCTGGTTCGTTGTTCATATTTGTTTTTTCTATAATTGCATTAAGAGGGTCAGTTATTGGTTTAAATGTTTTGCGAAAATAATTATTAGAATCTATAACACCTCTTTTCATGTCTAAAACTTTACGTTTTATGTTTTTCTGACAGGATATTAAATTATTCAATAAAACTTTTTTTCACTCATTTTAAGTAGAAATAATTTAATGTTGAATGTTTGTACACAGCCAGTCAAATGTAGTCAAACCAAAAATGCTTTCATATTTAAACATAAATTTTAATTAATTTTTATGAATGTATGGAAACCACATCTGTATCTTCCTTGATCCATTTCACGAGTTTTATCAATTACTATAAATCCGTAATCTTCACGGTTCCAACATGGATGACACATTTTACGAAACTCTATAAAATCTATATCTGAGGAACAATGATCGTCGATTATATGTCGTAGATTTTTATCATCTTGCTTGAATACTATTGAAAAATTTGTGTTGTCTCTTACTAACTGTTTCGGTATTTTTGAATATGTTTGAGCTAAGTAAAAAATAGAATTTGCACCAGAATGTCTTCCCATAGGTACTGAAGTAATCACGAATAGGTGTTTGACTATCACAAATAACATCATCGAATATAAAAATTGAATTTTTTTTAACTAAACTAGGTTTTATAACTTGATCCGCATTTGTAAATGTGTAAAAATTAATACCTTTAATACTATCTATCAAATTTTTTAATAACACATATTTTTCTTGATTTGGTGTTTTGGAGTATAAATAAATGTTTTCAAATTTTACACCATTTCTATGAGTTATAAGATTAAACATAACATTTGTTTTTCCGGATCCTGAAGGTCCTACAAGTATTCCGCGAATACTGTCTGGTAATAATGATCCATGCCTTGACGGTCTTTTAGTGATTTGTGCATCTACGTTTTTAATGTTTAATTTATCTTTTTGATCGATTAATTTCATTTTTAATATAAATACTATGTAATTTTAAAACATAAAACCAGGTATATATAATGCGTTCAACTTGTAAGCAAAAAAATGTTAAGACCGGTAAAGGATTTTTAAACACTGTTATAAATAGACTTCCATTTGAAGCTCACATCCCTGGGTATCAATTTTGTGGGCCTGGTACTAAGTTAAAAAAGAGATTGGCTCGTGGGGATAAAGGAATCAATCCATTAGATTCTGCTTGTCGAACACATGATATTACTTATGAAAACAGTAATAACTTAGATATTAGACATAAAGCCGATAAGTTATTAGAAGATCAAGCTTGGCAAAGAGTTAAAGCTGCCGATAGTTCTAAAAAGGAAAAACTTGTTTCATATGTAATAGTAAACGCTATGAAAGCTAAGTGAAAAATCAGTATGGGTAATAAGCGTAATAATAAAAAATATATATTAGCAAAGAAAAAAAAAGAGGAAATCAAGAAAAAACGGTGAAAGAGTTATTCCATGTCCAAATCAAGTAGGCGGTGTTTTACCACTTATACCAATATTTGCAGGGTTATCAGCACTAGGAAGTTTAGCCTCTGGTGCATCAAGTGTATATAATGCAGTTAAAAAAGATGATGGTTTATATTTAAACAATAATATAAAAAAAGGTTTGTATTTAAATATAGAAAGTTCAGGAGTAAAAAAAAAAAAAAAATTAAAAAAAACTAATACAGTGTCGTTTACCCAATAGACCTCTCACCCATGAGGATATTATAAATTATGTTGACAAGTTGAAAATTAAACATTTCCGCGGAGTCTTTTCTCGAGATAACTTACCTAAAAAACCGTTAAAAATTGAGTGCGCAGTGTTAAATTTAGATACTTTTAAAGGTAAAGGAACTCATTGGGTAGCATATCATAAAAATCATAATCTTATTGTGTATTTTGATAGTTTTGGTGATCTACCACCGCCAGCTGAATTACAAAAATATTTTCAAAATTATAATATTTTATTTAACTACCTACACAAATTATCAAAAATATGATACATTCATATGCGGACATCTGTGTCTCGAATTTTTACAATGTATGAATCAGTTACTTAAAGCTTAACAGACAATAAAACATCGTTATACTCAACTTATTTTCCACCGATAAATGTATATGAAATAAGTTGGTGATGAAACAGAGAAAGTAAAGAGTATAGACAATTTTCAATTTACTCCGTGGTGAATGTACAAGCTCTGAAGTACAAATTGTAAAAGGATTATCGCTAATCTATTGATATAAAGTTATTATACTGATATGGTATGGTCTGGCTTGATAAAGTAGTTTTATTTGTTTACCGCCAAAATCGAATGTTCTCAAACTGCTATCACTAAACCTCAAAATATTTCCCGATACCAGCAAACGTGCGTTGTGCAGTAAACATTATGAGTTGTGACTTGTGAGTTTGTGACGGTCGGCGTAGAATAGTTAACAATTTTTGTAATTTTATGTCATCAAATCGTTATTATTATTATTATTTAATTGTTCAGTGCTTACTTTTTCGGTAGGTTCCAAACACTTAGATCTATATTAATTGATCTTAATTAAAACACGCTTTGTCAAACTCATTAGTGTATTATATTCGTTTTATTTCTATAAGTCTTCTTAATTCTTATTCAGTAATATAAAATTGTTTGTTATAAACACTTATATTAAAACGACTTAAGGTAAGTTACATCACTACTGTTCAAACATACATATTATTTACAATAGAAATTAAATAACAAGTTTTGACCTAAAATATATATATTATATATATTAAACAAAATTATTAGCCTTGTTCCTCTTGAAACATCATCATAGAAGAAAATATTTTTATAAGCTTCATTAGACTTTTTTCAAAAATGAATCAAATAATTAATGTGTAGATTGGGAGAATTACTATCGAGATTACTATGTTATTATTTCAGTAAAATTCTTTTAAAATACTTTTCAAAGGATCAGCTCTCTAGAGTGTTTTAATCGGGAAAGCATTTTATATGGGAATTGAAAAAAACCATGTATGTAGTAAAAATATTTTATTTTATTTTATAAAAATATGAAGTATTTCTGTTTAATATATTATTTGTTTTAAATATTGCATTTTTATATATTATTAGTGCACATGCCAACGAACTGCATTACTCTAAACCTCAATAACTAAAATAGGTAGCCCGATAAAATAAAATAATAAATACCACAAGTACAAGATTTCTATTTTTGTTATCTCACAATAACTAAAATTTAATGTAATCTTCTGAACAATAGATGGTCTCATCTGATTAGATAGACCAAAATCATGTTTCTTAACAGGTTAATTTTACATTGACTTTAGAAGGGAATGTCTAGGGATTGATGAAAAACAGAGTCTTAAGCGTGTTTTACTGTACTTGGCTAGCAAATTACTAGACCATCTTTCATGACTGTCTTTGTATAAGATATTTCTTAATAAAACACTCCTATGAGATATTGACATATTGAGGGTTGTCATACCTGTCTATTATTAAATTTTAATTACAATACACTTGTTTTTTAGTATTGTTGTTGTTTTAATTGTATGCTATTGTTATAATTGTATCTAAAAGGATATTTTTTTTATGTTTTTCAGTTTCCTGAAATTGACTGATTATAATTTATTGTTATTTGACCAATATAATATATTAAAAATGGATACGCTTGCAAGTTTAAACGAAGAAAGTGAAGTGATTCAAATCTGTGAGCCAAACATCACATTTATAGTTGATGATGCTGTCTTTGGGAAAGGTTCACTTTATGTTGCTGAAAGTAAACTTTTTTGGAAAAATGATCTAAATAATCAAGTTGTTAGTGTTGAATATGAATCTATGTGTGTATTTGGTACCTGCAATCATCCAACAGTACATGAAAAACCCTGTATGCTAATAATAGTTGATTTCACTTACAAACCTGAGAATATTCAATGTGAAAATGGGTTAAGGCAAAATGGTGTTAATCATGAAGATAACCATGATAACGAAGAAGCTAATGATTCTGAGGATGATGGAGATGATGGAGATGAAGAGGATGAAATGAAATCCAAAATAAAACTGGTACCTGATAACCCAGATTGTTTAACTGAAATATATGGAGCATTTACACGGAATCAATCAAGACATAGTCGAAATGATATGAGTAGTGAAGACGAAGGTGATGCATTATATAATGAAAATGACGAATTCGAAGATGATGATGGAGATGGAGATGAACAAATGCTGATGGATTGATTATATATGTAGTATAATAAACTTCACTTCAAAAGTTTTTTGTACTTACTTTTTTTTTGTATGAAAACATTTTTATCTTGTTTTATCTATATTTGCACAGCTCATATTTATTTTATTTGTAATAACTTAAAATTGCCTTTTCGTATTATAATTTTTTCTAGTAAGCAATTGTATGTAATTTAATACTATTTACATAAAATAATATATTTTTTTGTAATGTAAAATCTACAGTTCATGGTTGGGTTACATTTATCCAATATCTGTTTTAATTTAATTATTTAATCATGTACTCAATGTTTTTAAGGATCATTTTTTCTAAGGAATCATAAATTGACGATGAACGAATATATTCACTTGATTAAATGTATTTTAAACTACTGTACTGAAATTTTTCATGATTTTTAAATGTATTATTTGTTTTTGAGGGTGATTGGCTGGAATATTGAGACATTTCAAGTGATATGTTCTTCATCTTTACATTGTTTTAAATCTTATATATATCTTATATTTATATAATCTAATATATATATATATATTTTTTTTTTCTCAAACAAAAGACTTATTATTTATTTTATTTACCTAATGATATGTACAAAAAAAATGTTCATTGATTTACTTCTAAATCAGTGAGATGGAAAATTTTACCAATTATTTAACTAATATTTTTATATACTGTGTTATGTGCTATTGTAATGCAAAATATTTAAATTATTGATCTATTTTTAGATTCCAAGTACAGCAAAGTATCTATTGGTTTAAAACTGATGTTTTAACTTTTTTTAATTTGATAGGTCAAAAGTAACATAATCAACTATGTTGCTTTAATATACCAACATAATTATTAAAAAAATTAATACAGCATTTTGTCAATATTTTTACAATTTACAATTCAATATTCAAAAATATATTTTAAATTGTATGTTACCTATTTAATCATTATGTTAAAAGTACTAGTTTTTTTTAGATGTGATAATATAAATGTGAATGGAATTTTTTTGTAATTTTAACTCGAGTTAAGGAAAATGTATTGAGGTAAAGTCTGTGCTTGAGTTCTGTATTGTAATTTATTACTACATTATGCCATGATGGATGTTGGTTCGCTGGTTAAAGAACTGTTCTATTATTGTACAAAATTGATTTACAAGTAGAGGGGATTGCTGATAGATTCTTTAATTCTGTTATTCCAGTTATTTCAGCCCCTTTCCATGACTAAATTAAGTACTAGGAATCCATTTATTTTTTATCAGTTTTCACTATTATTAATACTTATTAGTCTTTAGGTTTTCAGCATAAACAATAATTTGTCTTCTGTTATCTAGTGTCAAATATTTTTAGCAGAAGAAATTACTTAGGTTTTATTTGGCCTCATACATTTCTCTACAGATTAGAAATTGTTTCTATTTGGTACTCAAAAGAAGCTAGGGAATTTTATTATACTTCAATTGTTTTTTCATGATGTACATACCTAAGTATCAATTTCATAGCCTATTTATTGATAATTGTTAAATAACTTGCTGAATAAAAGCACAAAATAGGTACTTACCTACCTAATGGCTAATAATAATTACCGAGTGGAAATGTGTTTTTTCTGTTAAAGTATAATACATTGAAATGTGAATTTATGCATTGAAAGGTGTTGATAAGTCTGAAACTGTATAATATAGGGTAGGGACTAAACTTCATGACTTGTTATGAATAGTTTGTAGAATGTAGATTTTAAATGACTCAATAAATTCTTATTTAGTTGTGCATTTATACTATTTGGTACATACTTGCTAATATAGGTAGTACCTACCTATAATATAATATCAATATAATAGATACTTTCCTAATATTTAAATTCTTATAGCCAATATGTATATTGTACCTATTTAGGTAGGTAGGAGCTCAATAAAATTATTAACCTGCTAAGATACTGCAGTAACTTATACTAGTACTTATATTGACCTGTTGGAACAGAAATATTAAAGCACCTACCTAGGTATCTTAGAGTTGCTAGATTTGGATGTGATCTTTATAAGTAGATAGATAAATTTAATTAGAAAAAAAATTATTTATCTATATTTTATAAAGTACATATCATATTATTAAACTGTATACAGTTTATGGTTGATCGGACAAGATGAAAATCTAAATCTAAATTAAAACATACAAAATTCCCACGATTAATCAAACATTTATTCATGACTGTAATAATTTACGAACATGTTTTCATTGAATTAAAAATCTATATTCAAACTTCTAAAATTTTAAATCATATACATTTTACTGCCCAAGATGTTTCTTTTGGATAACCAAGACCGAGATTACTGTTTTTTTAAATTTGATATGTTTCATACTTACATAATAATAGCAAGAGATATATAAAAAAATACTTAGATCAGCAGTTTTTTAACTGTGATGCACACAGACCTGAGGTTCCATGAGAGTAATTTAGGAGGTCTGCAGACATGTCTAAATGAAATCATATAATAGTTTTAGTTAAATAATTGTGACCTATATTTAGATACCTACCTACCTAACTGCATGTATTCTTCATCTACTGTATTTATAAACCATCCTGTCTAAAAATAATTTAAAGTTTGTACAATAAAGTTACATTTGTGTCTATAAGTCGAAAATGATATTAAGGTATTTCTAATTTTGGGGGCTCTGAAAAATTTCTTTTAGCGTTTAATAGGTTCTGTGAACCAAACATTTAGAAAACCAATAACTTTAATGAAAATTAATAGGTACCTATATCTAATGTTTTTGTGGATGTGGTGCGTCTTTCAACCCCAACACTATACATGTTATATAATATATATATATATATATATATACCTATATATGACATGACTTTTTTTTTATTGATAGAATCAAGGCTTCAATTTCAATGATAACTAGCCGAACATGGGATGTGGGCCGTGGGGTGATACAGTGGGAGGGTTATATACATTTTTAAGGTTTATTACCTGTATACAGTATATCTTTGTTACCTACTTATTTTTGTTATAAGTTTTTATCTGTATAGATTTGTTTGAAAAATTTGAAGATGTTGGCGGTGTTCGGTTGATTGAGGGCTTTTTCTAGAGATAAAAATATCGTTTAAAAAATTTACTGTTCTTCAAATAAAATTTAACTTGATTTAGATATAAGCATTGATTATAAATAACATTTTATTTATAATCAAAGATATTAGCTCCATTTCCCTAGCACCCCCACCACCGACTTTACAAACGAAACCCGGGGCTTTTGTTTGTGCTTGTTTGGACCGAAAATCCCGACGTTTGTGCTTTCGTATTCCCGAGATATAAACATTTTTCGGTGGGGTTGCTGGGGAAATGCTAGCACCCCCACGGCTAGGTTTAATTTTTACTAACATTGTGTAACATAAAAACTTTTTTCAGAATCTAAATTTAAAAATTTAAACTAAAAACTATAATAGGCATACTTATGTTCTTAAATAATAAAGAATTAATTTACTATTGTTATACCATTATACTTGTTTTTCGACATTGGTTATTATTAGTCAACTATAGTTTACATACTATAATCATAATTATTTGTGTGCAGTGTTCATTATTCTAAACAAAAAATTAGTATTTAAATAGATACATGATAGACTCAAAATTATTTTAAATTGATATTTGGTTTGTATACTACAATTTTACCTAGTATTAAAATGTATAATACTAATTTTATTTATGTTCTATTGAATCTATTGCATTCATAACATTACATAGTATGGTTATTTCATATATATTAATATGTTTATGATATTTACATACTTGTCAGTTGTCACTCTTTTATGTACGAATGTAACGGAACGCCCCGTTCCAATATTACAATAAAGCTAGCTGGTAACAATTATTCATATTTTCTGTTGGTCGCTTCTAGAGATATACGAGTGAGTACAAAATAATTAATTTTTACGAAAATGTCTCAGCAAACGTTATTGAACAATTAAAAAAAAAAAAAAAAAAATACAATGACACAAATCTTCAGCGAAGATTTGACCTCCATAATTCTTCCGTTTCCGCAATTTTACGACCAATATCACCAAGTGCAAATAATGTCGAAGATGTCAAACGGCCAAAAAAATCTGGTAATACCGATACAAAAAATGAACTGAATTTTAAAAATTTCGATATTGGACTTTACAGGTTACTAACCTGTATTTTAACCGTTCGTTAACGAACGTAAAGATAGAAGAAGTTCTTAAAAAAATTTGGAAGCCTGAACCAACTTTCGAATTCCCTATTACAGTTATAATTAGTGGTAAAGATAAACGATCAAAAAGTTTAAAATTTCCATACAAAGGTTGCATATTTTTCCATGGTTAGCGTATTCTGCAAAATTAAATGGCGCATTTTGTATATTTTGTGTAGCGATTGCTAAGCTAAATCAGGAGCTGGAATAAATTCTCAAACACTAGGTGCTTTGGTTAGGAAATATTTTCATAATTGGAAACATGCAATAGAAACATTGAAAAATCATGTCACACTACAATACCACAAGCAATCCGTCTTTGATGCAGATAATTTCATAGGTATGAATAGTAACATTCATCTGTCCATTGAAAATTAATTAAACACTGCTAGGGCACGACAAACTTTTGAAAATAGAAAAAAATATTTCTCCTGTAATTGAAACAATTATTTTATGTGGTCGGCAAAATATACCTCTAGTATGTAGTACGAGGTCATCGCGACTTTGGAAAATTAACCGTTAATAACACCGATATCAACGATGGGCATTTTCGTAATTTATTACGCTTTAGAGCTCGCGGTGATGCATCATTAAAATTATATCTTGAGAGTTCTGGTACTATAAAACATACAAGCTCTATTAGTCAAAATGCAATAATTGATTCGTGCAATTCAATTTTACTCAATAAAATAGTCGACCGAGTAAATGAAACCAAATGTTTTTCAGTTATCGTCGATGAAACTGCAGATATAGCCGGTATCGAACAGGTGTCTATTTGCGTTCGGTATATTGATTTAAAAACATTTAAATTACATGAGGATTTTCTACAGTTTGTTCCAACAACTGATGCATCTGGAAAAGGTTTATCACGTCTTATACTTGACAATCTCAAAACATTTGGTATTAATACACAATATCTTCGGGGTCAGGTCAATCCTCCAACCAGAATTCATAATTACGTTTGTTACTATTTCCAAAGTATTTGGATTAGGACTTCCATTGTCAAAACAGTTCCAAAAAATTGATGTAGATTTAAAATTAGAAATGGATTTAGCTCAAGATACTTTGACCGAGTTGGAAGATTACAGAAAACACGCACAGAAAAATGTTGAAGAAATTTTTTCAACTGTCGAAAAAATTGCTGAAAAATTTAATCTGACAATGAGTATGCCAAGAATTAGTAAAAAATAAATACATAGAACAAATGTACAAACTAATAACTCTGAAAATTATTTTCGCATATCAGTTTTTATACCATACTTAGACTCTTTTGTAAGTCAATTAAAATCTAGATTTCTTGATCATATTGATATTTTATCAATTTTTCACTCTCTTTTCGACGAAAATTCTACAAAAGAAGACTTCAAAAAATTTGCTGAATTTTTTGAGGAAAACTTAATCCGAAATAATTTGATAATAGAGGAGTTCCAATTATGGCAGAGGAAACTTAAAAAAATGGAAATTAAACTAAAGAATTCTATCGATGCACTGAAGCTACGCAATGCAGTTATATATCCAGGCGTAAATAAACTATTTCAAATTTTGGCTACGCTCCCTATATCATCAGCTTCAAACGAACGGACTTTTTCATCTTTCAAAAGGATAAAAATATATCCACGAAATACAATATCTGAGGTAAAAAAATATAGTTAAGAAATTTAAATTTAAAAACTAATATGTTCTTGTGGTTATTTTGTTTTAGAAAAGACTAAATGGATTGACCATGTTTGACATTCACAGAGAAATTGAAATTACTGTCGATGAAGTGATACATGATTAATAAAAAAAAAAAAAAAAAAAAAAAAAAAACGAGAAGACTTGAATTTATTTTGTAAAATTATCTTTAGTTTTAACTTTTAGGAAGGTACCTATAGTGAAATATAATATAATATTAAATAAAAGTAAAGTATTACAATTGTATTAAATAAAATTAAACCACATAAAAAATATGTCTAGGTACTTAAATGTCATAAACTATCATAGATTATAATAATAATGGGCCCCCCCTCTGAAACATTCGAAAATACGCCACTGGCTACACCACACGCGAGTGCCAGTTCTATGGAAACCATGACCGACTGGCGGCGACCACTATGCTGAGTTTTGTACGTATTTATTATTTAATAATACACCACGAGATTTCGCCGGATACGTTACACGTTGAAGTGTTTTCGAAATAAAGCTAACGCACTACGCACGTATATACATACGTGTTATTATAAACCCTTAGATGTATATAATCGCTTGTATAAAATACGGTTCATTGTTTTTATCGCAGTCATTTATTCTGACATTAATGCACGACCGCGAGAGATCTAATCAGAAATCTGTACATTATTGAACGTATTCTTACTTGCGGGTAACGATTTCGTAACGATAAGATTTCATTATTTATTTTTTTCGTTTTTTGTTCGATTGGGGAGAGGGTAAGAGCTGATGGAATAACTTGTATTAAATTTACCATAGCGCATTGTTCACTGGGTCCTCTTTGTGTCGGCAGTCAACCCTTTACGCACAGTGCACAATTTATTATGTGTAAAATAAAAATGTTTTTTTATGAATTTGTCGATTACAGTGTTCATAGCTGAAGTAGTACGCTCGCCACACTCATCTGTCGTTCACAAGAAATATCGATAGGTGATTGGCTATTGCTTGGGTTATTACTTATTTATTGTTATACGCTCATGGATTTATCTTAAGGATTATTTTCGTCTTGTAATATACATACTTAAATAAAATTAAAAAAAAATCTGACCACTCTTAGGATAATTAATAGAATTCCTAAAATATTATACCTTTTTTTTAAAAAATTATTTCATTATAAAAGCAATTACTTTTTTTTTTTGGCTATTTTGATCTTTTTACCTTAATCAAGAATTCTAAGCATTTAAGTTTAAAGAAATGAAGAACAGAAGCATGGGCATCAAACAAATATGCGCCTAAAAGTGATATCATTACTCGATAGTTCTAAAAAATTCAATTTTACACATTATAATTATTATTTGTTTAGTCACGGACAAAGAGCCCAATGCAATTCACAGAAACAGTAACATTAATTATTATCGTTAAGAAGACAATAAAGATTATATAAATAACATAAGTAGGTACCTAGTATGATACAGCTAAATAATAAATGGCGTTATTGATGGGGTGAACATGCTTATTAAATTAAACTGTATGTTATACAAATCGTATAGTTGAATATTTATTTTTTAATAATACTTTTAAATACAAGCTAAAAACATAAGCTTGTAATAATAATTTACTAACGTAAATATTATTTAGGTACACTCTAAATATCTATACTTGATGTGTGACTAAAAAAGTTGTTTTACCTTGATATGTCTCATGCAATAGTTACACAGTGTGATATACGTAATTAATAGTGTTTAGCGTTATGTTTTTGGTATACGGCTTATTTTTGCGTTAAGTACTTACGACAAAATTTGTGAAGTCCTAATCCGTACACTTTTTGACAAGTGTTTCATACTTGAATAACTCAAGGAACGATGTGTCTAGTTATCATTTATAATAATATTTCATGAATGAAATGTTATATTATAATTTATATGTATAACTATATAGTGGTAATGCTAAGATTTTTTGTAATTTTGTACCTACCTAATTATGTTATTGTGTATTATACCGACGGTGACTATACGAATTAAACATTTATATTACATGTTCACTTAGAATGATGGGTAGTTTTTTTTGATGTATTAGAATTAGTCAGTTCAGTTGACATTTTTTTTTGTCCAGTTATGTCAGGGGTTACATTTCTTTTGGGAAAAGTATTGGGTTGTCGTCGTTTATTTTGTGAGTTGTTATTTTTATATTTTTTCTGATTATATTATTGAACATCGAAGTGTGTTATGACCGTTCACCACAATCTAATGTAAAATGTGTTAAATAGATGAGATTTAAAAATGTATTTTATGCAATTTATACAAATGGTATGGAGTAAAAGTAAAAAAAAAAAAAAAAAAAATAATATCAACTAGTTAAGTTCCAGAAAAAATGAAAAACCTTACAATAAAAATCGTTGAAATTTTTAAGTTTTGAATAATAAAAAATGTTGGAATAATAATAAAAATAATCCATATTCATTAAAGAAACTCATATAAAAATATCAGATCGTATAACCCAAAACTACTAATTTTGTGAAATAATAAAAAGATATTGCATGTAAAAAGCCATAAATTCTAACTTTAAACGCGTATAAAAAAGAACTTATTGAGTGTATCTTTGTGAAACCTAACTTTATATTGGAATATATGAAACGAATCCAATGGCGAGAGAAAATGTTCATACCGGATTAATAATTTTAAATAGTATACTTATACATATTTGTATTTTATTGAAAATTATTGCTTATTTTCGTATGATTGATGATTTCTTCAAAATTGTAACTCTATGTACGTATAAAAAATCTTTACTAACGATTTTTGAAATTTGTTCAATGTTGTTAGTTTTTTAGGCATATAAAATCATATTAAAGTTTCAGTTTTTAATGTCAAGGATTTAAAATTTTATTAGATCAAACCTTAATGAAATTGAACAGTATAGATAGGAAAATATGTGATATGTATATTGGTAAGAAAACATTTTTACTTACCACATTTATGAGTTCATATTATATAAGATTTTTATTGAAAGTATCACTAATTTACGTGTTATTAATGATTTTTTTCAAAATTCTAACTTAAGACGCGTAAAAAGAAAATTGCGAATAAAAAAACTTATAACAAACTGTAAGTGAGATAATATTAAATTTCCAGGTCCTAAAGCCAAAGATTTAAAATTTAAAACGAAAAAACGTTTAAAAAATGAAATATTATTGATAATTTTAAATTTCTATACTTAGTCAAATTTTGTTGAAACTGTTTTCAAGTCCGTAGAACATATTTTTTTTAGTGATTGGAGAAAATGTTGTGTGGTATAGCATTATTAATTTTAGATTAATGACTAAATATTGAAAATAGATTTTATAAAAATCTTGATTACAGAAAATTGTATCGTTTTTATTAAATTTTTAATTTGTTTTTCCATACGATTGGAAAAAATATTGAAAATGAGGAAAAATGATTACTTTTAAGTACCAACTTGATGACATTTTTTATTAATAAAGATGCTGGATGAAACTTGGACAATATTTCTACCCTGAAACATGATAAAATACATAGAAAAAACACATCTTTGTAAAACCAATATATTCTTCGTTTCACTCAGAATCTAAAACAATTAAGCTATGGAAACTCTAAAATGGCTGAACATAATATTTTTGTAATGTATGGCGTATTTCTTCCACGTGTAAATTGTCAATAGAAAACAAATTATAGTTATTTCACTATACTTAAAATAGATTCACTAAAAATTAAAAATTAAAACCAATAAATACATTTTATTTTTGGCAAATAAAACTGTACTACGAAAATATTGATGAATGCAAATTGACATATATTTTACTACATCTGAACATTAGACGTGATAAGGTTACATATGTGTTATTATACCATAAAATAAACTAATAATATATTTTTTTTATATTTTATATTATTTTTTATATTTTATATTATTGAGTATAACACAAAAAAGTGTTTATCAAAATTCTTCGTTATGATTCTTTTATTTAACAGAATACAATTCAACTTGTTGTACCATTTATTTTTATTGATTTATACCTTTATTTTTTTATTTATCCCTTCATTATAATTCGTGGAAAGTTAAAAAAAACTTAATGTGATCTGTTGATGCATAATGTTTAGAGTCTGAGTGGGAAGTTAAATGTAGAAAAAAAAAACTGATGTTCATCATTTTTGGAATATGTCAAGTAAAAACAATTTCGAATCAATACAGGAATCGCGTATCTATTGAAATAACCCCGAACTCCCAACTAATACTCATTGAGCTATTGTTTTTGAAATAAATTTATATAAGTTTTCCGGAATGATTGATAGAGAATAATAAAAACAAATGAATTACGTATATTATTTATGTACTTTATTAGCTATGTTTTGAAAAATACTTTTGTCTTTTGAAGTATGTAGTAAAACAGTCAAAGTTCTTTTGTATACAGTTTAGAATAAGAAAAAAATGTTTTATAGTTTTGCTGAAAATAATTACTCAGATTTATAATGATTTTCAATAAAGAAAATACTGGAGTGACACTAATCAAGTTGTAAATGTTTTATGTCACCCTTAAAATTAGTTGGTAATATTGGTTACAGATTTTGGATACTTATTATTTTCGATATTTCAAACAAAATAATGATGAAGTATTAAAAAAATTACAATAAGCAGATTTTAAACAAAATCTTATCAATTTTCAATGAATAAGCTATACTCAGAATTATTATTTAAATACGTTTTTTTTTTACCGATTCTTCCAAATTTAAACACTAATTATTAAACGCCTATATCCTTAGATATTTTACGTTGAAGTAAAACTATTTATTTCTGATCTTAATTTAAAAACCTTATACAATATATATATATATATATATATATATATATACTTTATGTTAAAAAGGGAAATGGTGAAGGGGAAAAATTTTTTTCTATCATTTTATCCGTCACTGTTTTTCCATTTAACGTTTTCGCGTCTAACATAAGATATGTAAAATAACAACAAATAAATTGCCTCGTCGTTATTTTTACATATAAAATGATGTATTTTATTAATATTCTGTACCTAATTGTTTGTTTAGTTTTTTTTTTGATTTAGTGTCAAAAACGCGAGAGAAGTGTGAAGTTGGTAAAAATGTTGTCACATGGTTTCACATGGAATTTTTATTATGGATATCATTGGAGAATGTAAGTATATTCAAAAATATTATTCTAAAAATAAATTGATACAACTGTTTCGAAGAAATAAAAACATTTCAAAAACATCGTAAATGCAGAGCTATTCTATTAATTATGGTATGACTGAGATCCTTAAAGTTAAAGTTTAAAGTTATAAGATGCCTTTGTTTCTATTAAGTGGTGTGGTTCCATGACTAATGAGTGATGAGCATCAAGCCTATTTTTACCGCTATAAATAATAATGGTGGCGCACTCCTTCCCTAATTAATTAATATTAAAAAGAGAAAAAAATTCAAAAATGGTTTTCGTTACAATCGTCCTTTACAGTATCATAATTTTGAAATATGTAATAAGTTTCAACAATGCGTAATACGTTTTTGTGACAAATAAAGTTTACAAAATACAGATTTTCTGTTGACTCTGCATTCACATATTATTTGAGTTTAAAACGGTCTTTGGTATTGTAAGCCGACATAGTCAAACATTATTCGATTTTTGGTATTTGTCCGTTGAATACTAAACGATTATAAATGATGGTACACGAGTAAATACGTTCAATCACTACAGTTTGCTGATTTTTTTTCTTACTATTTTACTCTTTATAACCGCGTTATTCATCAAATTCGATATAAGTTTCGCACTTTGCATTTATTGCCTACAGTGCTGAATCTATTAGTTTTTTTTCTGAGCTGCGCGACAAATTGTTGTTTGTAAACTACACGCACACTTAGCTGGTGATTGATTATTTTATTTAGAATAAGTTGTTTTTGAATTATCAATATTCCGAAGACGAATCAGTGAGCATTTTGTATATTGCGCAGGTAGAGGAATTGATGGGTATTCTTGTCGAACGTATTCTCTAGGGTCTCATTTGAAATTGTTTTCGATCAAAAAGTAAAATAGTGTTCATATACTCGAGATCGTTCCATGTATTTATTTTTATCCACAAATCTAACCATTTTCTAAAACTCTACTCGAATCTTGAAATATTCATGTGGGTAATAGTAAATATACACACATGTATATATAAATACGGATAAATATGATTTATCATACTGGAGTTACATAGTAATATGTTATTACTTTGTTCTACCTGCTTTTAAAGATGGAAAAAAGTGCTTGAGAATTTAAACAATAACCCACTTAAAGATGCATTGTACCAGATTTGTGATTTTCATATTTACATAATGATAAGTATATAAAATAAGCCTTTAGAGAAAGTTTATTTTTATTGTATTAATAAAAAGTTTCAGTAAAAAAAAACTTATTTTAAAAATTAATTGTTTCTCCGTTTTTTCTTTAATATATAGGATATAAATTTAATATGAAAAAAGATAAATTATAACGTAAATACAGAATTAAATTGAAAATTGATTTGATTTTTCACCATAATGCACCAACATAATCATCAAAACTATTGGACATCAACTTGAAAAAAAATAATGATAAATATAAATAGTATTACAATAATGAACATGTAATATTCTTCCCTAGAATTAATATTGAAAATATTTTGAATTATAATTATTTATTTTTATATCACTAAATAAAATGTATTACAAATTTTTGTTAATTCGAATGAGGTTATTCCTTGTCTTTTATTTTTGGAAATGCATTATATTACACAAATAAATTTTATTAGGATTTAAATAAACCTAATTCAAGAAATAATAATATGGTTAGTACGAATTTGGCAATTTATGATATTGTTTTATAATGTAAATATATGTATAATTATCATTAGTGCTTTAACTATTTAAATTTAATAAAATCAAAATAATAATGATGATTGTCACAAATAAAAAAGAAAAAGAAAAGGCTCATATACAGATAATGGTGATAACATCTATCACCACACATTTTGTTTTAAAGATAAATTAAATAATTGTTTTAGTTAAACGGTTCTGAGTAAAGCCTTTAGGTAATGATTCAGGTTTACACATTTTACTATTTTCAATTTAATTGTTAGAAGATTTTTTCCAATTAAAAATTAAAAATTTTGGATTCTAAATCTGTTTAGATAATTGTTTTGTAGCCAAAATATTTGAAAAATATTTTTTTATCTATATTCTAAGGTTTATGAAGTGTGGATTCACCAAATATTTTTATATTTTTTTGTTTTGAAGAAAAGCTGCTATAAAATAGTAATAAATTTGGTTGATGCGTGTTTTTTCTAATCGTAAAAAATCGTTTTTTGATAAAACAGCAAAAATAATTTTCACTTACCTAATTTAAATTAATATTCAATAATTTTAGAATGTGTTCACTACTCTTTAAGAAAGTTTTGTTATCTATAGTTTAGGGAAACTGCCGTGGAAATGCAAAGTCAATTAGCATGAGATTAAATTAAATAATCTAAAATAACTAAAATAAAAATAAAAATATAAAACACTAGCACTGATTAATACTAAGAATCTGTATTAATTGATTTTATACTTATATGACTTAATACTTAAGATATTTAATGTTTCAAATATTCTTTTAAATTATTTTTTTCATCAAGATTTTAGTGTAATTGAGTTGTTAAAATTAAGTATCGAGTATTATATATTAGGTTATATTAATAATACGTAGATACAATATTAAATGAAATAAGTGGTTTAAATATTATCTATATGTTCAAGGATTGATCAAGTATAAGTAAACAAATGAAAGGGATTGAAATTATGAACATTTTAATAGGAGGTATTTAAAGAGGTATGAAGTCATTATGTAGTTTAGGAAAATTGTATGTAGTGTAGTTAGGAAAATTTAAGTTCTAAAAATATTTTTGTCTTTACTTACTACTAAATATATCATATATTCAAATTCCATTTTGTCACAGTTAATTTTATTGGTGAATAACAGAGAAGAGATATTGGCTTCGTAAAGTGGCAATTTAGTTCTTTTGAGAATACAGTTACGAGAAGACAATGAAGAATGCACAACAGAAGTGAGATCTGGAATGGATTTGCTTACACAACTCCAGGTGAAAAATACACCTATGAAGGTGTTATTAATATAACAATGATTAGAGATATTTTTGAGGAAAAACCTTTCCAGCAAGCCATTTGCATCTGAAAATAAACTATTATAATACAATAATATACATACGTTTTATATGTTTTCTGCGAAAAACTGTACTTACATATATTTGTCAATTTTTACTCAGTTCGCATAAAACGCACTCAAATTTTTAGCATTATTACAAATCAGTAACGACTAAAATTAAAAATGTATATGCTACAAATCTTGTTTACGGTACATTTCACTGTTTGTAGTCAACTTTTTGGTAGTTTTTCAATACGTTTATAAACATATATGAGATTAGAAAAAAATATTTCTTTGAAGTTTCATCTAAGTTGAATTTCTGATCAATATGGTGGTTGAATATAACTTAAGAACAAAGTTTAAAAAGTGGTTTCTAATACATATTTATAAATTAATATCATTATGCTTGAAAGCAATAGATCTTTATTTTCACTCAGACTCTAAAATGAGCATTTTTTCGATGGTATTAGTATAAATATATAAAATTAAGCATATAAATGAATGATTTAAAAGTCAATTTATTATTATCAAAAATTATTGATCTAAGTCTTAGAAAATATTATCCAATGATAAAAAAAAAAAAAACTATTTTTTCAAAGCTATTAAAGAATAAAAAACGGATCGTGAAGTTTATTTTGAATTTAAAAATAATGTGAAAGTAACATATATTCTTTATAGAAGTTCAGATAAGTGTAAAATCTCGTTTACAGTAATAAGAACAATACGAAAATAGCTATGAAGTCCAATTGAACTGTTCGTCGTTCAGACTGAGTAAAATGTACCTTGATTTATTCATTTAGTCGTCAAGCATAGTCTATGTGCATATTTAATATTTTTGAATATTAATTCCAATTGATAGAAATCAACAATTGTTTATTTAAAATTTTATTCACAGTTAAGTGATTTGTTTTTCAAATTTTTAAACAATATGGAGTTTATTATGACATGTGTTCCATACTTATTTTATGTTACCAGAGGAAACGTTATGATTGAATATAAAATATTGAGTGGAGTAAATTACTTTTGGTTAGTATATAAGAGTTTATTAGTATATATATTATATATCAGCAATAAACAATATAATCATATTGTAAATGATAATTTATTGTCACCAATTACAGTAATTTAAAGAAGGTAGAAATAGAAAAGTGTACGGCAAATAACCCCCCACGAGTCACTAATATAGAAAATACTTATTCGAGCTAAAATATAGTACATCTACGGTGTCTGAACACGTTACGCATTCATGATTATACATAAAAAATTAATCTCATTAAAAGAACACAATATAACTTAATCAATAATATAAATTACATGATATTATAGTAAAAGTATTGAAAAAAATTGAAAAGACTATTTGATATAACTTGAGTTATGGTTTTTTTTTTTTTTTTTACAAGTATCTAATTGTAGTTTATTATTTTCTTCAATTATTTATATCTTACTGTTTATATATATATATATAGAGTGTTTTTCGATGTTTAATTTATGATTGGATCCCAATGGAGTCGAAGATAAACTCAATTTTGCCGTAATGGGTACGAACTGGATTAATTTGCTGAGGGGAAATTTTAATGTATGTGGTTAGGAATTCGGACGCCATAGCCCATAAGACGGCAAATGGAACCGATTAATCTAATTAAAAGATCCGAGGCTTTGAAAAACGATTTCGGGACAACCATATTTGCTCAGATACCGAGAACCTTTAACGGGATTATACGTATGAAAAACTAATAATATTTATGAATTTAAATCCTCCCGTAGTTAATCTACTGTCATTGTTAAAACGTCAATAACTTTTGACATGGATTTCGTACATAACCGAAGGATTATGGCAGACGTTTGTAGATGTATTTTCAAATAAATTAATATTGTGTACTTTAGTATATGTGTACAATAATCACTGCATAACTAAACGTAGCTATTAATCGATTGATTGGTATAAATATAAAATAAAATAAGGGAAGGAAAGTATTTTATTTTACATTTAAATGCATTATTTCTTAAGTTTTTATAGAAAAAAACAATTATATAATCAATTAACGAGTTTAAAAACCCATTCAAATTCATTAAAATTGTTTTCGTAGTAAAAAAAAAACCGAACATATTTTACCCTGTCCGCCCTATGCTTAAATGTATAATTAATGATAAAATGTATTCAATATTCACATTGAGAAATAAAATAAACACTCATGATTATTGAATGACAGCATTTTATACCTATTGATGTTTTGGTGATTTTTATTTCCAGGGTTTAGAATACATGTCAGAAATTTTGATCGATAGTGGTAGTGGAGATAAATGAATAAATCCACTTCTTGGGTTTTCAAAAATATCTTGCACAGTTATTTTTAAAACTATGTTAAAAGCAAAAAAAAAAAAATTACAGTTCACGTGATTGGATTATATACTACAATTTAATCATTGTATTCAATCAAAAACATTAAAATATGCACAAAATCCTAAAAAGATTTTAAAATGTTGACACAATTTAATTATTTTTATCACAAAAAAAAATGTTCACATACACCAATCAAAATTTATTTTATATCGATAATTTAAGAGAACTTCTCTGTAAAAAATGTATTTTACATTATTTTCAATGAGAATAATATTAGCGCATGTGTATTATGTTGTAAAGAGTATACGCTACACTTGTTAACTACTTAGAAAATGGGTATACATATATTTTGAATTATGTGGTATCCAAAACATTTCTGAAAATCTCTTGCATACATACGTGTACGTAAAGAGCATATTGTACTTCTGTACTGCATAAGGAAATCTTAAAAATAAGTCGGTAAAAATAAGTAGGTGAAAATACATTTAATTGAAAATGTTCAAACAGCGTGCTCAAAATAAATAACGAAAAACGGTCGTATACGCAATTTATCCAAACATATAAAACATTGTTAGTAATTCATAATACATTATAAAAACAATGTGTAAGCACATAATTTAAAATATTATGCAAAAATCAGTATCACATTAAAATCAAACATGGCGTGCATTAATGAATTGTTATTTTGTACCTACATAAAATTACAATTAATGTTTTTATTTGATTATCAATGATATATCTTTAACTAAATATTAAAGATATATCTTCTTGTGCCGTTAAACATTGAACAGAATACTTATAACGGAAAATTCTAATAAAATGTCATCTAACTATCTCACAGAAGATAGAGATTCATTAAATGATGTCAATTAAAATGTATAATCCTGTTACGAATTTTGAGTACATTAATTTTAATTCCTTGATTTTTGTTTTTCAATTTAAATATCGTCTCCTAAACGCTATACTTTGGACTATTACGCTTATTTTTTATAGTAAATTATTGTACAAATTTAAAAGCAATAATTTTTATTAATTTTTTATATCCAATAATGCGTATGAAATGGTCATAAATAATTTACGATGACGCCCGAAAGTGCACGACAGTAGGTTCGGCGTTACTACTTTTTACCGCGTTTTTCTTCATCCGTTCGACACTCGGCAGTCGCGTGTTAGGATCCGTCCGTGACGTGTTTTCGATATTCGCGCAACCGTCGACCACATTGAAAATTGCTAATGTAAGTACGATCACGTGAACATATAATCTAAAAAACAAAAAATTAATAAAAATTATAATTCTTTGTGATGTATAAAAATCATTATACCCTAATAACTCTAATGAAGGAATATACACACTCGTAAGACTTGTAGTAAAAATAATTGAATAACAGCTTTATAAATTACGTTCATTTTTTAACGCTTATAAAAATTTAATAAAATGTAATTCATGCATTGAAAAAAACTCTAATTATTTAATGCTCTATTAAATTTAATTGTATTTATGTATTTAAGTATAAAACTATTTACCCATGTTTTCTTGTTTAAACGCAGCTAATGTGATATATTTTTGTTTTTTATTAAAATGTTATACTATTGGTTATTAATTATGTATTTCATTTAATAACATGGGCTGTAAGATTTGTCTGTTGCCTTTTAAAAGTTGGTTTTTTGAAATAAATTACAAAATTACTTATATTTTGTGGTTGATTAAAGTTAAAAAGTTGCTAAGTAAAAGAAAAAAATTAAAATTAAAGGGTATAAAATTAAGTAAAACTATTTAATTTAGTAGTTCACGTCATAATTTTCTCAGTATAATTAATTACTTAAATTTATTTCATCTATTTGTATTTTAAGTGATTTTGTACGATTTTTGTAGTTTTCGCAAAAATTCAAACTCCGAAGAAAATACACAGAATTAAAATTTAAGATTAGCACTTTCATTATTATAGACTATACATATTTAATTAATTTACACTTATATTTACGCATACATAGGAATTGACAGCACCTCATCATCTCTTCATCTTATAAGTGATAGTTATTAAATGCTAGTAATTTCTTTGCAGTGTGTTATTATCATGTCATTATATTAATATCATGTTATGACGATCGTTATAAATTATTAAAGTTATGCACATTTTTATCGTTCAAAATATATCATCGTTCAATTATATGCAACTTATAATTAATGTAATTTAATCCTTCAAATATAAGAATTTAGTGTTTTAAAAAAAAAAATGTTATAGTATACATGAAATAATAACAATTATATATGATTATTTCATAGTTTTTGAAAACAAAGTATTTTTCGTTTCAAAATCGTGTCATTAAAAGTTACAGTCAAATGATTTAATTTTATTCTGACATGAAATTGAAGTTAATTTTTTTATAAAAGTAAAAGTATCTTATAATTTATATTGATTTGAACAATTACAATGAAAAAAACGTTAATTAAATTTATTTCATCATTAAGTTTCATCTGTATGTGTAAAATGATATTTGTATATTATATAAATAATTTTGGTTTGGTGATGGATTTAACGGCGTTGTGTATAGGCAAAAACAAAGACGAACTGTCGTAGGGAAATATTTTAAGATATCATTTTAATTGTTGGCTATAAGTAATAAATGAAAGGTAATACCAAGTTCAATCGATTTTTACAAAATAATTCTTAATATTTTTGATTAGAATTAACAAGTTATTAATAATAAATATGTAAATATTAGGCATTTCATTAACTCAATATTATTATGATTTATTTTATGACTCTAATGTGTCTTTTTTAAAAATAATTATATTTAGAGGAAAATTTATTAAGCAAAAAATAGGTTTCATCAGTAGTATTGCTGAGTAGTTGAACACGGCTTAAAGAAGTTATCAATTTTTACTTCTCATTATTGTGCGTTGAAATATGAATGGCTGAGTTGTGGTAATTTTTTTCTATATAGACTATTATAATAAAATAATTTCTATATGTGTAAAATGAAAAAAATGTTGTTGAGTGTTTAAATTCTATTTATATTACTAAGTTATCGTGTAAAGTTATGTGTTTTTTATACAAGTATTCATAAATTTGTATGGCTGCTTTTTTTGTAAAAGAAATTCATCATCTCAGATAGAAGATTTAGGTTATATATAAAACACTCTTTACAATATAATGTCTTACAAATATTTTCTGAAGACTTGTTTAGAGCCAAATTATGAATTTCCAAGAAAAAGATTCCATTTCTTCATCACATGATATTTGTAGGACTGTTAATGGGTGTAATTATTTTAGTTCTTAGTCTCAATAGAAATCATATTTTGATTTCAAACGTTTTGTGTCTTTATAAAACGCACCCTTACAGTAAACTATATAACGTAACAGTTTGTTATTTGGAGGTGGATATATGCATGATATTCTACGCTTGATTAGAGAACATTAAATTAAAACTATTTATTTCTTAAAAAAAATGCATGTCAAAATAAAATTCACTGATAGGTAAATAGACTTTCCAAGACAATTCTGTATATTAATCTCTAGTTTAAATGTTCAATACTAGTTTATTAATTTTACAACGTGATGATGCTAGACGAAAACTGATATAGATGTTGTTATACAATCAATAGATAGTCAAATAAATAACACAATTTAATAATCAAGTTGTTAAGTTTTATTAAATAAAAAAAAAAAAAAAAAATATATATATATATATATATATATATATATATATATATATATATATCCATTCATTCAATTGAAAACCTTTAATATTATATACAAATTTATATACTATTTATCCACATTTTATAATATTGTAACAAATATGTCTGATTTTTTACACTGTGTCATATACACAACCCGACAAACGGGCGAACTGCTTCAAATAAAGTTGTTTCTCTCTCCTAATAATTAGTGGTACGTGATTGATCCGCGATTAATATAAATGATACGTGAAAAAAAATTTTGAGAATCACTATTATAAAGGAATCTTAGGAGTGAAACTGATTTTTCAGCGGTTCAATGTCCGTTTTTATTGTGAAATGTCTCAAAAACTAGATATCATAAACCTGGTGTGATCGTTATTTCGAGGAACTCAATTGACAGAATTAGATGGAGTCGTGGTTTTAAGTAGACTCATTAGACGAATGGGTTTCACCGATATTTAACATAGTTACAATGTAGGGACAAAATAAATAAGTGTAATACTGCAACGATTCGTGATAGATTACGCGCGGATACTCAATTTTAACGCAATTTTGATCTAAAGTAGATCTAAACTGAGAATTCTATCATTACTTCCGTATTGTTCTTGATTGTCTCAAAACAATGAGTGATTATTGAAAATTTCTTAGTGAACATTTTAGGTTTTTTTTAGAATTCCGAGTGAAGCAAAGTATCTATTCGTTTTGCAATGAAGTTTATTAAAATTTTTAAAAATTTATTTTTATTTCAAACACCTTTTGAACTTTGTCTAAAAGTTTAATTTTTATCTTCACTCAATGATTTTTCCAAGCACGAAGAAAAACAGCCGAAAAACTCAGTGCAACGGTACAATTTGACGTAAAAGACACGCTGATTAAATCAATTTTAGTTATTATGTCATAAATCCAAATTTTATGTTACTAGAACTTAAAAAGTTGACCATACATTTATGACATGTTCTTGTATACTTTACGAAAATAAAAATAACTGACTACTATTACGTTAAAAATAGAACTTTTAATGTACCTCATTTTTATGAAAGTATAACTCTTATAACACTTTTAATGTTTAACAAAAAGTTCTGAAAATGCAATATGATCATACTCATACCTTTAATTAATGGTATTGAAAAAATGTTAAGAATCGTGGATTTTTTCATAAGCGTTTCATTATATTATCATACGACTTTTTTTACATCAACATTCGATTTAAAATGAATGTTTGAAAAAATTGGTCCATTTAATCATAATGAAGCTTAGGATTTAGATAGGACTATACGTTTTTAAATTTTTGGTAAATAAAATGTGTTCTTTGTTCAGAAGAAAATGTTTAAACGGTTTTGATATAAAAAATCCTCCCGTCAATTACACTAGAAATGGCAAAATATTTAAATATTTTTTTTTATACTGAATATTTCTTCAGAATCATTTAATTAAAGAAATTATCATTCGTCCTTTTAAAATTCAATACATCTATTCCTATTATCTTGTTCAAGGAGCAAAGAGTACCGATGGCGCGAAGGTTGAATATCAAATTGTTATGATGTCTAGATTTTCGAATTATTATTTATTTATTACTTAGTGTGTTAAAATAAAAGCAATCGTTCTGAAGATAATATGAAGATTTATATGAAAATCTATACTTGTTTTAACGATATATATTCGATTATTTTGTTGCAGCTATAATTTACCCATTATGACTCACTGAGAATGATAAATGTGAATTATATTATTACACACACACACACACACACACACACACATACACACACAGATATATATATATATATATATATATATATATATATATATATATATATATAATTACAATTGTCAATTTGTATTTCGAATAAAACAAAAAAATGATCATAAAATACATATAATATTATAGCCATGATTTTCAATGAATAATTGGAAACACTATTGATACCTGTATTTGTAACGAGTAAGTTGATAAACGTCTGATGTTGGGATTTTATCTTAACATAAATCTTTCAGCTATAAGAAGATGAAAAGATTCATATAAAGTAAACTTAGTTATAGGTATTGGTAGTGATTTAAATTGAAAAACAATTTTTTTCAAAAATATGTAATATCAGTACGAAATCGAACTCCTAAAATTAGTTACAAAGTAAAATAACTCTGAATAATTTTTGATTTGCTGAAATCCCAACAACACCAAAAAAAAAAAAAAAACCAAGACATTTGAATGCAAATTTGAATTGTTTAAGTATTTTTTGTACTGATTTTTATATTTTATAAAAATATAGGTTATTGTATTCAATCTTAGGCATGTGTAATAAATATATACATTTATATTTAAATTAAATTTGTCAGTCGTGGCCATTGAGTATAGTACATAATGTAATTTTATTGTATTTTTTGAATCATAACACTTAATCAAATTAATAGATGTTTGTTAAATGATTGTTACAATAAAACAATTTTCTTGATCTTACATTATGATGTCTCTATATTATTATCTGTTTTAAATATTTTTTTGGATTCTGGGTGAAGCGAAGGTTCCTATGGTTTAAACAAATGTTTAGTTATTTTTTTCTTTTTTTTTCTGTTAACACTTTTTTGGGTAATAATAATTTCAGAAGTTTCACCAAGCAACTCAATAAATCAGAAATTTGATGTAAATGGTACTTTAAAGAGATAATTTTTCGATATTTTTTCCAGGTGTGGGAAAAAATTGTTGAAAAACTGAGTAAAGAATATACAGTTTACCGCAATTGGCACTTTCACTAAATTGGTTTTAGTTATTTAGCCATAACTCAAAACTTAATGCAGTTAGAAATTTTCACCACATATTAATGGTATGTTTATACATACTTTACGAAAGTTTCAACAAAATTTGTCAATTTTTGGGCTAATAATAGAACTATGAAAATACCTTGTTTTTAAAAGTTTATCTCTAATTTAAGTTATTAGTACTTGACAAATCTTTGAAGAATTACTATGATTTTACTCATACACTTTTTTATCGATACTGAAAAATTCATTTTTTAATTCTTAAGTTTTGTTCCGAATCGTTTAACTAAAAAAATGATTTATCGTTTCTTTAAAATTCATTACACCGTTCTCTATTATCTTGTCTGAGGAACGAAGAATATCCAATGGGGCGAAGTACGAACTTTTTAAATTTATGTCATATTATTTTTATATCATCATTAAAATATTTTTTTTCTATATTTTAATATCTACGGTAAATAAGACATTATAAATTTAAAATCATATTATTAGAAAGTACAACATAGTAATAGAGTTACATGATATTTTATTTGTGAAAATGTAATTATCGATTGGATGTTTTATTATCTCGTTAATCGTTTAATTCACACACGAGACAACTAATTGGTTATATTTTCAGTATATAAATATAAATACAAATATAATTGTATATATATATATATATATATATACTAGCTGTCCCGACACGGCGTTGCCTGCGTATTAGTTTGTCTTTTGGCATTTTCGTAGGCCGTGTATTAGAGTATTACTTAATATGTACCTGAGAGAAAATATTTATTTTTTTTTTAAATCTTTGTTATATTTTATATCAATGTAAAATATTTTTCATAAGTAACTATCTACTCAACTACGACATTCTTACAAATCTTACTCAACATCGAAACACCCACCCAACAACCCCTTTTTTTCGTGACGCAGCTGCGTCAAATTAACCCTGCTCACGCCGTCACGAGTTTATATAAACTTCAATGATCATTCAATATTTTAAATTGTTATTTAATTCGTGACTCTTTGTTATTGTTTTGTATAACCAATGTGCAAAAAAAGATCTTGCAAACAGATAATAAACAATTGGAAAATTATTTTACGTTTCATTGAATGAATAATAGATAAAATGTTAAGCTCCGGTATCAATAAACCGGTACAGTTATTAAAGTTAATGAATTGTACTGTAAGTGTCCTTTTATGTAGTGTTAGAAATTTTTATTGAAACTATTTTAACGACCTGTCAAGGTATATTAAACTCGGCAGAAGAAGAAAAAACAATTATTTACAATTGTGTAGCTAAATTATTAAAAAATACGTCCTTCTAAGAGTCGATGAAAGTGTCAACTTAATAAAATGACGAAGTTTGTATGTTACAACGAAACATAATCAAACTGATATATTTATGTTCTGATTATGAAATATTTTGTTTAAATTTTGTAGTAAAATATGCGATACAATAGTTTATACACACAGAGTGTCTGTTTCAGGTATTATATTTTTTCATAATTATTTTTTGTAGAAAAATAGTTATTAATTATTATACTGTAAAAGAATATGAAGTTCATTTTTAACGATCTTTGTTTTTTTTTTAATTAAAAAAAAAAAAAAAAAAAATTGGATTTGACTAAAAAAAAAAAATATACAGTAAAATTATGAGTAAAACATAATTATGTTTTTCAATTTTTTATTTATCTTTATTATTGATATAAATATAGAAACATTTAAGTTATAATATCATACAGATAGGGTAATATTAGGAGGACTCATCCGATTTCGATCCGAGTATAAGTATTCGAACTGTGGATTTAATTCGAGTAGTTTGATACTGGTCAGAAAAATATTGGTTCACAAAATACCTATGTAATTAAAACAGAAAAAATTTAACCATTTGTATTTAAAGTTATATGTATAAATGTATAATTTTATTTATTAATAATAAGTTGATGAAATAAATAAAGTACCTTGGTAAAAACAAATAAATATCAATATTAATACAAATTTTCATAAGAAATAAGGTTTACTCAATAAGAATTAAACAAAAGCTCAATCCAAATAAACATTCCAACTATTCCAACCAATTGGTTAAGTCATTTATGTACATATATCCATACTGTCTCGTAACTATAAATTAATAACTATTGGCATACAGATACGATGGTTATTAATATAAGGTGACTTAAAAATCTATGTTTGGGAATCTAGAAGTAAATATAATGATATGAAATTTTACTATAATAAATTGTGGAAATTACACCCATTAACTGCCACATTATCATATTATAAATGTACTACAGTATTTGTTCTTAGAATGATATATATATACTTAAACAATTTAATTTGAAAAAGATTACGTGGGCCGTAATCGGAATCTTTATTTCTTTTTGAAAACCACTGAAAGTAGAGGTTCTTATACCTCATATGTAAAGGTCAAATAGGACTCTCAAAAAAGAAAAAAGATTCATTGGGGCCGTAAGCAGGCGATTCTCATATTAGGATATTATTTTTCTATTTGCCATTTACTGCTAGTGATGATTTAAAAGTTCTTATTATTTTTTTTTATTAGTATAAGCACACTGAAGAAAAACGAATAATTTAGCTTTGGAACATTAATATTGGAATGTTTGTCTTAGAAGTTAGCAATTTTAGTTTTTTTGAAAACTGCTAACTTTTTAAGATTTATAATTAAAAATAAACTATTCAAAAATTAAATAAATGTAGCTTTTGAATGTAATAATTTTTGAAATCGGGTGTAAAAATAGTAATTACAAAAACAGCAATTTCCGGGGATAAGCACGATGAAAAATATTGTAAACATTCATATTTATTATTAAGAATTTGGTTGTAATATTGCTTCTGGCTCTTAACTTATGAAAGTGAAATTCTTTATAGCTTGGATATAAATGTCTATAATTGGTTTTAAAAGATTACTATATCAAACTCCAGTAGTTTTATTATGAAACTTAATTATTAAACAAAACTGGATTAAGTTAAGAACATCTTAAATTTGTTTTAAATTGAAAATATTCGATACGACTGATCTTAGTGATTATAGGATTCCGGTAGTAGTTTTCAATACTCATTTGTTGATAAATACATTAACTCAATGTCTTCTGTATTTTATAACACGGTTATTTCATTCGTTATTTTTTTCCCTCGGAATCGTTAGTAAAGGAATCAGAGTTAAATGTAATACTAGTGAAAGAGTTTTCTTTTGAAAAATGATTGGTACTTAGCGTTTTATGTTTCTTGTGACATATTGGTTTAAGTTAAACATTTACTCTTCTGCGGAGTGAAACTCATTTATATATTTTTCTGTTGAATAAATGTTAGACTTTTTAAATTACGAACTCTTATTTTGGCTTTTTGCTATAGTTTTAGAAAATATTACATATCATTATTCATATTATATTAAAAAACTAAAAAGGTAACTATACAATTTAAATGCGAATCGTGTTTCATTTTCGAAGCATAGTAGTTGTAAAATGGTTGGGGATTATAACGAATCAACATTTATTATATAATTTTTATTATCAAATTTTAAAACCAAGTTGAATTTTTGGTATTGATAATGTCATTTACTAGACAAGGCATGTCAACGCTATTTAAATTGAATTTATGAAGTTGGTGGGATTGAGTTAGACACTCCAATAATTGAGTAGGTAATCGTGATGTCCTGGATTTTCTCACTGTGAGTTTTCTTAACTCTTTTTTTTTCGACAACTTTATTTAGTTAAGTCATTCAATTACATCAAGTAAAACCATAGAAAAAGTGATAACTGTCATTTATACACCACATTTTAGATGATATATTGTTCTGTAGTTTGTTGATTCAAAACTAATGAAAAAAGAAATAAAATTTTGATAAATGAGTGCTCTAAAAGTGACTATAAGTTCGCCATTCTTAACATAATATAAAACGTAAAAACTCAACTCGACATTGCGATGCAAATCTCAAGTCACTGTTTCGTTCATCGCTCGTCTACTTAGCGTACCTATAATATGTTCACACTTGACCAATTTTGACGTAAATATTTCACTCGCTATGAAATTATTTATTTCTCTTTCGATGCGAAATGCTTTTTTATAATAATATAATCATCGATAATGTTTAAAACCATTTAAACATTTAAATACATAAGCTGTCATTAATGGCTTTAGTCCTCCGTATAAACTTAGTTTATTTTTTTTTTTTTTTTATTATAAATAAAGGCCTCGACAACATGGGTCATTTGGCCTGGAAAAGGAAAAAAAAAATTAGTTATATAAACGTTATTTAGCTAGGTGGTACTATAGTGAATACAATTAAACTTAGTTTATAACATTGTTCATATCGTACAAAAGATTTTATAATAACACTTTCTCCATTATACAAATCGTTGCGTCCAAATGGTAAGATTCGGACGTACCCTATTTACAGTTCGAACAAAAATCCTTCGAATACATTATTAGTGGTCATAGACTGGCAGTCATGCTTGTTTACCGTAGTTTAACCAATGTGTTCCAAGAACGTAATCATAATTTGACATGGGAGCCTGTAATAGCTAAAATTGCTAATAATGGATATCGGAATATCAGATGCAAGTGATTTTTTTTCAACTTAGGATAGAATTGATATTCAGGCAAAAAAAAAAATATATATTAAAAACACTAACCGTTTTAGAAACCAAGTATTAAGTGTTGTGCGTCGATTTGCAGATGTTTTAGTCCGGAGATTAATTTTGGTTTAACAAATTAGTGTTAATTATCATTAATTTCATCATTTCATCATATCATATTTCACGTTTGGAGTTTTCCTTACTAAATGTGTGAAGTTTACGTACAATAGTTCTACTGTACATTATCCTAGACAGGTGTTTAGACTAATAAACTAAGTTGACTAAGAATATAAATATTCTCGTTAAATTATTTCAGCGATTTATTCATTACTATGAATTAAAAGTTTGCGTGACAAAGTTAATTTTATTTACGAACGATAAGTTATGTATTTATTTTTAAATTTAAATTTGATACGTGAGAACACCCATGCTGACAATAACCTCATTTTGGTGCTATAAATAGTATAGAATCTATACTATAGATGCATACAATTAGACGATAATTATTTTTTATGCATTTGTTTATCGGATCAAAATAGTGTAATATACTAATAGTTGTATATTATGGACAAAAAGCCAACCGTGCTGTTCGATACCTTAGTCCAAAGACATTATAATATATCATAGACAATAATGCATGGAGGAGAAACAATAAAGATCTTCAATAAATAATTCATCTTCAGCTTATTTTCCTTCGACCGGTGAACAATGGTTACTTTGTACTTCTGTCGTAGTCGCCATTGCAGGAAACCAGATCAAACTAAAAATATCAGTTGTGCCGCGTCTGACACAGTGACCAATTGTGCATTAGAAACCGATAGTAACCGTACCTAAAATCTTTTAAGTTAAATCCTGTGTACCTATATGTGTGTGTGTGTGTGTGTGTGTGTGTGTGTGTGTGTGTGTGTGTGTGTGTGTGTGTGTGTGTGTGTGTGTGTGTGTTGAAGACATTTTTTGGTTATTGTCACCATCGAGAAAATTCTTGTTCAATAATTCTTGTTTTAGAATGACTATCCCCGTATATTTTTACATTCTAATACTCATGATTTTCATGTAATTAACGCTGGTCGTCTTAGTATCGTGTGATTTCTGATCTCTTTCACGTAAATTACAATTATTTTTCACGTATCTGTCTTGGTATTTGCCATGACTTGTGAGTTTTCAAGTAGCGTGTCATCCACACGGTATTCAAGCGGGTGCATTTACGTTCAACACGCCGGACTAACAGGTAAGTTCTATTCGATATCTATATTTATTGAATTTATCATTTTACGATTATTTTACTAGTATGCTTATTTCATATTTTATATTTTAATTTTGTAAGGCACAACCTTTAATAAATGGAATTTAATCGTGAGCAATACAGAAATAACATTGAGAGTTTACTGTGAATAATGTGTCTTATTCATGTAGCTTTGGTATTTTCTAAAACATTTATTTGCTGGTTTAGTCTTATTGTTTCGGTGAGATTTTTTCCCAACACACTTATAGTGTAAAAATTCATGTGTGCTCATAGTTCATGCTATTTTAACCCTATATAATGATCAATTTTAAGGACCTTTTTTACGTAAAGTTTAAAATACTTATTAGTTTTCTTAAAAAGCAGGTAATAATATTTACATGATATTACGGAGACTATTTTTTTTAAAAAATATTTGATATTTAAACTTTTGATTATTAGACTAATAGACTGTGATATGTAATTTAGGTAAGCGTAGTAATAATAAAAACTGAAATAACAAAATTTCTAAAAAATGTTCTCTCTTTCATAATTTTATTTTGTAAATAGCAGTTAAAGTTGAAGAAACTTAAAAAGTTAAAAAATCAGGTAAATGAAAATAAGTAAAACAATTTTTTTCACAAAAATTTTCCTTTATTATTTTTATACGTTTTACATGGAAAAATTCAAACATAACAAAGTTTTGAAAATGGGCTGAGCGTGCTTAAAAAATCATGTGGTATATATTATAATTTATAAGTATGTATTTGAAAACCAGCACATCAGTATTAGTTCAAATCTAATGATTTCACATCTTAATAATAATTACATTTTTTTTTCGGAAATTAGTCATCAAATTTACTTAAATCATACTTGATATCCTAATGATTAGCTTATAATTTTAAAAAGTTACAATAGTTACGTAAATCACATAATTTTAAAATTAGGTGTTTATTTTTGTTAGAATTTAGTGGTTACGATATTATTATGTCTTTTCATTTACTTTTGAAATTACTTTCGTATCATAACACTTTCTTTATACGCCGTAAGATAACTTAAAATTAATTATACACCATTAAGCCTTGTCATGTAAAATATTATCTACAAAATGTAATGGTTATCATAGCATTAATACTCTTGTATTTTTTAATAGTTTATTATTACAAATATATGCGTTTTTATTCTAATAATTTAAAAATGTATCTTGATTTCAATTAATTTTTTGTATAACCTACTTTTAGCTGTTACTGCTATGATACTTATAAAACGCTAAGTGGTTGGTTTAAGTTTTTATTAAAAGATGGATTTTATGTTAAAAAAGTAATGTTCTTTATTTTGGTTTTATATATTGAACGATTTGTTTTACTATTTTGTTTTAAATACGAGTAAATGTATTTTAAATTGTTGCTATGTAATTAAATTTCCTCGTTGATTTATTCGTATTATACGTATAAGCCGATCTACTTGTATGAAATTAGATGTCAATAATGTTGTCACTATATAGATCAGTGGCGAACGCAGAGGGGAGTTGCCCCCCAAATATATCATAGTACTGTTAAATTTGTATTTAAGTTTTAACTAATTATTATCGATTAAAAATATAAATCACTTCCCGAAAAATATCGACACTTCCCGTTTCAGTGGCTTCAGGTGAACGCTCTTTTTCTTGCCTTCGTAGGTTAAAAACGTACCGAAGAAATGAAACTGGTGAGGAACGACAAAACGGAATGGCATTGGTAAATGTGTACAGGGATTAGGAGGTAACTTGTGAAGAAATCATAGAATAAATGGCAATAGTTCTAAGTCGAATAGATTTTGTTTTGTAAAATATGATAAATAATATAATAATAATAACAAACTATTAATTCACATTTTACAGCTATCCAAAAATAATTATATTTTAACCTCCCCCCACTCTGAACTAATGTTTTTTTCCATTAATTGTCCGATAATTGTTAGTTGATCAAATTGTGGATCTACCTTTTCGGAATTCACACTGGTAGTCCCCTAAACACTCCTCTGCTATAGATTACAGTCTCCCTAAGAGTATTTTGGAAAATATTTTATATGTCGCGTTCAATAAGCTATCCCTCTGTAATTGTTTCTTATCATCTTGTTTCCGTTTTTGTAGAGATGTACAATTATGGCTTTGTTCCATTAGTCTGGCAGTTTTTCTTCGTCCCATGTGTGCTTGCATAGTATATGTATTGCTCCGTGTAATCATTTACCTTCTAGTTTAATGAGTTTGGCTGGTATTTCATCCTGTCCTGGCGCTTTGCAGTTCTTTAATTGGTTAATTGCTTCAATGTTTCATCAAATGTTCTATCCCTGAGTTTCGGCTTTGCTCTTTGTTCTATCCATTCCCAAACCCGCGTCTCTTGTGTTTTATCATTAAGTAACTCTTCAAAGTATTCACGCCATCTAGAAGCTTTAGGTTAGGCTCTATTAATATTCTGTCATTTTAGATTCTGAGTGAAGCGAAGGATCTTATGGTTTTACAATGATGTTTATTTTTTTTTTTATTATTTTTTTTTTTTCTTTTTTTTTTTTCTGTAAACACTTTTTCGTATAGAAATCCTTGTCCAAAAGTTTCGTCCAGCAACTTTTTAGATTCGAAATTGAACTGAGATGGTACTTTAGAGAAGTCATTTTTCCAAAATCTCCATAGTTTTTCCAGTAACCAAGAATAACGATCGAAAAACTGAGTAAAAACGGTAAAAATCCGCCGTAAACGAGATTTTCACTGTTCAGATTTTAGGTATTTAGTCATAAATCGAAAAGTATTGAAGCTAGAAACGTTAAAATTCTATCCAATATCAAATACATACTTTTTTATATTGGACAACATTTTCAGAACAATTATAGCACTTTTGACTTAAATATAGAACTTTTAATTTACCAAATTGTTTGAAAGTTTTTATGTAATATAATTTTAAATATTTGACAAAAAGTTCTGAAAATTTAATATGACCTTACTCATATACCTACCTAATTATCCTAACAAAAGTTCAAAAATCGTAAGTCAGGATTTTTTATTATACACACTTTAATAAATTATTATAACTCGCCAAAAATTATACAAATAACCGTAAAATACGTAAACAGTATTTAAATAATAATAGATTATATAACACTGAAGCTTTGCTCAGAATCGTTTTATACTAAAGAAATGAGTCATCATTTCTTTAAAACTTAATACATTCATCACCAATATCTTGTCCGAGGACCGAAGGGACGAAGGACGAACATGTACCACCATCATCTCACTTACCAGCTTTTTATCTTTGATGGCTTTGAGCATTGGATTGAACTGTTTGTACTTTTTTATGGTTGTAAAAAATTGTCTCACATTTACTTGTGAGTAGTTTTGTTTAGTGCATCATAGGAGTTTGTTCATAAATTTTCTTTTTTCTCTCTGTTAGAATTTTTTGTATTCTCTGAGTTCGTACTCAAAAGCTTCCCTTAAGTTCTGTTGTCTGATTGTCGATATAATTACGCCTTGACTCCTTTTTCTTTAAGACCGCATTTTGGCACTTATCTTTATACCAACTATTTGCTTTATGCCTAGATTCTCCCAGTATTTTCTTTGCGGCAGCTATGATGGCTTCTTTTGTCGTTTTCCAAATGTATTCTATGTTCTTTTCATTTACTTGGTTCGCTACTAGCTCCTTCTCAATTTCGTGAATGAATTTTTGGTTAACTTCTTTGTGCATAAGATTGGTGCTATTGAATTTCATCATTTTGTTATTTTTTGTATATATTTTCTTTGGCTTGATTTTGCATTTCGCTATGACTAAAAAGTGGTCGATATCACAATCTGCCCCACGGTAGCTTCTCATATCCTAGATACTGGATCTGAACCTACGGTCAAAGAGTACATGGGCTATTTGGCTGTAAGTAAAATATATCCATTTGGTGATTTCCATGTGCATTTGTGGATAGCTTTGCGAGGAAAAGTTGTATTGCAAATTATCATGTTTCTCGAGGATACAAATGATATTAGCCTGTGGCCGTTGTTATTGCTTCTTTCACGTAGAATTTGTAGACCTATTGTTGGTATGAACATCGTCTCCTTACCTATTTTTGCATTGAAGTCACCAATTATGACCTTTATCGTGTTTTTTGGCAGTTCATGAAATACTTTTGTTATCTCCCCATAGAAGTAGAATTTTTATTTATTATATTCTTTAAACAGTGCAAACAGTTATTTTTCTTGTGTTTTAAAGTTTTGAAATCACAACTAAAGTCATCACTTACATACGGAATAAAAATTGTATTTTATTTATGTAATATATTTTAAAGTTACTAAAAATAATTTTTAAGCTTCATGTAGTTTACAATTTAAATTTGTATTAGGTACCTACAATATTAATTACGATTCGTAATTTGAATTATGTTGAATAATTTTGAAAATCGTAATTAAAATCTAAAATTTTTTATGTTTAAAACATTGCAATGTGTTGATTTTATAGTTAACAAATTGATTTTAAGATAATGTAGATTTAATATCTATGCTTTTAATTTATTACAAAAATATAATTCGATGACTCCAAATGAGCCGTTCTTAGATCCATACTATTTTAATTATTTTGTTTACTACTTTGATAATACTTTTTGTTCGATTTTCGTTACATTTAATACTGGTGGGAAACAAATAGTGCACTTACAATTTACATCAGTTTATTATTGACAAAGTTCCATGACATTAAAATAATAAAAAAATAAATAAAAAGCTGGTAAGTGAGATGATGGTGGTACAAGTTCGTCCGTCGTCCCTTCGGTCCTCGGACAAGATATTGGTGATGAATATATTAAGTTTTAAAGAAATGATGACTCATTTCTTTAGTATAAAACGATTCTGAGCAAAGCTTCAGTGTTATATAATATATTATTATTTAAATATTGTTTACGTATTTTACGGTTATTTGTATAATTTTTGGTGAGTTATAATAATTTATTAAAATGTGTATAAAAAAAAATCCTGACTCACGATTTTTGAATTTTTGTTAGGATAATTAGGTAGGTATATGAGTAAGGTCATATTAAATTTTCAGAAATTTTTTTTTGAGTATTTGTTAAATACTTAAAATTATATTACATACAAACTTTCAAACAATTCGGTAAATTAAAAATTCTATATTTAAGTCAAAAGTTCTATAATTGTTCTGAAAATGTTGTCCAATATAAAAAAGTATGTATTTGATATTGGATAAAATTTTCAAGTTTCTAGCTTCTATACTTTAAGATTTATGACTAAATACTTAAAATCTGAACAGTGAAAATCTCGTTTACGGCGGATTTTTACCATTTTTACTCAATTTTTCGGTCGTTATTCTTGATTACTGGAAAAACTATGGAGATTTTGGAAAAATGACCTGTTTAAAGTACCATCTCAGTTCAATTCCGAATCTAAAAAGTTGCTGGACGAAACTATTGGACAAGGATTTCTATACGAAAAAGTGTTTACAGAAAAAAAAAAAATAAACATCACTGTAAAACCATATGATCCTTCGCTTCACTCAGAATCTAAAAAATGGTTAAAACAAAAATTGAGTAATTTTTTGGCCTTGTACACCTTTTGTGAGATAAAACGTGCCGAAAATTTTTTACTGCTTGCAATGTTCAAAATATACCCAAGAGAATAACTCTTGTTCCTAATAATTTTTTTATTTTTTTTTTATTTTTTATTTTTTAACAAAATTTTATATTACGCTATCTGTTACAATTAATGAACAATATGCTTAAGTGATAAAATAATAACAAAACAGACTGAAGTTCTAATAATTTAATTTGACAATTTCATCTTCTCGGCAAATAAATGTCCCCCATGTTTATTGTTAATACTTACTATAATATCAATACGTGAGATATACAAGTATTACCAGAAAAAACACATACACATGCGCAGTAATTTATTTTGCTAAGTGTTCAGAATATCAATGACATTATTCACTCTGCTTATATTAATTTCTATCGAGAGTGTAAATTGAGAACAGTAACAATAATAATAATAATAATAATAATAATACAACTTTGTTATGTAATTTATTAAAAGTCAAGTTGAATTTTTTATAACGTACCCAGTATTATATATTATTGTAAAATCGTATTGTAAAAGTTTGAGTATGCGTACGCGATACGTTTATGATATTTGTATACTGTATTAATTTATTTTGGATTTTGTACTTATAAACGGCATTTAAAATTAGGTTAAGGACAGTGAATCATTTAATATTTCAACATACAAAAGAGAAAAACTAATTGGTTATTTTTTTCTCGTTACTTATTAGTTATTACTCTGGATTCTCTTACGCGACAAAATTAAGAAGATTTTAGTTGTTTTTTTTGAACGGGTCGTATCCAATTTATTATTATTCAAAAACACGTATAACCATGTGCAATTAATAGTATGCTATGATTTAAGTAGAAAATAATTTGCCATGAGGATTAAAAATATAAAAAGCAAACAGTTACTCTTTAACTGTTCAGCCTATTTTTAGGTAAATTTCGATTTGAATTTATTAGACTCCAAACGCCTTTAAAAGTCACTTACGACACACTAAAAACTGTAATATTTTACGTATTATATATTTCGGTTTTGATCGAAACAGTTTATTTATTTTTTAATAAAGATTTTGAAAATATCACTGCAGTGCATTATTAAGGAAATTAACACCATATTGTTCGAGTGTTATTTTATTGCAAACACCAAAATATTTTAATCTATACTCCATTCGTCGTACTACGTATTCGTCGACCGTCGCGTGACCCTGCATAACAACATTGTTGATATAATTATTATAGTAGCGGTAGTCAATGTCATATTGTATCATATTACGCATAAATATATAAATAAATAGTAATTGTAGAGCATAAGTTATGCCAAGTATTTATTATAGGTAGGTTAACTAGAAAGTTCAATTGTCTACGCCAAGTGTCTCCAATACAAATTTAGGATGACAGGAATAGTACATTTATATTTATAACTATTTTTCTCTGTAAAAATAATTTATAAATTATCTTTGAAATAGAAATAAAAAAAATAATAGAAAGCTAGAGGTATTTTCATCGAAGTATATTCAGAAGAAAATCGAATCCATATTGGATTTCCGTATGTTTAAATTGCTAGCATTTAAATGATTTAACTATTCATTTTGTTAATAAACCATTCGTTTGCGTATCGGCATAACATTGCATGGTGCCACGAATTTAATAGAAAGGTAACTCAAAAAAAAAAGAATGTTAGCATTCCGTGAACACAACAAATATCTTCGGAATTTTTTCTGACGATATGAAAAATAGGTACTTTTCAACTGAAATCGACAAAATTCATTGACGATTTTCATTCATCCACTAAGTTGCTCTGGTTTAAAATAAATGTAAGCTCACGCGTAGATAGCACATGCCACTGTTATCGTTATTGTAATACGGTACGTGAACATTTCTCGAGTTCAGCCCCGGAGAAAATGACCGGAAATTTATATCTCCATTTATAATTCCACGTCGTCGTAATATACTTTCGTGTATTGTACAATCGAAAACAGCGTACGTGCGTGTGCAAATAAAAAGGACACATCAAAGAAGTACGTCTCATTTAAGCAATACGGCGTTCTTCGCGATACGTTGCTGAAATCGACGTGCCGTACAAAAGGACGGACTATTATGGACGCCATTTTCAAATAACACATCCGACCGGAACAGTTGACGCTACGTATTCGTAGGCGCTACTATGATATGAATTGTGAGAAATCTGTACGATAACATGTATGCACGTGCACACACACACACACACACACACACACACACACACACACACTTATGTATTTCACACTTATATAGTGTCTACACGATGTCTATGTGTATATTTACAACTCCCCCGGAGTAAAATGTCATAAACAAATTTCGAGTGTTTCGAGAAAAACCGTGTTTGGCGTTATACGCCATCTCTGAAAATTGATGCGATTACCTCGTTAAAATAAGATCTAGTAAAATTAACAGAATCGAAATGTTAATTTGCTATGATCTTTTTTCTTTGATGGTTAGGAAAAAGGACTACTCTTTTGAGCAGCAATTTGTTGATGGTACAATTAATATATGAAGTCACTAAATATTTAAATTTATTTCATCTATACTCTTCTGAGAAGAACGCACCGGGCGGCGGACGAATAATGGTGTTTGTGTGTTCATTCGTCTCCCTCCGAGAACTATTTCTGGTGGTCATGCAACATTACAATAACAATAAAATTGCGACGCAATGACTACGACGACCACGAAAAAGATGTTAGTAGCTGATGATTAATGGATAATCACAGAATGGACGACGATAGTAGCCGATGATTGACGGCCAATCATAGAGCGTTAGCGGTTAGCCGGTCGCCGGAGGTCCGGCAATCATTACTTCAGAAATCATTTGCATGCACGCACGTGGGTTGTGTGTTTTTATTCTGAAAAGAGTATAGGAATTATTAATATCACGGATACAAATTTACTTAATGGGGAAAAGTCAGATAGTCCTATGCATTGAGTTTAAATTTTAGTCAGGAAATTATGGTTTAGTCAATAAATTTCTTCAGTATTTTTTAATTTATAAGTAGATATCCTAAATATTTCTTGTTACATAGTTTTGTAATATTTTATGACATTTTATTTCGCTAAGTGCGATTGATTTGGTCAGTCTGATATAGATATGTTTATGTACATTAGTTTCAGTGCAGTATTGAGAAATATTTGAATATTTTCCATATGTGTTTTATTTGGGTTCACATCTGTGTTGGGTTGAAAGATTTTTGAGTGAATACATCCAAATAGATTTGATTTCCCGCTGTCAAATTTTAATACTCAGTATTTTTCTCCATCTCGTCAATAATAATTTGGTACTTTGAAATAAAAATGTGTATAAGTGCATTGAAAATAATGTATATTTATACTTCCATATTTTTACTGTTTTAATGTGCTGAATGGTCTATATGAAATTTCTATTTATAAAATAAATTATTCATGATTTCTCCAGAGATTTCATGGCGTTTCAATTGTTTGAACATAAATGTTGTTTTAGTAAATGGTACTGTTTAGAAATGATCAAATATTAGTCTTGAAGGTAAACATTTTTAAATTTCTATATTGTTGCTATACCATTTTTTCATGAAATGTAGTTATAAATCTGGAAAATCAAATATCGGGTACATTTTTTTAAGAACGATTTTTTTCAGGAATGTTTTTTTCAGTATAATTATTACGAGGAAAAGTTAAAATCACAATAATAAAATATGTCCTCAGAAAAAAAAAATAAAAAGAAAGAAAAAAAGTATGTATCCCATGGGATATTCTTTGCTACTCAGACGAGTTAATAGAGATAAGTGAATTAAATTTTAAAGAAATAATAGATCATTTCTTTAGTTAAACGATTCTGAGCAAATCTTCAGAATTTAAATATACCGTTTGGATGGAATTATTTCTTTAGATAAATATTTAAAGTTAAAAATTGACGTCAAAACAGTTTATTACGTAATAATCGTAAAATAATTCACTTAAACGCTTATAATAAAAATCCTTTGTCATGACTTTTGACATTTTTTCTGTATCGTTAGTAAAGAATATCAGTAAATTTTTATTACATTTTCAGAAATTTTCATCAAATATTAAAAATAAATCATTCATATACTTCATCAATTTTTGTCTAATTTTCGAAAATTTTTTTATTTTTTTTAATTATCTAAAGTTTTTATGTTTGACTTAGAAAACAATTTTTTTCATAAAAAATATTTAAAGCATCTTTTTCTATATGTATTCAAAGTTTCATCATGTTTGGATCCAAAAAAAATTGGGATCGACCAATTTCTTCAAATAAATTTTTAGAGTTGAAAATTGACGTAAAAATAGATTATGACGTAAAAATCGCATAATAATTTATTTAAATGCCTTATAAAACTTTATTGGGGATAAACTTTTAAAAACAAGGTATTTTCAAAGTTCTATTTTTGCCCAAACGTTGTCAAATTGTGTTGAAACTTTTTTTAAAACATATAATGATTCGTTAATAGTTTAATATGGTGAAAGTTTCAAGTTTCTAGCAACATTACTTTTGGAGTAATGTCGAAATTACTCAAGTCAATTTAATGAAAACGTCGTTTACGGCGAATTTCGTCGTTTTTGGTCCACTTGAGGCTGTTTTTCTACTCACCTGATTTTTTTTTTTTTTGATTTCCCATTTATAGAGTTGCTGGATGAAACTTTAAGACAAATTTAAGTTGAGAAAAAAGTGTCTACAGAAAAAAAAAAATAAAAAAAATAAATATCATTGTAAAACCATAAGATACTTGGCTTCACTCGGAATCTAAAATCAGGTTAATATTTTAAAGGAAAATTTTCGGTTGAAAACCATTTAAACGGAATGTTTTAAACTTGGGAAATTATTTGGTGGAAAAATATGTATAAAAAACTGTAAAAATATGGAATTTTCAAAATTTTTATAATTCCCGATTATTTTTTCAAAATAAAATTTCCTGAAAATAAATGCTCCTGAAAATGTATCTATAATTTGACTTTCCTGACTCTTAAGTGTTAAGGTTCAAATATTAAATAAATTGTTTCGTGAATAAATTAAATATCGATTGCAAACTAAAGCATAATATCATATCCATGAGTTATAAGATGTTAGAATCTTTTGAAAATAAATTAATCGCAGAATGATTATATACGTATTGAGTGTTTTCAAATTACCATTTATGAGAATAGGCGTGTCAGAACAAAACAGAAACTATTTGAATAATTTTTGATATTGTTTATTTCTTTAATCAGTTATTTTTTTTTTCTTTAATCTTCATCATATTATTTTAAGACGTGAATGGGTATTATCATTTATGAACTTAACCGATTGGGATCCGAGTAAAAAGTTCCTCGTGGTAACTGGTATTTATCTTTATTACGATGGAATAAAAACTACGATAATCTTTTGAACTGCGTCACCCGGTACACAAGGGTTCGAAAGTTTGTTTAGATCGTATAACAAATGAATTCAAATTGTATTACGCGCTAAAAACATTTTCTGCTAAAAGTATACCAAAAGATTAATTAGGAAAAAACCATACATCATTCGATGTTAATTTACCACAAAAGAGATTGTTAAAAACACATTCATTAAAATGATTTAATATATAAATGTCAGTGATCGTCACGAAAATAAAACATTTATTAACCATCGACCTGAAATAGTATTGGAATAATGCCGGAATACTAATTCATCTGATTCGTGCGAGTTGGCCGTCGATACCTTTCAACACTGCGAACGTAGCTCAACAGTCGACTAGCCGAGAATTTACATGTACTTATACGCACCCGTGTGGAAGCTTTGATGGAAGGCCCATCGAGTACGTGCGGTTTCCCTTGAAATACCACGGCGCGGCGTTGTCTGTCTGGGTAGTTGATTTGTGCCTGTGGCCTTTTTTTTTACCTACCTCTGATTGGTACCTACCTCTGACTTTATCGCAACTTGTCTTGCATACTAATCGCCACTACCATTTTCATCATAAATGCGAGGAATTCGAATGACTCGACCGCAGAAGCCCCACTCATGTCTCCCTTGAAAAAAACGAGGCGAGAGAAAAAATTCAAATCTATTTCCTTGCGCTTTAACCTCGTGTATAATATTTGTACTTATCATACCTTTGTACAGGGTATTTAATTTGAAATACCGATATGTATTCTAAAACGATTTCGTGTTTCACGTAATATAGGAGAGGAATCTGGAACTCTTTAAATTAGGCATTTGCCTACTACGGTCTCCACGAGGCCTTCAAGTTGTTTAGTCCATGTGTTTGGAAAACCGGAAATGATGGAGACGTTTGAATGAGTCATGATGGTTAGTCTTACTGAGAGAGAGAGAATGTCGAAGGACACTAATAAGAAGTTCATTCGTAAAAAAGAACCTAATTAAAAAAAAAAAAAATATTTGGCGTCTAAAATAAAAACTTTGTGAAGTTGTCAGATAGCTTGGTACGGGTGCGCTTATCAATAGGTGTAGCCTAAACTAGTCTTGGTACGTGTGTTATAGCCATGCTACGTTAGATTGCTTCATATTATTTTGTGAAAATGAATAATTTTGGCTCAAGATAACATATCATTACTAGAACAGACTATTTGTTTGTATTTTGTAAAGTATCAGATGATTTTTTTTGTGTTCTAATTAGTAAAATCTGTGAAAAACAAATTCTTAAACACAATATTTGCTTTTAAATTTATAGCATAGAATTAGTTTTAAAATTTTTTGTGAAAGTTTGTTGATTTTTTCATATATTCGGTAATAACATTCAATCCATTGTGTACACGCGTATCAATTACGCTCACATAATTTTGGTTTTTATAGTGTATAAACAATTCTCACTTTTTTCAAATACATATTTTAACAAAGTTAAAATGATAATTTAATAGGGATTTATCCTTAATTCAAAATCTTCCATAAACGTTTTAACTTCGAAGATCTGACAGCCCCCTGGTAATATTCACTCAAAATTAATTACTAAATATTCATGGTAAGCAGTGCTAGTATCACCATATTATGTCACGTAACAATACGCTACTGTCGTCTTTACCTATTGCCTTTAAAACTGAAAACACCATTTGAAATATCTAAATGCAATACCGTTTTCAAAGTAACAAATACAAGAAATTATCAATACCTTAACGTAAATGAAGAAAATAATGACAATGCTGACTGAATACTAGTCGAACTACAATCACCAAATATAAACAAAAGACAAAACACATCATCAGACTTATCTCTAAAATCAAAACAATCCACCTCAACTCATCTTAAACAATTAAATAAGTATTCTACTCTAAATAATCCTGCAGTTGATGCAAATTGTATGGAAAATGAACAAACAAATGTATCTGAAATAAAAACCTATATTCCACCACCTTTATTTATAAAATTAAAATAAATCTATGAGGGTTTTTGTAATGCAATACAAAACGCAAATGGTTTCTTACGATTTTAACTGTAAAAGTAATCTTAGTAATCTAAATGAATTCAAACTTCAAACATACATTCAAGACTCGAAACGAGAGACAATATAATACACCAATTAAAGAAAAAAACGTAAAATTCTATAATTATCAAATACAAAAAGAAACATCATTTTGTGTGGTTATTCGCAATATACATAACACTATTGATAGAAATTTCAGAAAAAAAATCACAAGGTTATATAGTTGACTAAGTAGTCAATGTACTTCAATGGCAAAAAAAAGCCATTTTTTTTCTTTGTCAATTTGCTACCAGTTCAACACAACTCAGTCATTTTCAAGCTATTTTCTATCTGTTTCACTAATATTAAAGTAGAAAAACCCAGTTTTCACTAGCATTTAGTCCAATGTTAGCATTGCCAAAATTTTGGTTTTTTGAAAACAAATCGTAATCACGAACTTCGTTGAATTAAATGCAACTCTCAAATCACGCCCCTCTCAAATGTGTACTCTGCGAAAAAACAGTACCCTGCCAGTAATCGAAAATGTGTCTTTTATAAAGGCATCCAATAAAATACAAAACTTTTTTAACAAAAAAAGTGAAGACTAGTCAAAATAATCCAAATACATCACTAAACTAAACTTTTGTAAATAATGTATAAGAATCCATTTAATATATATGTTACAGTTAAATCCGAAATCCGTCGAAACTTGTTTTAACTACCTAGTCAAAACTAGTTCCCACAAATCCCTTTAGTCACTTCTGGGTTTAACTAGTTAAAACTATAATTTACTGAGACCATCACTGTCAAAACTAGTTTTAACCTATTTTTATTTAGTTAAAATTAGTTGTGTCTAAAATATATAAGTGAAAACTAGAATTATCTAGTGGAAATCCGCATTGTTTATACTGATAGGTAAAACTAGTTTTAATTAGGGAAAATTAGAAATATAAGTACATATTAAAATAATTATGAAATATAAACATTTTTTATATTATTCATTTTGACAGGAAAAATTATCGTGGCATTTAGAGTTACATAGAATTTTTTTTTTCTTTACATAAACAACGATTTGTTCGGCAAGATTTTTTACATGTGCATTTTACAAAGCCTTGACCTGACCCCGTTGATGCTTTTGTTGCGAGTGCACGGAAAGAAATATGATTTTTCGGAACTTGATTCTCTGTGATGAATTTTTCTTCACATGCTATAAATTCAGACCTATATTATTATTATTATTATTATTGCATTCATTGTAATTACTGAAATAAAGTGCGGTCCGTTCTTACACTATGCGACTTTTTCGTTTGTTATCCGAAAACCCATCACCTACATATTTATAGAATATATCGTCTATGGTCGCTTGGGTTTTATGTAGTATGAGTTCGAATACATGCATTTTAGTTAAATCTAGTTTCACTCGTCCGTCCATCGTTCGTCATGACACGATACGGGACATTCAGCGGCTTCGGGTCATCTGTTACACCGATACTCGTATCTCGCGGGCTCGTTTAACGACGATCAAAACATGAGCGCTATCACAGCAGTTTCGAGATGATACATGATCGCGTGCTCTCATTGAACTCGCGTTTAAGGGGACATGACGGTGAGCTCATCACGGTCACGACGAGAGACGACAACGATTCGTTTCCACGTGGAAATCGACGACGGTCGACAATACTGTGTGAAGAAACGCAGTGACGTGATCGAACGTGTATTATTAGAAAACAAGAAAACGCCGCCGCTGTCTAGAATCTTAGTAAGAATAATAATCGTCGAATCGTCACTAAAACAATAACGCACCGAATGCAAAAAAAAAAAAAAACAAACAAATAAGAATAAAAAAGAATGACCCGTAAAAATCACTCGATCGTGAAGAAATGTCACTGAAATCAATAGTCGTCAAGTTGCCGGAATCGGTCAGAATAATGTTTAAACGCGTCATCCTTTCGAACTCTCCAAGTTTAGTTGTTGATAATTTCAAGAGAAACTTACTTCGTAAATATTTATGCGAGTTCTAACGGAAGATTCGTAGAATTCATAACGTATAGCTCGCGGATAATAATAAATATACAACCAACGATATTTGTGAGACTATCGAAGCGTGATGAATTGTAAATTGTAAAGTAATCATATACGATCTATGTGAACTCAAACAACCCCAAACCTACTATTATTGTTTTTGCATTATTGTATTATTATTAATTATCGGTAAAATAATTTCTGCCCAGTGTTAACACATTCTATACGCATGCTTAAATTATATGAAACGAAAAAACCATTCGAATAAATTAAAAACAATGTAGAAAAGTTCATATAAGTTATATTCCAACCCTTAAAATATTAAATATTGCAAATTTACGGTTGAGCAATCTGATTTAAAAATATTATTTTATTTACATGTCTAGACATGTTTGACGAAATTTCTTTTTTTTTTTTTTTTTAGTGCTGTTAGAATTTCGGATAAAACTGTTTTTATAGTTTTCTGTTCAAAACCAAGATAATAAAGGCGATAATTGAGAGTAAAGAGTTTAAATAATTCAAAATTTTCTTTAGTTTCTGTGTAACAAACATTTATCGGTTTTAAATATTTGATGAAAACTTTTGAAAATTTAATGTAACCTTACTCATACACTTTAATAAAGATACTGAAAAAAATTGAAAAATCGCTTTTTTTATTAGCGTTCAAATGAATTATTTCACAATTTTTACAAAATAAACTGTTTTTATGTCAATTTTTAACTTTGAATATTTCTTTGAAGAAATAGGTCCATATCCAAATGGTATATTTAATTCTGAAGATTTGATTGAGATCATTTATCTGAAGAAATTATTTATCATTTCTTTAAAACTCAATATATCTATCCCCATTAACTTGTCTGGGGAGTGAAGAAGATCCAATGAGCCGAATGTATTTATATACCTACACATATTTGCGGCGGAATAATATAGTAAGTTCGTTTTTGTTTCATTTAAACATTACAAATTAATTAAGTGAGAATGTATTGATTTTACTTGATGTGTGTTTTTTTTTTTTTTTTTGTTTTTTTTTTGTTTTTGTGTCTGTGTACACCATAACTACTCGAAATAATGCTTCAATTTTGAACTTCAGGGTATGTTTTCGGTGGCAAAACGAATATCGGAGGTACCTTAGAGAGGTCACAAGTGAAAATTCCCAAAAGTTTTCAAATGCCACGGGAAAAACAAACAAAAAATGAGGAAAAACCGGTACTTTTTGTGCAAAACCCGTTTTCGACGAAATCGATTTTTTTATTTAGCCGTTACTCAAAAACCAAAAATTGTAGATACTTGAAATTTTCACCAAATGTTTATATTGAAATCATCTATACGTGGTAAAATTTTTGAACACTTTTGACTTTTATTGAGCTAATTATAGACAATTGAAATTTTCAATTGTTTTAAGTATTTTTTTTTAAAATAACGATAAAATTTTTTTTTTTTGCCAGAAAATCTTGAAAATTTAATACAAGGTTTCTTATAAGTTGTTCCATAACTGATAAAAAAAAATCCAAAATCGTAAGTCACAATTTTTTTTTATAAGTGCTCAAAGTTCCAATTTATACGAAATATGTAAAAATTGCGAAAATTTGCAAATAATTTTGTTGTTGAAAAATCGTAAAATTTTTTTATTTTATAACTAAGTTTTGAAAATTTGGTACAAGGTTTTTCATTAGTTTTTCTTCAATTATCTGCAAAAAAAACTCTACCGGATTCAGACAAAAAAATTTTATGAGTGTTTGAAATTTAAATTTTTACAAAAACACGTTAAACAACGGTTTAGCCTCAAACGATTTTTGCTAATTGTTTTTTTTTTCAAAAAGTATAAGTTGTAGAAACTTGAAAATTTTATCAGTTGTTTATATTGGCATTTTCTTTATATAATTTTATTTTCAAAAGATTTCACTCATTTTTAATCAATTTATAGGCATTTGAAATATTCGATTTTTTTTATTTTTTTTTTTATAAATGTTGATAAAAAAAATGTAGCTCGGACGAAATACTTGAAAATTTAATAGAAGGGTCCACATAAGTTGTTCTAACTCCCATTCAAAAATTATAAAAATACATAGGCACAAAATTTTTTTATAAGCGTTTATAAGTGCTAATATTGACAAAATTCGTCAAAATCATGTATATTTGCTATGTATTTTGCAGTTGAAAATTCATAAAATTTTAAGTATTCAAAACTAAGAATTGTAAATTCGGTACAAAGTTTGAAATACGTTTTCCTTCAATTATCTGTAAAAAAATTTGCACTGGAATAAAATCAAAAATTTTTATGAGTGTTTGAAATTACAATTTTTTCACATAATCGCGTAAAATAACAATTTAGGCATCATTGATTTTTGATATTTGTTCTTATTCAAAAAGTATAGGTCGTAGAAACTTAAAACTTTTACAAAATGTTTAAATAGGCATTTTCTTTACATAGTTGTATTTTCAAAATATTTCGTTTATTTTTTAGCTATTTATAGGCATTTGAATAATTCGATTTTTCTTAGATTTTTTTTTATAAAAGTCGATAACAATTTTTTGGCCCTACCAAATCGCTTGAAAATTTAATAGAAGGTTTTGAATAAGTTGATCTAAGAGTGATTCAAAAATTATTCAAATACATAGGCACAATTTTTTTTTATAAGCAGTTGAAGTTCAAAAATCGACAAAATTTGTCAAAATCACGAATATTTGCAAATTATTTTGTAGTTGAAAATGTATAAAAATTTTTGTATTCAAAGATAAGAAATGAAAATTTAATACAAGATTGTTAATAAATTTTGCTTACGATAAGTATAAAAATACCGCGATACGTTAAATTAAAAAAAAATTTGAATAATTGTCTGAATCTATAATTTTTACAAAATCAAAAATTGACGCGTTGAATAACGATTTACTATAAAAATATTATAGAATTTTGTTATTCTTCATAAGTATTAGCCGTACAAACTTTAAACTTTCTCCAAATGTTAATTTTGGCATCATCTATTCGTGGTATAATTGTTGAAAAGTTTTTAGCTATTTTTAAGACTATTTATCTTATTATTTTTTCTGAAATGTGAATAAAAATGTAATACAAGGTTCTTATGAAAGTTGTACTTACTGGTATAAAAAAAAATTCAAAGCAAAAGTCAAAATTTTTTGTGTAAAAATCGTAAAAATTTGAAGTTATTAGATTCTGAACGAAGTGAATTTTACAGTTGAAAATTCATAACATTTTAAGAATTGAAAGATAATAAAGAAATGAGTACATGGATTTCCATAAGTTTTCCTTTAATTATCTGTAAAAAAAACTCTACCGGAATATTATCAATTTTTATGTGTGTTTGAAATTAAATTTTTTACGCGATTGCGTAAAATCACAATTCACTGTGTCTAAAGGTGCCTAGTTATCACTTCATAATAAAAAGTAATAGTATTTTCAGTGTTATTCTTGGGAACGTTTACCTACAGCGGCAAGAACATTGTTGTTAGGAAGTAAAGTATTTTAGAGTTTAAAAACTTAAAACTCCACTACATGACTTCTGTGCTAATCTAGTTTGATTTAAAAAAAAAAATAAATAAAGGCAAAAGCTTTATGTTTCAGTGTATAAAAATATTTAATTTTATTTATATGTTAAAAAAATCACAGATTTAACAATTATATCAGCACATGTATAATATGTGTACAAATATATTATTTATATATATACAGATTTATAAAATAGTGTCATTCACAGATTGTGATAAAAACGAAAAATGTAATGTAGTGAGTACACCAATGTCTGGTGATGTACAAGGAGTGATTGCGTTCCAATATATTTGCCATTTTAAGAATATCCTGTAACATAATATCAAAATAAGTTAATATTTACATATTATGTTTTTGTATAATAATAACTTTACAAAAAAATGTCTATATTATTTTTAGTGCATTAGTCAATAAATCAATCTAATAAAATAAAATATCTATGAATGATATATATTTATAAATAATTATAACATAATCTACGAGTAAAAACTATATTATATATTATGTGGAATATTTTGTATAAAAGTGTCTGTCGAATAAGAAAACATTTAGATAAAAATAATAATTTTAATAGGTACATACAATTATATAAATTGTATACATTTTTGTATAAAATTTAATCACATTCTCAATTATAATTCACCAAGGATGTAAACGTTGACTGGAAACTTCTAAAGTGAAATGTTTATGCAATAATTCTAATCTGATCTTTTGTAATTTGATTTGATGCCAAAATATGAAAACCTTATCATATCTGTCAACAGTTGCAAATTCTAACTCTTTTGATAAATGTTTATGAATTTAACTCATTTGAATAATATGACCAAAATCGTATTTCAATTCCAATTCTTTAATCTGTATTATATTCACATTGGAAATTTGTTTGGAAAAAAAAATCAGAGCCTGAAAAAAAAGGTGAAAAGAATTGTCAAACGTTTTTAATTAATGCAATTTGGAACAACATATTATGGTTTTATTAACTTAACCATACACTTAGAAACACTATACAATAATGGTTTTGGTGTAAAAGCCATTAAAAAATGCCAAAATAAAGAAACCTCTACCTATCAAAAGTCTAGTATGCAATTGCTGACACAAGTGACACTGAATATAACATATTATTTAGGGTGCATTTAATCAATTAAAAATGAATCTATACTATTATTTACTTCAAAAGTATGACAGTTTGTGATAGATATTTGTGGCATAATGATAGTAATGATAGTGTTAAAATGTGTTTTCACACATCCAAATGAATTTTTAAACATATTAAAATATAGGCATACTTAATAAATATGAATTTACCTTATTTTAGTAATCAAATGTCCAACCTCAGCGTAGGAAAATACATTGAACTGCTTATTAAGAGGACGCCACACCCGCATGTGTTGTCTCCGTCTTACAAACGTATAACATAGCAAAATCTGTTTAGCGCGGGACAAGTTTTCTTCCTCAATATTTATATTAGAATTTTCAAAATTTCACAACGCATAGGTAAGAACTTTATCTATGTCGTAGCGTCGTTATTTTTTTGATAACATAAATATAATTAAAGTTATAAGCTTAAGAAAATACATTTATTTTTTATTTTTTCATTAAAATACTAAAAAATATTGGTTTGTGCTACCAAAAAAATAACGACGCTACGACACAGATAAAGTTCTTACCTATGCGTTGTGAAATTTTGGTAATTCTATTATAAATATTGAGGGAGAAAACTTGTCCCACGCTAAACAGATTTTGCTATGTTATACGTTTGTAAGACGGAGACAAAACATGCGGGTGTGGCGTCCTCTTAATGTTTTATAACAACCATAGGACACATCTATTAAAAGAAAAAATTATTTAATAAAGTATATTAAGTAGTAGATATATAATAATATTAAGATGTATTTACCTGATAATAATTAATAACAATGTAGGTATGGCCATGTTGAAGTGATATACTGCACTACTGCAGTAATTATTTTTACGGGCATATCTGATTTGAACACAAATAAATTCACTATTATGTACTGTCTCATTCATATAAAACAAAAAGTTTATCAAAACGAAGAAGAAAAAACATTTTCATGAACTATACAACAAAATAGGTATTAGTGTATTATGCACATATTTGTTATTTACCTGATGATGAATGATGATATCTGAATGCGTTTGTTATAACGCTGCAGTAATACCGTATAGTAGTAATGATAATTCGTACATAAAAATCAATCAGAGAAAACACTATTTTATTATAATAATATAAGGTTCGTCGAATACGGAATAACACGGAAAGAAGGATACAGCCATACAGGTACTAGGTACTCAGTAGTCGGTCAGTACTCACGTCGAAATAAAAATTAATAAGTAATTATTATTGTTTTTATTCGCATCGTTATAATGTGGTAATAATAACGGTTAGTGGTTACCTATATTCATTATTAACGGGATACGCGGTGTGCTAAGGGAAATCAGTGTCACCACGGATCGAGAATCGGCTGATCGGGCAACACTGTCTACCTACATTAGATTTTCGATTAGTGTAGTCACCCATGGGCCATGGCTGAAATATATAATGAAAGTCTAATATTTCAACCATGATTTTACCGTTTTAATGTTTTATTAGTAGAAGAAAAAAAGAGTACGTATATAACGCTTGTTTGCATAATGCACTTTGCTACACTAATGACATAAGTACATAACTCAAAAAACTTAATTTTACCCAAAACGAATTTGTAAATTTAATTTACAATAAAATGATGATAAATCATGTTTCATGTTAAGATTTCTTTAGAAACTTTTTTTAATAGATCAATGCTAATCACAGTAATCACACACTTAATAATTAATACCTATGCGTTCTTACCAAGCGAATAGTTTAATTTATCAACATAACTGTTGCATTCGAAACACAATGATAATAATTGGTTCTCGTTTCGTCAAGGTATGTTTATATTTTGAATATAATTGGTTTAATAATGGTTTCCGTTTGAGAATTAATTATTATTTCCATAATAAATAGTCATTTGAGTAATTAGTTTTTTTTTTCTTAACAACTGTAAGTCGTTTCGTCAGATTGAAATATACTTGGACCAATACCTTTAACATTTTAAATGCATTTTGAACACTAACCAATAATGGGCAACTGCTGTGCCTACACATTTCAATGCAATTATACAATGTCTAGGTATTAAGAACACTGTTGTACAATTTTCGGTGAGTACTTTATATGTATATACATTGAGAGTCACTATTTGTGATACATTTATCTATGACTTTTTTAATACTGATTTACTTACTTAACACAATTCACCTATATTTTTTTAGAAGTCCTAGTACCCTAGTGGGAATCCAACATGCATTAATGAGGATGTGGATTTAAAATAGTATACTTAATTATGTATTATGCAGGCCACCATATATGTGATTGCTACAACCTCCAAAACTCATTGACAAGCAACAAGACAATGTATCGCAGGTAAAGTTACATTACCTATATTTTATACAATGTTTTTTATTTTTGTTTATGAACCAAGATGTACCTATGAATGATTAAAAAAATCAAAAATGAATAACGGTCATGTAGTTATTATAAATATAATTTTTATTTTTTTTAAAATTTAATTAAATTCCCCCTCTCTTCGTCCATGGCATCGTCCTCTTCGTCCTGGTCTTGATTTGTTTCCTATAACAGAATTTAATACTAGTTTGTATTTATTATAAATTATAGTGATTATACAACAAAACTAGTTCTGCAATGCATTAGTGTAGCATTGTCATGTTTAAGGATTATAGCTTTGTTATATTTTTTTATAAATACTTGTGGTGTATCCAAGATAGTTTTTTTCTGGGGGAAAGATAATCTGTTGCATTTTAAATTACCAAAATAAAATGATGTTAACACTTTGGGGTATAATTTGGTTATGCAAACAACATATTTTACCTATGTATCAGACATTATTTAATTAAATAAATAAAAATTTATAAAATTCTTAAAAAAAATTGGGGTGGGGCTGTAGGTAGCTCTCTAGGATACGCCGCTGATAAGTATATTATATGAAAAAATGGTCTGATTAAAATTGTCTGCATGTTTATTAGTACACACTATTTCAATGCAGTTATTCCATGTGTTAATATTATTCAAATAATGATACTTCTGAATCATAAACTTACCCTACTCTTCTTTTCGTTTATTTTTTCACGCAAGTCTCGCTGCTGAAATAAATAAGGTTTTATTAATTCATAAAAATTCTAAAAACCTTATGCATTATAAAAAGCACAGTGATACCTATTATATTAAACTAGTACTATAGAATGATAATTCTGATTTAATAAATGTTGATAATGCAAAACACCACTTAATAAAAAATGTTGTTGGTATTTGAATGATTTAATACGAAAATACATATAGAGCGGCAAAGATAATTATATTATATAGTTAAATTTGAATAATAAAAACAGAATCTAAAAAAAAAATTCAGATTTTTGCTTATATAAAAAAGGATGAAGTTGATTAGTTAAATAATCATTTTCAAATTGTAACAAATTAACAGACACGTAATGTACCTAATTAAGACACTGTTATTTACAATTTAAAAATTACCTTCTTCTCTTGTCTCCACCAGCATCGGCCAACGTGTCTCTTTTTGCATACTTTGCACTCTTAAAAAAAATTAAATAAATTAAGGATCTGATAGTAATTACATAAATTACTCAATATACATACTAGGTTTTTTTTTATTTTTTTGTTGGGGGGGGGAGTTTTTTTGTTTTTTTTCTTCTTTATTATTATCTAAATAAATAAAACAATTAAAAACTAAAAAAAAAAAAATTACTTTGGCATGCTTACTTTGGGTTTCTTCATTTTTTAGATTGTAATAGTGATTGTGCACTATGGTAGCCATCTATATAATACATAAATAACAGTTTTCAATATATTTGAATTATAAAATTGATAATATATTTTAAAGCATTCACAATCCAACATTTCAAATTATACTATTATGTATAACACATTAATTTAATTCTGTTAACAAAAGAAATAATAGATAATTACCTTAATTTTAGATTCTGAACGAAGTGAAGAATGTATTGATTTTACTATGATGTGTGTTTTTTTTTTTTTTTTTTTTGTTTTTTTTTTTTTTTGTTTTTGTGTCTGTGTACACCATAACTACTCGAAATAATGCTTCAATTTTGAACTTCAGGGTATGTTTTCGGTGGCAAAACGAATATCGGAGGTACCTTAGAGAGGTCACAAGTGAAAATTCCCAAAAGTTTTCAAATGCCACGGGAAAAACAAACAAAAAATGAGGAAAAACCGGTACTTTTTGTGCAAAACTCGTTTTCGACGAAATCGATTTTTTTATTTAGCCGTTACTCAAAAACCAAAAATTGTAGATACTTGAAATTTTCACCAAATGTTTATATTGAAATCATCTATACGTGGTAAAATTTTTGAACACTTTTGACTTTTATTGAGCTAATTATAGACAATTGAAATTTTCAATTTTTTTAAGTATTTTTTTTTAAAATAACGATAAAATTTTTTTTTTTTGCCAGAAAATCTTGAAAATTTAATACAAGGTTTCTTATAAGTTGTTCCATAACTGATAAAAAAAAATCCAAAATCGTAAGTCACAATTTTTTTTTATAAGTGCTCAAAGTTCCAATTTATACGAAATATGTAAAAATTGCGAAAATTTGCAAATAATTTTGTTGTTGAAATATCGTAAAATTTTTTTCTTTTATAACTAAGTTTTGAAAATTTGGTACAAGGTTTTTCATTAGTTTTTCTTCAATTATCTGCAAAAAAAACTCTACCGGATTCAGACAAAAAAATTTTATGAGTGTTTGAAATTTAAATTTTTACAAAAACACGTTAAACAACGGTTTAGCCTCAAACGATTTTTGCTAATTGTTTTTTTTTTCAAAAAGTATAAGTTGTAGAAACTTGAAAATTTTATCAGTTGTTTATATTGGCATTTTCTTTATATAATTTTATTTTAAAAAGATTTCACTCATTTTTAATCAATTTATAGGCATTTGAAATATTCGATTTTTTTTATTTTTTTTTTTATAAATGTTGATAAAAAAAATGTAGCTGGGACGAAATACTTGAAAATTTAATAGAAGGGTCCACATAAGTTGTTCTAACTCCCATTCAAAAATTATAAAAATACATAGGCACAAAATTTTTTTATAAGCGTTTATAAGTGCTAATATTGACAAAATTCGTCAAAATCATGTATATTTGCTATGTATTTTGCAGTTGAAAATTCATAAAATTTTAAGTATTCAAAACTAAGAATTGTAAATTCGGTACAAAGTTTGACATACGTTTTCCTTCAATTATCTGTAAAAAAATTTGCACTGGAATAAAATCAAAAATATTTATGAGTGTTTGAAATTACAATTTTTTCACATAATCGCGTAAAATAACAATTTAGGCATCATTGATTTTTGATATTTGTTCTTATTCAAAAAGTATAGGTCGTAGAAACTTAAAACTTTTACAAAATGTTTAAATAGGCATTTTCTTTACATAGTTGTATTTTCAAAATATTTCGTTTATTTTTTAGCTATTTATAGGCATTTGAATAATTCGATTTTTCTTAGATTTTTTTTTATAAAAGTCGATAACAATTTTTTGGCCCTACCAAATCGCTTGAAAATTTAATAGAAGGTTTTGAATAAGTTGATCTAAGAGTGATTCAAAAATTATTCAAATACATAGGCACAATTTTTTTTTATAAGCAGTTGAAGTTCAAAAATCGACAAAATTTGTCAAAATCACGAATATTTGCAAATTATTTTGTAGTTGAAAATGTATAAAAATTTTTGTATTCAAAGATAAGAAATGAAAATATTATGTAATATCACAGCTGATAAAGATAATTAAATAGATTAAGTTTATTATAATATAATCAGTAGCTGACAGCTGTTCTATACAAAATATTGGTAGATTGTAAACACAAGGTGTATAACGTACCTTTACATGGTTGAATAGAACGTTACTAACTTCCAATTTCCAGTTATTTTAATGTGTGTATCAGTTCCATAAACATGCGGATTTTATATATTATTATTAATTATTAATATTTAAATAGACGTAGCCACGGAGCATTCAGCATATATGGACGGCGGGGTCGGGTGGTGCCGTCACGATAGTGCATTTAGGCAAATAATATGGTATTTACCTACGCCCTATCTATGCACATCCTGGTTTGTCCAATGCTCACGAGCAGAAGTCACATGAATAGACAAATGTAAATTTAACCCAATCTAGGATATTAAAATAAAATATATATTACAATTTAAGGCTGACATCTTCATCTTCGTTCAGAATCGTTTTTTTTTTTATAATATAAAATAATTCCAAAATCTATCCAATAATGCCTAATCTAGCAATGCATCTCGTGTATCCCACCCAACTACTGTATCCTGTACTTAACTTACAATGATTTATCATTGCATTCAAATGTAAAGTACCATACAACTAAACTATCGTAAACCAGGTGATCCCATGATAGAAAGTGCTATACACTCCTCACCATTATCTTGTCCGAGGAGCGAAGCGACGAAGGACGAACTTCCACCACCATTATCTTATCGGCTTTTTTTATTTGAAGTGGTGTCAATGGACTCCTTCTTCTTGCACGATATTCATGCCTTGTATCATCATATTGTTTAAAAAATTTTACTTATTGTATTAAGTATGCAGATTGTAATATTTTCTTAATAAAAAAAAAAAAAAAAAAAAAAAAAAAAAAACATGTATAACAGAGTTTTGAATGGAAAAAACAGAACCAATACAATCACGCCGAAGCTGCTAATCGAAGACTAAACATGGAGATTTGTGGTCTTTTATAACGTGTCTTCAAAAAGTACAGTCAGGTAGAGACTTTTATTATAGTCAATTAGAAGCTGGAAGTTGTCCACCTAAAAAATAAAAAAAATATATTGATGTGGATAAGAGGATTTTAAAAATCGTTCAAAATTATTAACAGAGTGAAATGTTGTCATTTTTTAGTGGGATAGCCCAACATATTTCTGTACAGTAACTTAATATAATAACCTAATATAAAATTACGAATAAAATAAATATATTATAATTTATGTTTTTTTTTGGCGTCCAAATGTACCCGCGCCCAAACGGCTGCGTCTAAATGACTTCGCGTCCAAATGGCTGCGTCCAAACGGCCGCGTCCAAACGGCCGCGTCCATTTGTCCCTGTTCGGTGTACACGCGTATCAATTACGCTCACATAATTTTGGTTTTTATAGTGTATAAACAATTCTCACTTTTTTCAAATACATATTTTAACAAAGTTAAAATGATAATTTAATAGGGATTTATCCTTAATTCAAAATCTTCCATAAACGTTTTAACTTCGAAGATCTGACAGCCCCCTGGTAATATTCACTCAAAATTAATTACTAAATATTCATGGTAAGCAGTGCTAGTATCACCATATTATGTCACGTAACAATACGCTACTGTCGTCTTTACCTATTGCCTTTAAAACTGAAAACACCATTTGAAATATCTAAATGCAATACCGTTTTCAAAGTAACAAATACAAGAAATTATCAATACCTTAACGTAAATGAAGAAAATAATGACAATGCTGACTGAATACTAGTCGAACTACAATCACCAAATATAAACAAAAGACAAAACACATCATCAGACTTATCTCTAAAATCAAAACAATCCACCTCAACTCATCTTAAACAATTAAATAAGTATTCTACTCTAAATAATCCTGCAGTTGATGCAAATTGTATGGAAAATGAACAAACAAATGTATCTGAAATAAAAACCTATATTCCACCACCTTTATTTATAAAATTAAAATAAATCTATGAGGGTTTTTGTAATGCAATACAAAACGCAAATGGTTTCTTACGATTTTAACTGTAAAAGTAATCTTAGTAATCTAAATGAATTCAAACTTCAAACATACATTCAAGACTCGAAACGAGAGACAATATAATACACCAATTAAAGAAAAAAACGTAAAATTCTATAATTATCAAATACAAAAAGAAACATCATTTTGTGTGGTTATTCGCAATATACATCACACTATTGATAGAAATTTCAGAAAAAAAATCACAAGGTTATATAGTTGACTAAGTAGTCAATGTACTTCAATGGCAAAAAAAAACCATTTTTTTCTTTGTCAATTTTTCTTTTTTTTTCAAAATTTCTTTGCCTTTTTTCTTTGTCAATTTGCTACCAGTTCAACACAACTCAGTCATTTTCAAGCTATTTTCTATCTGTTTCACTAATATTAAAGTAGAAAAACCCAGTTTTCACTAGCATTTAGTCCAATGTTAGCATTGCCAAAATTTTGGTTTTTTGAAAACAAATCGTAATCACGAACTTCGTTGAATTAAATGCAACTCTCAAATCACGCCCCTCTTAAATGTGTACTCTGCGAAAAAACAGTATCCTGCCAGTAATCGAAAATGTGTCTTTTATAAAGGCATCCAATAAAATACAAAACTTTTTAAACAAAAAAAGTGAAGACTAGTCAAAATAATCCAAATACATCACTAAACTAAACTTTTGTAAATAATGTATAAGAATCCATTTAATATATATGTTACAGTTAAATCCGAAATCCGTCGAAACTTGTTTTAACTACCTAGTCAAAACTAGTTCCCACAAATCCCTTTAGTCACTTCTGGGTTTAACTAGTTAAAACTATAATTTACTGAGACCATCACTGTCAAAACTAGTTTTAACCTATTTTTATTTAGTTAAAATTAGTTGTGTCTAAAATATATAAGTGAAAACTAGAATTATCTAGTGGAAATCCGCATTGTTTATACTGATAGGTAAAACTAGTTTTAATTAGGGAAAATTAGAAATATAAGTACATATTAAAATAATTATGAAATATAAACATTTTTTATATTATTCATTTTGACAGGAAAAATTATCGTGGCATTTAGAGTTACATAGAATTTTTTTTTTCTTTACATAAACAACGATTTGTTCGGCAAGATTTTTTACATGTGCATTTTACAAAGCCTTGACCTGACCCCGTTGATGCTTTTGTTGCGAGTGCACGGAAAGAAATATGATTTTTCGGAACTTGATTCTCTGTGATGAATTTTTCTTCACATGCTATAAATTCAGACCTATATTATTATTATTATTATTGCATTCATTGTAATTACTGAAATAAAGTGCGGTCCGTTCTTACACTATGCGACTTTTTCGTTTGTTATCCGAAAACCCATCACCTACATATTTATAGAATATATCGTCTATGGTCGCTTGGGTTTTATGTAGTATGAGTTCGAATACATGCATTTTAGTTAAATCTAGTTTCACTCGTCCGTCCATCGTTCGTCATGACACGATACGGGACATTCAGCGGCTTCGGGTCATCTGTTACACCGATACTCGTATCTCGCGGGCTCGTTTAACGACGATCAAAACATGAGCGCTATCACAGCAGTTTCGAGATGATACATGATCGCGTGCTCTCATTGAACTCGCGTTCAAGGGGACCTGACGGTGAGCTCATCACGGTCACGACGAGAGACGACGACGATTCGTTTCCACGTGGAAATCGACGACGGTCGACAATACTGTGTGAAGAAACGCAGTGACGTGATCGAACGTGTATTATTAGAAAACAAGAAAACGCCGCCGCTGTCTAGAATCTTAGTAAGAATAATAATCGTCGAATCGTCACTGAAACAATAACGCACCGAATGCAAAAAAAAAACCAAACAAATAAAAATAAAAAAGAATGACCCGTAAAAATCACTCGATCGTGAAGAAATGTCACTGAAATCAATAGTCATCAAGTTGCCGGAATTGGTCAGAATAATGTTTAAACGCGTCATCCTTTCGAACTCTCCAAGTTTAGTTGTTGATAATTTCAAGAGAAACTTACTTCGTAAATATTTATGCGAGTTCTAACGGAAGATTCGTAGAATTCATAACGTATAGCTCGCGGATAATAATAAATATACAACCAACGATATTTGTGAGACTATCGAAGCGTGATGAATTGTAAATTGTAAAGTAATCATATACGATCTATGTGAACTCAAACAACCCCAAACCTACTATTATTGTTTTTGCATTATTGTATTATTATTAATTATCGGTAAAATAATTTCTGCCCAGTGTTAACACATTCTATACGCATGCTTAAATTATATGAAACGAAAAAACCATTCGAATAAATTAAAAACAATGTAGAAAAGTTCATATAAGTTATATTCCAACCCTTAAAATATTAAATATTGCAAATTTACGGTTGAGCAATCTGATTTAAAAATATTATTTTATTTACATGTCTAGACATGTTTGACGAAATTTCTTTTTTTTTTTTTTTTTAGTGCTGTTAGAATTTCGGATAAAACTGTTTTTATAGTTTTCTGTTCAAAACCAAGATAATAAAGGCGATAATTGAGAGTAAAGAGTTTAAATAATTCAAAATTTTCTTTAGTTTCTGTGTAACAAACATTTATCGGTTTTAAATATTTGATGAAAACTTTTGAAAATTTAATGTAACCTTACTCATACACTTTAATAAAGATACTGAAAAAGTTTGAAAAATCGCTTTTTTTTTATTAGCGTTCAAATGAATTATTTCACAATTTTTACAAAATAAACTGTTTTTACGTCAATTTTTAACTTTGAATATTTCCTTGAAGAAATAGGTCCATATCCAAATGGTATATTTAATTCTGAAGATTTGATTGAGATCATTTATCTGAAGAAATTATTTATCATTTCTTTAAAACTCAATATATCTATCCCCATTAACTTGTCTGGGGAGTGAAGAAGATCCAATGAGCCGAATGTATTTATATACCTACACATATTTGCGGCGGAATAATATAGTAAGTTCGTTTTTGTTTCATTTAAACATTACAAATTAATTATGGTTAACAAAATTTTCCATACACAAATAATATTTTATGATTGCAACTGATTGAATGGTAAATAATGATTTAAATTAAAATTTTTATAGAAAATGAAATAATTTTTATTGTAATTTATTCACGATGGTAATGGAGTCATGAGAACCATCAATTATGTAACTGTTGCAATAGTTAAAACGGATTGAATGGGCACAATAAGAAATTCTTTATCGGGGACAATATTCCTAAATTTTTTGAGAGTTTTGAAAATTGAATACTGTCAATTATTAGTACATTTTTCACAAATATTCAAATGTATAATATTATTTCACATAGAAAAATTTGCTTGATGAAAGTCTTATTTGATTTAAATGGTAAAAACGAAAGACATTTACGAGATTGTTTTCATGGGGAATAAAAAAGAAATCATATGTTAAGTATATTTAAATGTATAAAATGTTATGCGAAAAATTGTTTTTCGTTTTGAAATAATTCGCATGTGCTTGATAAAATACATTCAGTACACATTATTATTTAGTTTTAATAATATTGAATTAGAGATACAAAATATTATACAGTTGTAATGTATTAAATGAATACGATTCTCACTGACCACCTATACGTAAATGTAACACTTTTGCCTATTCAATGTGCCGGTAAAGATTTTACGTTTTCTTCATTATTTTTGATAATATTATGTACACTGTGACGCGGCTGGGAAATGTAGTTATATTTAACTAATTCAATAATTATTCCTACAACGTTAGTGTAAAGTTACTATCGAATATATATCCGATAGTATACACTGACAATTACTGTAAATGATTAGGTTCTAGGCGTTGAGACACAGTTTTGCAGTTTTTCTAAGCTAAACAATTATATGCGATTTTATGTTATGGATTGAGAATTACTTTTAGAATAAGAGATAACACATAAAATCATAATATTTTGGTTGTGAATAAAAAAACCTAATTTGCACAAAAATGAATCGATTTCTATATCTATATATTTTCTACACCATGATATTACAAATCTGAAGTATTTGTTTGGTTGAAAGCGTTAATCTCAGGGACTACTGGTCCGAATGCAAAAATTATTTTTGTTAAAATTATGGCCTGGTCAAGAATGTTCCGTGTTTAACAGAAGAATTCAGATAATTAATTATTGTTTTATGTAATTAATCAAAAAATTATTTAAATGCCTTATTTTTTCTTACTGTAAGTCAACAGTGATGGGTAATTCAGCTAGTAAATATATTTTAACGTTTTTAAAACAATTGTTTTGTGTAGTTATTAGGAGAAATGAACAATGATTATAGTATTATCAAGTATTTAAGTATAGGTATATACAGAGTTTGGCAGTATCTTTGATAAAAGTATCTGAATTTCGTCTATTAGATACAATTGTATCTTGTATTTTATATCGTGGTACAGTTTTAAGAAGTATCTGTTATCTTGTATTTGCATAATTTTTCACTCAATGTATAACGTATTTGATTCAGTTTATTCAATAAAAGATATTTCATATCTTCAAATCATTCATTTATTTTTCTAAATAAAAGATGAATTACTATATTTATTAATATAATGCATAAATCACTCCAGAATTCATTATGAAAACAAAAATGTTCATCTTTAATTATTCAGAATACGAGTATATTAGGTTATTCACTAAAATATACGCGTCCTACTCGGTGGAAATCTCTCTTTGGACAGATAGTATAACACATATTTAAAATACAATGATACGTTAAATGTATTTACGTATACATGGATAAAAAAACAATAATAAAATATGATAAAATTATTTATTGTTATCTTTAAAATAATTCAATTCGTTTATTAATTATATTTTAGTATTAGGTACTTACTAGTATTTTAGACTTATATTTCACGGTTTGGCTACTTTCTACTGTAAGTAGCTTTCCTCATCTATGTATTATGTACCTATTACAAAAAAGTGCATACATATATAACAAAGTAATACTAAAACAATATTTATAAAAATGTATTTTAATGTATCGAATATTGCTTATCGATTATCGATCTAATATTTTATAGCTGAAAATCGATATATCTAGTATAAAGTATCTAGATATTCATTTTGAATAATTTTGCACATCTCTGGGTGTACAGTGTTGCATATTTGTTTTGATCCTCAAAGAACTATGAACAGATATTAATTAAAAATTTACTTTCCAAGATGACCAAATGAATTTAAAGGGTAAAACATAAATAATTTTGTGGATTTAATGGATTAGAATATGAAAAACGTAAGTCACTCGATCCAAATTTTCTATTTAAGTATCAAAATGTTGTTATAAACTACATATTTTATAAACGTACTTGGTACTAATATTTCTTAAAACATGTTTAATGGTTGTTGATTGTCAACATAAAAAGTTAGATTTTCATAAAAAGTATCAGGTAAACACAATTTGATAGATTTGAACTCAATTAATTATTCAGTGTGACTGCATACAAAGTAAAATAGCAACATTAGACAAAATATGTTTATAATGATTACTGTATGCTTAAAATCAGCCAGACATCAGGTATGTGTCCATCACGAATACTAGAAAAGTTGTGAACACTTATAAAATACATCTTATGAATTATATTAAGAGCTACGATGTTTGTGACTTTTCGGGGATTCCAAGATAAAGTTCTCTTAACTAAGAATGTATTTGAATCATCAAAAGATTCTAAATGATTTATTTATTTTTTTATTTTTGCAATATTCAGGTTTTATTAGTATTAAAGGTTATTTTTAACCATTTATGACTAGTCGAGCGAAAAATAATTAGTTTATTTTATGACCATTTACAACATTAGATGATTATTGTTTAAAGTTCATTATTTTTAAATAAAAAAATATGCTTGCTCTAGAAAATGTTGTTTATAACCAGTATTCATGTTTATGATTATTTGTATTAGCACTATTGCACTACTACGTTTTTACAAACTTAATATATTAATCTATGTATTTTTATTATTGTAATGAAAATATTTAAGTAAATTATTTTTAAGAGTTTGTTAATAAGCTTTTTAAGGACATTTATTTTTTATTTTTAGTGAAATATCATTATTTTAGTGTATTATTTAAGCTTTAAATACCTATAATTTATGAATACAATGTTTGATAAAATCATATTTTTATTAAACTGTAAGGGGATTTTTTTTGAAAATTCCCCTTTCTCATTTTTCAATTTTTTTACGCTAATTGTTTAAAATGTGTAATTATTATACACTTAAACTAAATCCTGACTGCGAAACGCATATAAAATTGAAAATGGCATCAATTAACTTATTAAAATAATTAAGATTACATCTTATCATATTAGAGTCGTTTTCATTTTATAATAAAGCAAAAGAGTTATAATTGTATCTGAATTTACCGGTTTCTTTTTAATATTTAATAAATTAAGATGCCTGTAGTATGTATACTGATTACAAGTGCACTGCCATTTCCACACCTTTCTACTCGAAACTGAACTTTAAAAACATATTTTAAGTATCATATTTTATTCTGAAGTTGAGATCGGTTAGTTCAATGAAATTATTTGGCTACTTGATGTAAAACCAGAGTGTTTCATATTGTTTATGTGATACTCTGATTTTTCAACGTAATTAAAACATTGAAGTTTAGTCAAGAGTCTTATTATTATCAGTCTATTTTATGCGTACAGGGGTTTTAAGTATTTGATAGTTCTAAGTGTTCAGCCCGAACGATAACTCGATTACTTAATGTTGAAATACGTACCAAATATTTTCGTACTTTATTTTTGTATTTAAATATAATTGGCTAGAATATTTTGTTTTAAAACATGAACCTCAAGAGTTTTGTTATTAGTTCAAAATTGTATAGCACATTTTGCGTTCTGAGTAGTACACACGATATGACGTTCATCATTTTTCAGATGAAGATCATTCACATTGTTCAAAAATATATATTGAGATAAAAAATGAAATATTTTATGTATTTTTTTAAGATATTAATTATCGGTGTGAAATATTAATTTAGTTTTAAATTTTTAACGTGTATGATGATACATAAAACGTTAAAAAATAATTTAGAACATTTTAGAGCTCTATTTTATTGGAATCCATATTTGCTTCATGACTTGACAGACGTTTTTAATATTCATTAGACGAGAGTGATGATGCAGTGAGAACGGAATTTTTCATTTTCGTATGGTGAAATTTATATGGTGAAAAATAATAGTATCTAAAACCTAACAATATGCTATATTCTATTGTGCGTGGATAAGACTTAACATTTTAATCTCAGACGATACATATATATTTTTTGTGTTTATTGATAATTTGTTATTGATTGTAATTATTTGGTTTTTTTTTTCTGAAAAATTGTTGATTTACAATTCTAAATATTAAAATTAAAAACAAAATACATTTTTTAATGGCAAACAATTAAAATTAAATTATAATATCCTAGCCAATTTTCATGACATTTTTGACATGTATATGTCTTATTGCTGGGGTCATTCTGTTAATTTGTAGGACACCGAGAATGTTACCATGATGCCATGAGTGTATTTGGTTCAGAAGTTTTTCCTGCTAGCGAGGTTGTAGAAAACCCCTTAAAATTTTATATATTAGTACAGATATACCAGTTACCATCGCTGCTATACTGCATTTGTTTTTTTTGTTCATCAATTGTGCCCGAGTTTGTCACGGAAAATTATTTAAAACATAATTACATTCAATAAATAATAAACATTGCGGTCTTTGAAACTTGTTTATTTTTTACACGTGTTAAACAAGTTATCTACAGTTGAATTCTAGTCTTCTCGTATCTAATACCTAATCGACGCCGACATTTTTATGTCGATTGTACTCGTATTCAGTAGAAACAAGACATACATGTACCGATGTATCTACATGTAGTGTAAATACTCTTAGTTTTTTATTTAATTATTTCATTTTAATATTGTTTATAGAAAATAACAGTGACTTATCATTTTGTTTTTCATTTATATTTTACGAGTTTATTTTTAATAAAACAAAGAACATATTTGTTCTACAATGATTAGATTTTAGTTTTATTTTATTTTTTGTTTGTTTGTTTGTTTTATTTTTGTTTTTTTTGCATTTCGAAAGTTATGTACAGCTATAAATTATAAACTAAATAATAAAAAATATTTAAACATGTTAATTTTGAACATTACATTTATTTTTCTAAAAATTTCGAAATGTTATAAAATAAGCTATTATTATTGATGGAAACATATAGGATCTAAAAATATGTTGAATATTGTATTTATATGGTAACTATATTTTTATAAGTTCAGAAGTTTTTGATGTTTATTTAATGATATAATCATGTTGATGTTGAGCAACTGTTTATTTCTATCAGTGAAATCATAATAACCTTGTATATTTTAACTAAATTACATTTCACAAATTTTTATCATTGATTTTTTGAATAAATCTTTTTGTTGTTAATTATTTTTCAAATTCAAATTAAAAGATTTAATTTAGAAATACCATTTTTAATTCATTAATTATGTATCAAAGAGTATTTTAAATTACGTCATGATGTTGTTCATTCTACTATTCAACACTAATTGATATAGGAAATTAAATGCTATCAAATTGTAATTTTAATATTGTTTGAAATAGTCTGTACTTATGAGCAAGAAAAACATGTGAATTAACGAATCAAACAATTTATTTTGTATTATTGTACTTAAATAATTTCCCTAATTTTCAAATAAGAAAAAATTATATTAAAAAAAAATAATAATAATATTACGAATTATAATTTACATAGTTACAATGCCTAATTGTTATGTTTTAGAGTTAATGTTTATAGATTAATTTTGTTCTGTGTAGGAAAAACTTGAAGGTAAGGTTAAGTGGGAACTTCTCTTCAACGTAAACCACAGTTTTTTTTTTATTGTTGTTCAATAATTTAAATTGAATTTTTTTAAAAATTCCGTTTTTATTTAATGATTATTAAATTATTAAATAAACTGAACCTATCTACGTATTAAATATGTATGTATATATTTGATTTCATGGTATGGTAATTTGTCGCCAGTTTTTTTCATAGTTTTTATACATATTTCTTAACCATACATTTTATTATCATTTTAATATAGATGTTTCTTTTTGTTTTGTTCCATGAATGCTTATCATTTATTTATAATTGAGTGAATACATATTTTAATTTATTTCCTGGTGTTACTCATATTAATCATTTTTATAACTTAACATTTTATTTATCAAAAACAGTTATATTATAGTTTCCTGTTCTCGTTGTATATTTATTTTAAACTTGCATCTGACTTATTGTCTTAACTTAACGTTTCCGCTTGATCAGACATAAAATCTGAATAAATAAATAATATTAATACAATTTTAAAAGGCTATCTAATAAGAAATAAGGATTTCTTATTATTCCACCATCGGTGTCATATTATAATATTTTTCTTTTTGAGTGTATACTGGATCCTCAGTATCACAGATATATATGTACCAAAGTAATAAATAATGTTCCAAAATATTTTAAATACATAAATGTGTATTAAAATTCTTTTAATTTTTTGATATATTGGAGTATAAATAATTTATGATTGTTATTTATTTTATTCATGCATCATTGACTTAGTTTAGTAGGTTTTTCAAATAGTGGTTATATATCATTTGTAACGTTTAAAACAGTTCGATATTTAAACAAAGCTTTAAATATATATATATATATATATATATATATATATATATATATATATATATATATATATATATATATATATATATATATATATATATATGGACATACATAAATATATTTACATGTATGTGGTAATATTACATTTCACTCTCTTTTTAGTAGCTTTTGGAATATGAATATGATTCACCTAAAAATGTATTCCTCAGTCACACTGTATGTGAGCGTGGGCTCTTTTAAATTGGTATACCGTCTCTCACGGTTGAGAATCTGAGGGTCCCGCGGTTTTGACACCTTTCACGAACACAGATTTCCACTTCCCGTATGCACGGAATAGGGGTAAAACTTGTTTTTCCCTGTTTGTGTGTCTCTTTCCCCGTACCATTCACACCCTACCCTTCTCTCGTTCCATCTCCACTCATATCTTTCTCTTTTTTCCTCCCTCTGTCCCATTCGCTATTCCGATATCTTCCCATCTCACTCTACTCCGTGGCATTACATGTTTACCGTTCATTTTTGGGTAATCTACGTATATCTGTTTGGAAACGAAAACTAACGCGATGCCAACACACAAGCATCATCGTCGTTCCCGTGTAATAATAATACAAACTAATAGAGTTTGCGCGTCCGTCATCGGCCGCTATCCCCGTGACGCCTTGCTCCAGCTGGACAACACTCCTGTACACGCATCCAGGAAATTAGATATTAATTTACCACTCGACGTTCGTCAAACGCACGAAAACAAACGAACGAACGAACAAAAACAACAACATCATCTATAATAAAAATAACAATAACGATCGATGGCCATGTCGTCGTCATTCACTACAAACGGCTCACGACGACTCACACGGGTGTTAACACTTTTTGCGCGTAACTTGATTTAATCCCATGTATTCCCGATGACACGGGTCCCTCGGCGAATCAATACGGCTGACACGCATATTATTATCATTATTATTATAACCATGTAAACAGTAATCGTTTGCTGAAAACTGTACTACAATATATCAAATTATCATGAACTCACGGCGGCGCATACGCTTCATTTGTTTTTACCGAACACTTGTCATGACGGATTTTTTTTTCGTTCGAATGAGCCGAAAAACCGCTGTTTTACGCACTTTTCACATTGTACAGGGGAAAAAAAATCGACATCAATCAGACATGTATTAATATGTTCGATACGACGAAAGTCTATGTAAAATAAGAGCTCTGTTTTGGCGTCGATCACATCCCGTCCGGTCGGGTTGTTATCATTGCACGATTTTCGTCTAGCCGGGAACACGAACTCGGCATCGAAACGATATTATACGTTATTTATCACATGATGTATCAAATCATGCGAACTATGTACCTAGGTATTGTCTGGGTAATGTCGAGTATTTAGTTTCATTACCGCGCTCCGTTTAATAGCATTAAATTTAGGAGTATTAAGTATTTGCCTGTTAGAGTCAGTACATATGCGTTCGCAATGCCACATTTTGTTTCTTCGATGGACATAAAACGCGTCTTACGACAGTTTAATTTGGTTTTAATGGTGGTGTAGTTCACAGTTCTCGCATGACTTGGCTCTCTAACCCATCGACAATTGCATTGAAAGTAACATTCGACGAATGAAACGTTATCGCTGTATACCATTCGTTATTTTGCCGGGAGCACAATATTTATTTAACTGGGAAAACAAGGTTAGTTAACGTTCCAATTCATCAAAAACGTGTTTATTCAACTTTTTCATGCGATATTTTTCGATTGGAAAAAGTACTGTACTATATTCAATTTACATATATATAATGTATACTATATTCAATTTACATATATATACATATATATACATATACATATGTATAATGATTATGTTTCGATTTTTGTATAATTCTGAAACAAAACGGAAATTGTTTATCATGCATACTGTAGGTTTATACTTGTATAAATGGTAAATATTTTTATAATAGGAATGCCATATTAACAGTTTTATTATAGTTGATATCATTAAAGATGGACATAACAAGTTGCTTCCCAGGGTTTTTAAATTTTTAATGGCCATGCGTTGTGAAGTTTTATTATTTCCGTTGGTTTTTGGGTTCTCTAAAATAATTTTGCATAGTTACATACTTTTTCGTCAAAGAACTAATTTTAAATACTATATAATATAATCCGATTTTCTCTAATCCCTCAAACAAAATATTAATTTAAAACAATTTTTTAGTTTTATCGTGATATTATTTTGTTCGAAATTGTATTGTAAGATTAAAAATTTCATATAAAATTTAAAAAGAATGTTTTTAATAAATTACATCACATAATAGAGTAAATGCTTAAAAATATAATAACATACGTTATATTTTACAAAGTTAAAATGAACAACATCAGCTTATTTGGGAATTTAAAAAGTGCACTTATATAAATTTTAATATCGTGTATAAGATGTACTAGAGTTATTAGTGTTGGTCAGTGTACTCAATGGTTGTATTCAGCATTGAAAAAAATGTAGGTACTCGTTGCTTTCAACCAAATATTCTCTCAACGAATAAAATTAAAAAACCTGTAAACATAGAGGAATTTTATCAAAAATAATTTTAGACGCATTGCTAAAATCACTGCAAACGATAAATAAAGACGAGTAATGATTTGCAATCGGTAAAAATTAAGTCTACTTCATCGTGATACGCGTGTTATTATCATTTTCCTTTGTAATTATCACGATTGTTGGAAATCATTTTGTGATATTTTGAATTTTTATATCAACTTTTTAGGTGTCAAAAATCTCTGGTGTTAGTTACACAAGTGTTTTGTGAAAAAGTGACAGAATGTTATTAGTTTTAAATAAATATACATTTCCACGTATTAGAAAGATCGAATTAACACACGAGGGTGTTAAATTAAGTTACTAAAATTATTTTGTTAGGTATATATACATAATATATATATATATATATATTGTATATTTTAGTATTTTGAACTCCAAATATTTCGATTCGTAATCAATAACGGTCAATATTGATAAGCGTCATTAATAAAACATTTTTTTATACGCTATTACAGCCTGTAATAGGACCATAGAATTTTTAAGATCTGTAACATTATTTTGTTGCCCCATTTTTACGATCGAAATCCGTTATCAATAGTTCATTTTCATAAATAGCTGAATAATCAGTAATTTTGTTTAGAAATTTAAGTCCATTGAAATTTTATTTTCCATTATTTCTTTATGTTGAATATTTTCGTAACATTTTATATATTTTATTTATTCTTTTTCATTGTATCTATAATCGATCGATCAGGATTTATACGCAAATCGTAAATTGTGTGTAGAGTGTATAAAACCGTCTGTTGTTATACGTTTATTCTTTGTTCCTTAATTTATTTTGTATAACTAATGTACCAACGACGGTGGGTCGCGTTCTATTGTGTAAGTTATGTACGAGTATTTTATTAAACATAACGTAAGCGTTACACGTAATAATAATATAGAACAGGTTTTTTTTTTTTTATTAATAAATGCATCTTATGGTACATATGTGTGTGCTTTTTTTATATCAAACTGTCGCCAATTTGTAATTTTTCTGCATAAATGAACACGTATAACGAATCGTCTTCGTTAAATAAAAATAATCTAATAATACATTTTATGTTGTATGCGCTCTGCAGTGTAATAGTGGAAAAATAAACCAGTACAGTCCGTATAAGTTACTTTCGTTAAATGACATCTTAAACAGAGTGGTTCGCCGTAACTTAGCATAATCAATTGAATCATCGTAAGACAAATAAAAATCACGTACAACAATAATGTTTTGAAGCTGAATGGGATGGCCTACAAACAATTGTCGAGTATGTAGAACGTCTTTACGTGAGAAAGGAACGACATATAGTCTGTTATCACAACATCAAAAAAGATATTTACATACGGAAATCGATAATAAGGTGTAGAGATAATGGCTGTTAAATCTCATTCAAACAGGAGATCACCACTTATGTAAAGCGCATGGTAATAAAAATGACATTTTGTTAATGTTTGTTTTGACAAAGTTCTTTGCACTTCGATATTTTGGGATTGGACAATCTTCTGAGATATATGTTGTAAAATTCTAAAATCTAAATAATTATTATGTTAGTAAAACTACACACGAATTCAATGAAATATTTGTATATATATTTTAAACTTTCAGCGCAAACATTTTGAAAAAAATATACATTTATATACGTACGTATACATATCGTATTATTTAAAATCATATTAAGATGTACACTGTTCATCAAACCCCTTAATGTCTGGTAAATATTCAATTTAGTCTAGTTTGTTTATATATTTTATTCTTGGCTATTGTCATTTTATCACATAGACTATTAAAATATACTGAAAAATAATTAAATTGAATTTGACGGAAATTTATGTTCTTATTAGGGTTTAAATAATTAATATCACTGTTCCATCCGTTTCTTAACTTAAGAAAAATCTAAATTCAATATTATCAAACATATTAAATCAAATTCACCAAGGGCAAATTTTTTTTATTTTTAACACAGGTAATTTTTCATTTACGAATAAACGAATGTAGTCGAGTATTTGTGCACATTAAATATTAGCCCGAAGCGTATTGTTTACTTAAAAAAAAGCTGGAAAAAAGTATGTAGAATGGTACAATTTTACGCAAGACACCATTGTAAATGTAGTGAAATTCTTCGGTTTGATGATGTCATCAGAAATGAGAAATAAATTAATTACCACGCAATAGTTAACGACAATAGAAATTTACAGTAAAAATATATCAGTGATAAATCATCTCAGTGACATTTAACCATGTTAATTTAATAATTCGTACAAGAATTTTTTTAATATTATATCACACACAGAATATCACTGTATTTTATTATCGTGACGATTCAATTAATGAGTCAATAAATTTAGGTTAATATATCATATCAATTTTAATAAAGTAGGCGTAAGTTAAATTGGTACACTATGGCTTTGTCACTTTGGAGCAAAGTTATTTGGCTGACATCCATTTTGACGTACAAAGCACTATATTAAAAAAATAATTATTGTTGAAAATATGAAGTTAAAAAAAATGTAACATTAAAATCTATCGTCTAAATTAAATAAAAATATTCTAAAAAAATAAATAAATATTATTATTGCGATGAAACACTAATGGATTTAAATTTGACTAAAGTTACAATTAATTAATCAAAATACTTTTAATTTACATAAAATTTACGACTGATTTTTGTTTTATTATTTTTAAGTTATTTTTAAAGCATCTTTCACCATTTAAGGACTTTTTTTGTTGCAAATTTGGCCATTTATAATGGCAAGACCCACAAGCCGAAAAATTATCTTTTTCTTTTCATCTAAAAATTTATATGCTGTTTTTCATTTTTGCGCAAGAATAAAGTTTTTTTTTTCTAAATTCTCATCTTCAAGACTTTGGGAAACACTAGTTTTCAATTATTTATTTGAAATAATTTGTTTTATTAAGTCATTTAGCATTACTCAGAGAGTATTATGAGAAGGTGGATATTTATTCTCTAACAAGTCTCAAAACAGTGTAAAAGTTACGTATAATACACTAATTATATTCCATAATCACTTTTTTATTTCATTGTCTACAATATTTAATTAATTATCACCGAAAAACATACTTGAATACTTCAAGTCGGAAGTAAACGGATCACTGTGGAATGTGAGGTATACATTTAAAGTACATACGACCTACGGATTAAGTAAATTATTATCATAAGTACTAAAATTCATTACGGTGATAAAATTATTGTGAGAATAGATGAATTTATAAATAAAAAATAAATAGCCTTTTAGGGTCTGTGTCATGATATCACTTTATAAACTTTATCAGTGGCGGTCGCTCGTTAAACAACTTAATAAAACTAATATGTTAATAAAATGGTTTTCAAAGTCTTGAATATAAATATGTGGACGAAAAAATGTCTAATATTCTTGAGCAAAAAGGGAACAAAATTAAAAAAAAGCCGATAAGATAATGGTGGTGGAAGTTCGTCCTTCGTCGCTTCGCTCCTCGGACAAGATAATGGTGAGGAGTGTATAGCACTTTCTATCATGGGATCACCTGGTTTACGATAGTTTAGTTGTATGGTACTTTACATTTGAATGCAATGATAAATCATTGTAAGTTAAGTACAGGATACAGTAGTTGGGTGGGATACACGAGATGCATTGCTAGATTAGGCATTATTGGATAGATTTTGGAATTATTTTATATTATAAAAAAAAAAACGATTCTGAACGAAGATGAAGATGTCAGCCTTAAATTGTAATATATATTTTATTTTAATATCCTAGATTGGGTTAAATTTACATTTGTCTATTCATGTGACTTCTGCTCGTGAGCATTGGACAAACCAGGATGTGCATAGATAGGGCGTAGGTAAATACCATATTATTTGCCTACATTCACTATCGTGACGGTACCACCCGACCCCGCCGTCCATATATGCTGAATGCTCCGTGGCTACGTCTGTTTAAATATTAATAATTAATAATAATATATAAAATCCGCATGTTTATGGAACTGATACACACATTAAAATAACTGGAAATTGGAAGTTAGTAACGTTCTATTCAACCATGTAAAGGTACGTTATACACCTTGTGTTTACAATGTACCAATATTTTGTATAGAACAGCTGTCAGCTACTGATTATATTATAATAAACTTAATCTATTTAATTATCTTTATCAGCTGTGATATTACATAATATTTTATTTACATTCCACTGCCACTTGGTATTCGTTAAGGGTCATAATTGATCACGGTATTTAAAATAAATTAAGTACCTAATAACCATGTATTAATTTTTATTGTTTTAAATAAATATGGTTACACATATGGTTGTGTTCATTCATTGTGCAACTATTACATATTAACTTCGAGACGAGTCATTTTCCACACATTTCATAGAGATGTCAATATGTAAGTTTTATAAGCACCAATCATTACTATTACATGCCTACTTAAAATGTATTAATATATTCAAATTTTTACGATTTTTACACAAAAAATTTTGACTTTTGCTTTGAATTTTTTTTTATACCAGTAAGTACAACTTTCATAAGAACCTTGTATTACATTTTTATTCACATTTCAGAAAAAATAATAAGATAAATAGTCTTAAAAATAGCTAAAAACTTTTCAACAATTATACCACGAATAGATGATGCCAAAATTAACATTTGGAGAAAGTTTAAAGTTTGTACGGCTAATACTTATGAAGAATAACAAAAGTCTATAATATTTTTATAGTAAATCGTTATTCAACGCGTCAATTTTTGATTTTGTAAAAATTATAGATTCAGACAATCATTCAAATTTTTTTTTAATTTAACGTATCGCGGTATTTTTATACTTATCGTAAGCAAAATTTATTAACAATCTTGTATTAAATTTTCATTTCTTATCTTTGAATACAAAAATTTTTATACATTTTCAACTACAAAATAATTTGCAAATATTCGTGATTTTGACAAATTTTGTCTATTTTTGAACTTCAACTGCTTATAAAAAAAATTGTGCCTATGTATTTGAATAATTTTTGAATCACTCTTAGATCAACTTATTCAAAACCTTCTATTAAATTTTCAAGCGATTTGGTAGGGCCAAAAAATTGTTATCGACTTTTATAAAAAAAAATCTAAGAAAAATCGAATTATTCAAATGCCTATAAATAGCTAAAAAATAAACGAAATATTTTGAAAATACAACTATGTAAAGAAAATGCCTATTTAAACATTTTGTAAAAGTTTTAAGTTTCTACGACCTATACTTTTTGAATAAGAACAAATATCAAAAATCAATGATGCCTAAATTGTTATTTTACGCGATTATGTGAAAAAATTGTAATTTCAAACACTCATAAAAATTTTTGATTTTATTCCAGTGCAAATTTTTTTACAGATAATTGAAGGAAAACGTATGTCAAACTTTGTACCGAATTTACAATTCTTAGTTTTGAATACTTAAAATTTTATGAATTTTCAACTGCAAAATAACTTCAAATTTTCGCGATTTTCTACACATTTCGTAAAAATATGAACTTTTTATGCTTATAAAAAAAAAATTGTGCATTACGCTTTGAATTTTTTTTTTATACCGATAAGTTCGACATATTAGGTACCTTGTATTAAATTTTCAAGAATTTTTGTCCAGTCAAATTTTTTTTATCCACATTTCAGAAAAAAAAACAAAGAAAAGTTGAAAATTTCAATTGTCTATTAAAAGCTCAAAAAAAGTCTAAAGTTTACAAAAATTGTACTACGTATAGATGATTCCAATATAAACATTTGGTGAAAGTTTCAAGTTTTTTCGACTTATACTTTTTGAATAAGAACAAATATCAAAAATCGTTGAAGGCTAAATTATTATTTTACGCAATCATGTAATTATTTCGTAAACGTTTGAACTTTAGATGCTTATAAAAAAAAATTGTGAGTCACGATTTTTGATTTTTTTTAATAGCAATAAGTACTTCTAATGAGGAACCTTGTACTAAATTTTCAAAGTTTTATGGCCAACCAAATTTTTTTTATCCACATTTCAGAAAAAAATAAGTTCAAATTTTCGCGATTTTTCAATATTTCATAAAAATTTAAACTTTTTATGCTTATAAAAAAAAGGTGTGCATTTCGCTTTGAATTTTTTTTTTATACCGATAAGTACTTCTTATGAGGAACTTTATATTAAATTTTCAAGATTTTTTGTCCAGCCAAATTTTTTTTATCCACTTTTCAGAAAAAAAAACTAAGAAAAGTCAAAATTTAAATTGTCTATAAAAAGCTCAAAAAAAGTCAAAAGTGTTCAAAAATTTTACCACGTATAGATGATTTCAATATAAACATTTGGTGAAAATTTCAAGTATCTACAATTTTTGGTTTTTGAGTAACGGCTAAATAAAAAAATCGATTTCGTCGAAAACGGGTTTTGCACAAAAAGTACCGTTTTTTCCTCATTTTTTGTTTGTTTTTCCCGTGGCATTTGAAAACTTTTGGGAATTTTCACTTGTGACCTCTCTAAGGTACCTCCGATATTCGTTTTGCCACCGAAAACATACCCTGAAGTTCAAAATTGAAGCATTATTTCGAGTAGTTATGGTGTACACAGACACAAAAACAAAAAAAAAAAAAAAAAAAAAAAAAAAACACACATCATAGTAAAATCAATACATTCTTCACTTCGTTCAGAATCTAAAATATCTGGATGAAAAGAGACGTGGGTGAAAAGAGAAGGATCATTTTTAGGAGTATAGACTCCCAGCTTTTGGAAATATTATTGCCTTATTGAGAAATAAATCATAAGTTGATTATTATTTTTACTTTTGTAATTTTATTTATATTGATTAAATTGAACTTTGGTGTAAAAACTGGAAAGTTAAATAAACGAAGCTATCATATTACATTCACTCTAAAACATGGCACCTGTCCTCGTTTAATTCTCAATAATTCTTTAATCCCTACTTCTCAAACCACAAAATACCTAGGAATCCACTTCGATAAAAAACTCACATGGAGTCACCATATTCATACAACCAAACTCAAGCTAAACTCTCGTCTCTGGCTCCTCAACTATTTCTTAAATTATAATTTAAAATTAACAATCAACACCAAATTCAAGCTCTACAAAAGTCTACTAAAACCGATTTGGACGTATGGTGCTCAAATTTGGGACGCAGCAAAAAAGTCTAACATTAAAAAATTCCAAATCTTCCAAAACAAAACACTACGTCTTAATACTAAAGCTCCATTTTACGTTTCGAATCAAACGTTACACAGAGACTTAAATCTAGAAACCGTTCTAGAAACTGTAGCCAATTCATATAAACGTTACCAAAAATCACTTTCAGATCATCCAAATATCCTAGCAAAAAGTTTTTCCGATCCTATGCCAGGTAACCCTCCCAAAAGACTCAAAATGAAATGGTGTCGCCACCTACTCCTTGAATAACCCCCTCTAAACAACTCAAAATCGGAGTGTCACCAGCGGGTGGCTTCTCCACCCAAGTCCCCGTATCTTTGTAAATCTTGTTCATCATTAATGCTTATTATACTACATTGTATAGATTGAATGATTCTAAAAAAAAAAAAAAAATTATATTGACTATGATTTATTACTATTACTTTACGTTAATCAATCTATTATTATTATTAATTAAAATTTAATATTTGATATCACATTTAAAATTTAAACAATATTTAAGGCATTTTATTGAAATTATTGGGTATCGAAATTGTATTAGTCAAATATTCGAAAAAGTATTACTTTAATAATAATAAGTTAATAATCTAATTCAATTAAAATATTAATGCTTACATCTATTATACATATATATATATATATATATATATATACAGTAAAACTCGCTTAAGACGCTTTCCCGCATAAGACGCTGTTTTTAGTCGGTCCGTAGACATTTCCTATACTAGTCAATGTAAAAATCACCTGTTAAGACGCTCAGCTTTTCTCTGTCTAATCGGGTAAAACGCTCTTTTTTTCAGCAGATTACGATAAATTTTAGTAGTTTTGTGAAAATAAAAATAGAATTTTTAGTATTATACGTGTTCTTATCATTTTATTTTAAAATTCCGAAGAAATGTTAGGTTGTCTTACTAAAATTGAAAACTTTCTTGCTGAAACGCATTGTCAGAACCTTAAACAATCAAAAATAGATAATTTTTTCAATAAACAATAATAAAATATGTATGTAATAATAATATTTTTTAAAATTAATTTCAGTAGTATTAATTTATAAGTGTATTTATCATTAAATTATGTTTAATAATAAAAAAATAAACTCGATGTTTCAACCACATCATTTTGTTTCATTCCCGCATAAGACGCTTTCCCGCTTAAGACGTTCTAGAGAGCTGGTCCCTTAAAGAGCGTCTTAAGCGAGTTTTACTGTATATATATAATATATTTTTTTAAAGAATCTATTTTCCTAGTAAGTAACTAATTGAATCCATAAAAATCTCTAAAATATTATTGGCTAATAAGAATCGATAACTATCTTGTAACTATTTGCTAGTAAATACGAACAGAATAGACACAGCGGGATTAATAGAACATCTAAACTTATGTTTAGAAAAGTAGAACTCTCTGCATAAGGGGAAAACACCACTAACCTAAGGAATTTGGTCTTATGTTGTGCGAACTGTTACTGGTATACGGTATGATTTCCATTCAGTTTGATGAAATAAAATAATTAATGACCAACGACATTAAACATTAAGTTTTCTAAACACCATTGTTGTGTAGGTATGTGAGTCTACTATTTTACAATTGATTACTTTGCAAACCCGTTATAACTGGAATGTTGAGCAGTAATCTTAATTATTCGATTGCGCTAAGCGGTACAGCCAGAACAATAATGCAGTGTATAAATGGACGAGATTATAATTTACTAGTCAACTGACTGTAGAAATGTTGAAATCATACAATACATTATTTCATTGGTTCGATAATTGTATCATTAGATTTCGGTGGCGTTTCAAGCATACTGAACAAACAAAACAAAATATTAAATATAATAATCAAATCAAATCTAATTTAAAATTTCAAAATTACAGCATTTATTGGTCACACTCGTACCCAGTGGCGTATACATAATATTTGTAGAATATCAAATGATACAATTGTTGACCATGTTCCAAAAAAGTTTTTAAAGGTAAATTTGTATCATTTTTAAGAAAAATGTTGTCACATCTGTGTATAGCGTATACAGTATAATGTACATGTAGTAAGTATAAAGTGATAACTTATATTTATATTATTATATGAACTTTTGAGTTAGTAAAACCACCATCTATAAATAAACTTGAATAATAAATGGCAAAATATGTGCATATTTTATGCGCTTTGTTAAAAAAATAAAAAATTTAAATCATATAACTCAACTTTTCTTTATTATTAATGCATTTATTACTTTTGTTAACATTGATGGGATTATTTATTTATACTGTCACTATAGCAAGGTATAATTAATCATTTTATTTAATGATAATGTAAATTAAATGTATAGAGGAACAATTAATCAGCAAATACTATGTAAAATGATTATAATTCAATCAATTTACTATGTAAAATTGATTATATTTTGATTTTTGGGTTAAAATATATTAAACTATGCAGTATAAATATTATAGAAAATTTGCGCTTTATCAAATTCGTATATTGATTGTTGCTACGTATTATAAATTATAATATGTGGAATTTGTACTATAATGAAATAATTTTACATTTATTTTAAAGTTGTTTAAAAAAATCCATGTGGGGTTTGAATCTACATCCACCTATAAACACGCCCCAACTTGTACTTCTAAAGTAACCTAAATGTTCGGTATTATTTGAAAAGAGTTAGATGACCTTCAAGTATAATTACTATGGCTATAAAAGAAAATTCAGCAAAGAAATACGAGAAAATTTTATTTTGACATGTTATAGTAATTTTTTGTAGGTCATTTCTAAAACCACATTGTTTACATAATTGTATTTAATTTAATTCTGAAAATATAATATCACTTTGCTCATATCCTAACTAAATGTACTGCAAACTTTAATATCATTATTCATGGTTTATTTTTATACGAGTTAAAAGTTAGAATTTTGACGAAAATCACAAATTACATGTAAATTAGCGATATTTTTAAATAAAAGCCTTATATAATTTGTAATTATTAATATGGTCAAATTTTCTTTTATTAATATAATTTCTAGATATTTTTCTATCTGCAGTACATGTATGATAATTATTAACTCTATAAATTACATTTTACGCACATTAAAAGTTGGAAATACGGTTCATTTACCTTTTTTTTACGTAAAATGTCACATTTATTTGTATTTTCAATTCATAATATTTGTAATGTTGGGTTGTAATGTTTGAAATTTGTGTGTAAGATTATTCATAAAATATAGCTTGAGCTATATCAACATTTTCATATTAATTGGTTGCAATTATTTTCATACATATTTTACGAATGCTATTTTATTGAGATTGATTTTTAAATTCTGAGTAAAGGATCTTATGGTTTTACAATGATGCTTATTTTTTTATTATTTTTTTTTCTGGTGACACTTTTTGCCTAAACTTAACTTTGTCCAAAAGTTTCATCTAGCAACTGTATAGATGGGAAATTAAAATGGAATATGAAAGAAGTATTCGGTCGACAACTTATATTGTCATTAAAATTGTAAACGTCACATAACTTACAATATGATGAAAAATCACATAATATTATTTAATCAAAAGAGAAGATGAATAAAAATATAATCACGTTTATTTGAAATTACTAATTTTTTTTTTTTTCAGAGTTTTGTATTTACTTAATATTTGTTTTTTTTTTAACTTAATAAATTTTCTTTTGATTTTATCTGCTATGATTTGATTACCTCGTAGAAATCAAATTTCAATGTTTACTACTTTATTGCGTTATTCTCTTTCATTTTGTGTTTATGTGTATCCCAGGTGAAATTGATTCTCTGTCGATTCACAATAACATCTACTTTTTTATTGAAATCAAATGGGCTTTTTTAGTTTAAAGATATAAGTCTGAAGATATACTCGTATTTTATTTCCTTTAATTTGACGTATCTGCGTCATGTAGGATGCATTTTTTGATTTACTTTTTATTATCAAGAATGTTCGTATTTGGTCATAATATGTATTTATTTAGTGACTATGGAGTAAATCCTCATAATTTCCGTTTTATTTTCATTCATCACCTATTCGGCTTACGACTTGAGTATTTTTATTTCCTATTATTTTTTTATTTCTCGAGATCTATGTCCATTTTATTACATAAATCATTGTTTATTTTATGAAATCAGAGTATCTCATCAGAAATTCCGTGAGAATTCATTATATATTTATATTTTTGGAAGCTTGTTAACGAACTGAGTGAAATGTTAACTGTATTATTATGTTAATAATTTGCATTTGTATTTTAGAAACACTTTTTTTTCATTGATAAGATTCCATTGGTATGGTTACAACTTATAATAGGTATTACGTTTGAAAATTTTGAAATATTAAGGGTATTTTTTCGGCAATCATGAAAATATCCACATTTTTATTCTAAGAAAAAATAATTTATTTTTTTGTGAACCGTTATTTTGTTATCCTTTATACAAAGTAATGATAATATTGTATTTGTATTTGTTATATTGTGTGTTTCTTTATAGGGTAAAAGTCGACGATGGAATGTTTGTAGGTCTCCAACTCGACTAATCATTGACATCAACATTTATGAAATATTTTAGATATTGACTTAAGTACTGCTGGATAAATTGTTTATCTGTTTTTTTCAGTGAACGTCTTCATATAATCGGCTTTCCGACGTGTTATAATTTGACATTTGGATGTATTTTTCAAAGTGTTAATTCGCTGGACTGTTTGCTGATCTCTCAAAATATTGATTTGAACGTTAAGCGTTGATATTCCCATAACGTATCACATCTCATATTATATTATTGATAGACTCACATTGGCAAGTTTTGACTATATATCATTTTAGAATTTAGTCTCGTGAATAAATCGTTATTTTGAATTGGCTCTCTTCTGGATATCACTGATTGGATTATATTTTATGTGCAGTATGTAAAAACTTTGATTTTTGACCTCCAATTTTTGCCTTTTATACTCTTATTACGTTTATTATTTATTCAAGTTTTTTTTTACATTTAAGTGACCAGATCATTCCAATATTATTTATTATTTAAAGTTTGACTGAGCATTTTTAGTGAGAGCATTGAGACTAATAAGTATTGGTATGATTTAATACGTCTATCGACAAAAATTCAGGTTATCCAGTGATCTACATTAGTTTTTAGATACCGCATTGTAATATCAACATTGAGTTATATCAAAAGTAATATTTCACTAGGTACGCATCAATAAAACCCTTTTTTTTTTTGAAAATTATTTATATTGATTTGATTCGTATATAAATGTATGGTTTAAATAAATTTCAAAACATGCTCTGTATAGTGTAATACAAGTAAATTGTGTTATAAATCTTGCACTTTTATTCTCCTGACAAATTTATGCGTAAAACACACCCGGATGTTTTATATTATATTCGCGGAAGGAGTGTATTAATATTTTTAGTTTTTTGTGTTTTAGTTTCAAATTTCTATCTATGCAAAATGTTAAAATATTAAATCTATTTCATTTTTTCTCACGTGTCGACTTGTGAACTACCATAAACAATAATTTCTCCGTTACTGATTAAACTTCATCGTTTAATTTAAACAAACGTATTGCGCAGGAATAATAATAGAAGATATTAGGTCATTGTGAATGTTTATATGTTGTTTCTTCTGCTTTATGATTTTGTCGGTGGTTAAGTGTTCCTGAAAATGCTCATTTTCATCGTTCAATACGAAAAAGCCTCATTTCTAAATCGTGTGCATAAAGAAATATTTTTTTGTTTGTCATTTTCATCACATAAAAAAATATTATATTTTACATTTTCCGTATGCTCGTTTAACCAATTTACTTATGAATTACATTTCAAAACTGAAACATGTTATAGAAGAACATTATCACTGTAATAATGATTTTCTCTGATTTTTGTTTACTACCTACTCGTAAATGTAATTTTTATTCAAGCACTCAAAACGCATCAATAATACACGTTTTTTTCTCGTATAATTTTACTATAGTAATCTTTTTCATTTTTAATTGAACTCTGGCGTGGTTTAGCCAACCGTATAGAATTTGTTATTTAAATATGTATAAACATCCACTTGTAGGTACCTAAGTATTTGACTACCCCGCTTAAGTATCTAAACTGGTGTAATAAATAATTCGATTTGTATTCATGGATTATACCGAGTAAAACAAAATACCATGCATATTCATTAAGGTTTACAAGAATACCATTGTTAATTTATATTTTCAAAAATAAATATCACATTTAAAGGTCACTGTAATAGGTGATGTGAATTTCGTATCGTACCAGAAATATGTGGTTCATTTGGTTGGTCGCACCTTGTTTACCCGACGTAAAATGTTAATCACATCAGAACGTTGTAGAAATGTTTTAAACATATTATGAAGTGTGATTTAATCATTTTATTTTAAGTATCGAAAATCAAATATAACATGCCTAAAAATCCCGCGATGATGTTTTTTTTATTGTTATCATCATTATTATTATTTAAAGTATGTAATTTCACGCACGCGTTTTTATTCGTCACGATTCTCCAGATAGCGCAGTCTCGAGACGATTTACCGACACGACGTATTTCTCTCACGCGCGTATTAAGTGAGACGATTTAGCTTGAATCGTGAGCAATAACGTGCGTGCCCCGGACGTTTTTGAAATGTAAAGCGTATATTTATTTTTTCCCGCCTCCCTCACAAGTGTTTTGTCGCACCGGACCCGACCGGAAGACGTATAATAAACGATCAGTATTCCCAATGTACACTGTGCTCTTATCAAATAATTACGTATCTTTGCACGCACGCACACACGCACGCACGCGCGCACACACACACACACACACACACACACACACACACACACACACACACACACACACACACACACACACATACAAACATATACAATATATAAATGTATTATGTAACAGGGCGTTTATTTATGTTGATCTCGTGTTAGGGGGGATACTATGTGACGGAAATTGACGTGCGGATATTATGTTGTTTGACGTGCGATACGAAACCGACGGCGTATTGAATTCACTATATTAACAGAGTGCAGTGTTGCACATATGAATTCCTTCGTGAGTAACGTTTAATCACGTTTTGAAAATAGTGGTCGAACTTAATGACTTTCTACTCGCAAATCCGACATGATTATGTCAATTGATTAATTTTCATTAGTTAAATTTTGAAAATAAGAAGTTGAAAAATGTTTCTATCTATTGCTCTAGGATTTGAGTAATTATTAATAATAGCTTTAACGAAAAGTGTCTCGCAAACCATATTAATTATATTAATAATTTGAGTTAATTAAAACCACTTCATGAAATACATATAACAGAATTAACAAAATAAAATAAATAGACGAGCGGAAAGATATTGTACAAATTTAAATGTAAATAATGTATTCAAAAAGAAATTTATTTTATTTTGGAGGGATGTGGTATACACTTAGTGTTATTTATTGTTTTATATCTGTATAAAATATTGATATTTTTTGATATTCTTATAATATTTATTAATATTTATAACGCGTTTAAGTAAAAAAAAAAATGTATATATATATATATATATATATATATATATATATATATATATATATATATATATATATATATATATATCAAAGCCGATTTAAATTTTTTGCCGTTTTCGACTGTTCATTCATCATAGAGTTTTATTTTGAAAATTTGGCGACAGATAAGTGTCGTCCAAGTGTAACTAATAAATGGCTTAGGTTTTGAGAAACCACTGATTGATTTTATTAAATCGTACTCCACGCGTGTTGGACGGTTCTTTAATGAAACACTCGGGACGTCACGTATTGTCCAACAGCATAAATTGTTTGCCTGACAAACCTCTTATGTCTTTATTTTCTCTAGAAATATTAGCCTAATCAAGCCGGTCATTATAAATGAAACATATTTTCCCAAAATGGTGAATTGCGTATACGACGAGTTTAACGATCCTTGTCGAAGTAACAAACAGTGTTTGTAAAACGTTACGTACAGCAAATTGAAAATGTTCTGTGATCAGTAGAATATTTACAGGACAGAAGAAAAGGTCGACCAGGTTCAGATCTACATTCAGTGATATTCATAATAAGCATGTAAAAGTATAATTTTTCATTGAATTTATTCATAAATTTCGTTTTTTACGTGAAAATAATTAGTTGTTATAAACCACTATTTTTGGAGTAACGATTTTGTAATTACAGTGGATTTCATAAATTCTATAGATTATTTCACATTTCACTGTTTTTACTCAATATTTTGGTATTTACCCTTAAATTTCATCAAAATTGATGACTATTATGAAATTTTCGATCAATAAAAGCTAAACAAAAACATGTTAATAGAAAAAAAAAATCATTGTAAAACCTATCCTTTCTTTGCTTCTATTAGACCAACATAATTGATAAGTAAAAATTAAATTATGTTTTGATTTACACCAATATGAAAGAATATTTTGTATATTTAATTTTAATTGATTTAATTATCAAATAAAATGATCATTATCAGTTTGAAATTTATCTCCTGTTTGGCTGATGGCGCATTTAAAGGAAAAGGTTCGACCTCAATTTTAGCTTTTAGATCGTAGTATTATATTTAAGAAAAATGTGATAATTTGAATCAATGAGACAAACAATATGATCGGATAGCATATTATTATTAAGATACACGTAAGATTAATATAATAATACAATTAATTATAAATTATAAATTATATTAATATATTAATATAATTTGTTTCACTTTTTATGATATGTCAGTTGAGGCCTGGTCGAAATCGTTCGACTTGCCTAACCATTAAATCCACTTTTGCCTTTTGCCCATGAATAATTATTAATTACATCACTGGTTTCATTGAAATTTTAAGTTCTGAATGAAAATAAGATTCTATTTTATTTTTTAATGTTTATTCCTTCTTAGATTCTGAGTAAAGTGAAGGATTTTATAGTTTTACACTGATGTTTATAATTATAAATATTTTTGAGACACTTTTTATTCAACTTAACTTTGAGGTAAATGGTATCACTACTTTAGCGATTTAATAAGCTTTCACCTTAATAGTTTTTCTATGTCACAAGAAAAACGGCCGAAAATTAAGCAAAAACCGAGAAATTCGTCGTAAACGATACTTTCATTAAATCAACTTTAGTAATTTCGCCATTTCTCCAAAAATAATGTTGCTAGAAACTTGAAATTTCCACCATATATTATTGCTGTATTACTACATACTTTAAGAAAAGTTACAGAACATTTGACAAGCTTAAAGGCTAAAAATAGAACTTTGAAAATATCTTTTAAAAGTTTATTCATAATTAAGTTTTAAATATTTGACAAAAACTTAAATGATTATGTAAATTTAATTTAACCTTACCCATACACTTCACTAACGACAACGAAAAATTTAATTTCCGTTTTATATTGATTGTAAACAATTAATGCTACCCAAATATAGAAAGAAAAGAGTTACACAATTTGAATTTTACTGTATGTTGATAGAACTTGGGGAAATAATGTACATACATATATACTTCAAATAAAGTAAGTAGTAAAATATGTAATTTCAATAACTTATTAAATTACGGAAATAAAATACTAAGCAAAGATATCGACAATTTATATCTCGCCCTCCATAGAATTTAGGATTTGCGATTTCATTAGTTTATTAGCGAAATGTTCTTGGAGAAATTAATACTAACTTATCTGTTATTCAATCAGTTTACTCAAATATTATGTGCTTAGATTAATTATAGTAAAATCTATTTGATATAATCGATCAATAATTCACATTATCGCCATGAATGTATTGAATGTACGGGATATTTTATATTTTAGAGTAAAACATTTATGTCAATTTTAATATAATTGATCCCCAATAAAATGATATTGATTCGATTTTATTTAACTTCTTAAATCTGTATTCGTATTATGCATCCATTTAATTATAGGCGCAAATGACCCAAAATTATTAGGTGGGACTTAAGCACCAAACATAGTTTAGAATTTAAATAACCCACGGGGGGCTTGGCCCCTCACACTCACCGCATAATAAATACCATAAAATATGTAATTACTTTAAATATATCTAAATGAAATGAAATCAATAATAAATTTATGCAAATAACAACATTACGTATAAAAAAAAAAATGTACCTATTAATATTTTACAACTAATATAACAATTTTTACACTGAAATTGTAAAATTAATAGTTTCACAATATTTATCTAGTATTAATTCTGAACCAAGGAGTACATCTCATTCTATACGTATAATAGATCATTATGATAGTCTATTTTGACCCATTGGGCTACGAGTGCACGTCCACGATTTTATGTACCACATCATTGAAAATCTCTTTTCACAGGAAATTTTTAAAATAAGGTTAGAAACGATATTTGGTGCTGGCCACTATAATATTATCTTTAATCGTGGTGCTAACAGAGGTTTATTATCATATTATAATAAAACCAAAAAAAAATATAAGCTAAATTGGTATAATGAAATATAATATAACTACAACATTTTTGAATATAGTCGAATTCGCTAATAACAATCTTCATAGGACCTACAGAACCAGACCACTACATCCGGATGAGAAAAAAAAATCTCGATTTTTGGAAAAATTGATTAGTTTTTAAATTATATTATTAATGTTATTATATTACATTATTATATTATAAACCACATTACGTAAACGTTATAATAATATACTATTAGTAGGTACATACATCATGTAGTTATGATTAAAATAAAAGTATGTACGTATATAATATTAAATATATTATATTTTGTTGATCAATTATTTATACATACATATTTTGTGCATACAATCATTTTGGTATAAGTGATTATAAAAATCAATTTCAATTCCAAAGTAACGTCGTTATATCCGGATTATCATTGTAACCAATCAGCTATAGCGCTATCGCCTGAACCCGGCAAATCGGGAAATTTTCCTGGGCCTAACGGTTTTTTATTTTTCCTTGACCCTCACACTTTCAACCGAAGTGTTCGATCATTATATTTATATAATTTAATAAAATAGTTGATGTTTGTGAAATTGGAAAAATAATGACATAAACTTTCAATATTTTTAAAGAGCATCAAAATAAGTTAGTTCATATCAAAATTGAAGGAAATACTATTCGGACATGGTGGCTGTATTATGCAGATTACAAATAAGATAAGATTTGCCATTTAAGTAATAATTTGTTACTCTATGATGAAGTAGGTATAATATTACATTTATAATAGACTTGTTGTGTTTATCAAAAAATTTTAAGTGTATCATAGATATTTACTCGTATTAAAAAAGTTTCTGAAAATATTTACAATACTTGGAACTTGGTTTAAATTATTTTATTTCATTCCATTATGCATTTTCATGTTAACTACCAACTAAAAAAGAACATTATTATAAATGGTTTGTGACTTTGTTTAATTTGTTGATATTTATGATACCAGATATTAATTATAAAGTATAAATCAGTGTGTTCTTTACCAGTAATATAGACATGAGGAGTTTAAGGTGTTTAACTCTCCTAAGAATAAAAAAAGGGGCACAATTAAAAGTATGATATAAGATGATCAAACTTTGTTCGGGTACAGTTTTTGACAAATTATAATTTACATATTGTATAAACCTATGTGTGACTATATTTAATCATCATTATATTTAATAGAAAAACAATACCGTTTCAATTATATTGGTAGAGGAATCTTTTTATTCTCTAAAGAGAATAAAAACGTGTTCGTGGAAATAATATTAGATTCGATTTGTGTAGTTCTTTTATGGAATGCATAATGAATATTATTAAAAAAAAAAAATAATAATAATCAATAATAATTAGACTATAAGGTATTTGCTGTGAATTTATTGTACAATACAAATTACTTAGAAGAAGAGCTTGATGAGTTTTTAAATAAAAAAATGGAAAGCAAATTTAGTAATCAACAAGAAAAAATAAATAACTATAATCAATTTCCTGGTTTAATAACTGATTAGTAAAACTGCAATTAAACGTATTTTGGTCAGTATTTTTAAGGTTTTGCCAGGCGCTCGCAAAACTTAATGACGGCGCTGCAACCAATATCATTGTACAAGAGAAAAATGACTGCTTATGAGATATAAATCCAACCAGGGGCTGATTCAGACGTTTTCTATGAGAGGGTGCAAAGTCAGACATATTATTAGGTTGTCTAAATTATAATTACTGTACACTGCCAGTTGAGTAGTTAAGTACAAGTTTTGTAAAAAAAAAAAAAAAAAACTACTTTGATTTGAAATACTTAAAATTAAATATCAATTATCATCACCATAAATAACAAATATAATGAAATATAAAATATAATAATTAGGTATGTGGAATTAAATTATATTCCGGCTGATGACGACACTCGAGCAACGATTAATGTCGATAATGACGAGTGACGACGATAAAAATTTAAATCTGTTTTTCCATGGTAAGCAGTACCTACACATTAACCATCATATAACACAGAATAGATATAGATAATTGACTAGATATATAAAAGCATCATACCAATTAAAACAAGATTTTTCTAAGGATTGGGGAACCCTCTTTACCCCTCTTTGTAACTGCCCGTATTAACGTAATTAACCAATCAAAAACATTGCCGGGAATCGTTTTATCCGGAATATCGTTGTGTACGTATAGTTATAATCGGCATCGTAATAACCAGATTCGACTGTATATTACAACGTTAATTTAACATAAATTTAAACGACTGATTTTTTTTGATTTTTATGGAAATATTATATTACATATAGTCGTAGTGATATCACATGATTCGGGTTGCTAGTTATAAAATTTAGTGTACTACGCCTCCTTAGCAACCCTGTGATGTGCGTTTATGCATTTAATACTTGTATGATATTTATTATAATAAAAACGTACAGAAGTAAAATAAATATATTCGTATATCAAGTGTAATAAATAGTGATATAGGTTCATTTTATTCATTTGCGAGTATAAGACAGTGGTTATAGTGAAAATACATATTCAGAGTGTTCCTCAAATGAGTGACATAATAAGTAATTAAGTACTCAAAGAGATGTCCCAATAATGATGTTTTTGATATATTTTTCTGACTTCAAATATTAGTTTTTAAACCGTCAATTCTAAGAATACTATCTTAAATGAAAACACAAATATCTCAATACATTTTTTGCAAGATCCTTATGCAATTCGATGTATCACAGTTTTCCTCCCAGTATTGAGCGTCACATGTCGATAAAACGCGTGACAAGCGTAAAAACGATGTTTCATATCGAATCACACGAGAATTTCAAAAGAAATGTATTTGAGAATTTATTTTTGCATTCAAGATAAAATGTTTAATATATAGTATATTAATAATAAATAGTATAAAATGTAAGTTTTGAAATAGACAACAAATTTCAACAATATCGTTGTTGGACCACGCCAGTGAGTACTCGAATACTAATGGTGTCACTTATTTCAGGGGCACCATGTATGTATATTAAATAAAATTACATTATTATTAGAAAAATTAGATAGGTACATCGTATATGAATACCAAATGAAATAAAAAAAAAAAATAATAATCACATCAATGGCATTACTTTTTTGTTTATAGTTTTATTTACTATGAATAAATACAGAAGTTTATTATTTATTATTACGCAATATGATTTTTCCAGTGATAGCACACATAGTCACAAAGTATAAACTCGTATTTATGAGCTCGTTTCAGGTATAATTAATAACGGATAATTATGAAAAACTTTTCTGATATGATTTACATTTTAAATTGTTAGACATCGTCTGTATGTTAATATTTGTTCAATTTAATGAATGTGAATTCTATTAGGGCGCCAATACGGAGAATGAACCCGGTCTTGGAATTTTGACTGTCCTAAATCAGTTATATTAATTTAGTAAGGTTAAGTGTAATACTTAATCCGCCCAAAATTTAGTCCGGGCTGCCAGATGAATGTCAGTAACACATCGGTTCTACCTGGCTCTGAATCCTTTGTATTTGCTCGTATAGTGTGTGCGAGTATTGAATGTTATTTGGTAATCAATAAAACCCGGTAACGAGTTGAGAGTTTTACTAAAAAAAAAAAAAATACTTTTGAGATGAAAGGTGATCTGAATTGCTCATTTTATTTCGATCATGAATGTATTATAATAAATTATATGATCTTTTTTGATTTTAAATTTTAAGCGAAGCAAAGAATCCATTGCATTTAAAATTATAAAGTTTTTTTTTTAAGCTTGAGAGAACACTTCTTTGGGTACTAATTGTATTGGCTGAATCAAAGATGGGAGAGGTAGAGATTTAATTTTCGGGCATATAATCATTGAGGATTTTTCGGGTTTAAATACAATTGATTGTAAATAGACTTCATATTAAAGCTGCATTGAATGATATGATGTTTTTATAATGGTTATAGGGTCAAATAATTTAAATTATTGTTAAGTATATTATCCTCTACGATTGATTTGGTAAGAATAGCAATTTGATTACCACGTCTTAAATATTAAAATATTTTATATAGTTACATTTAGGTACCTATAATGCAGGAAAATTTATGAACTAAGTTATAGATTTTACAAACTTAAGCTAAAACAATTTTATCTTAGATTTATTTTGTAACCAATAGATTGACACTGTTAAAGTGTTCATCTTTTTTTCACTATACAAATTTATCTGAATAATGTCTATACATTATGTCGCTGAAAATAGGTGTAAAAAAATTCACTAGATTATCTAACATTTTATTATCCGGATAGCTATTAAGAGTAAAATAATATAAAAGTAAATAACATTTTTGTATAATGAATATACCAATATTAAAAGAGCATAATAATAGGTACCTACATAGATTTTCTAAAATAATTCATATTTTACCAGCAGGCTAATAATTTACGACTAATGTGTGAGTACCGTAAAATGATGAAATATTTTGAATTGTGTTGAAAATTCACACGAATAAAAATGAAAAAAAAAAATATTTTGATAAATAATCATTTAAAAGTTTTCATACAAACTGAAGTTATTATTCGAACAACGTAAAAGTCGATGTAATTATAACACTTAAGCTTCTATGCTACAATATAGATTTCAATGGAAATTGAGAAACAAAATATTTGAGAAGTATAATTTTGTCACCAGTATCTCTAATGCTTTTGAAATGTCACGTATTATACAGAGTGGCGGAGCAAAAACGACCACATTTAAAATTTACGCCACACTTTTAATTTTTGAGTTACTTAGGTGAAAAAAACCCCAAGTTTAGCAAATTTCAGGAAGTTTTTATTTAATATTAAAAAAAAAACTTATGTGTGAAATAGAATGTCTGATAAATGGCGTCCGTACATGCTGATGCACTATTGGAGGCGCTCATAAAAGTTTGTCATCACTTTCTCCAAGACTTCCATTGTAATTGATGAAATTTCACTTCTAATCGAATCTCGTAAATCGGCTTATATCCGTGGCTTATTTACATAAAATTTTGACTTCAAATAACCCCACAGTAAGAAGTCGCAGGGAGCAAGATCGGGTGAGCGAAGTGGCCATGGAACGTCACCGTTTCGAACGACCAGACGTCCGGGAAAATTAGTACGCATGAGATCTGTAGAAATTCTCGCCGTGTGTGCAGTGGAACCGTCTTGCTGAAACCAGATTTTTTAAGTGTCTATTTCGTTTTCTTCCAAGTAAGGGAAGCAAGAATCTTTGAGCGTAGCAACATAACGCTCATAATTCACTGTCACTGTCTAACCTCTTTCATTAGCGCGGTGTCTCGTTGACGGTCGTGGGCTTTCTTCAACAGACACTTGAACACGTGCTATATTTTCTGGTGTCATTATATGGGGAACACGTCTAGAAACCTTTGGGGCCACATAACCATGTTCCCGAAAATCCTTTACCCATTTTAAAATCGATCGGCGGTTGGGAACAACTGCACGTGGAGGAAGTCCAAATCGCGGGCGGATTGCGCGTTGTGTAGCCACGATCGATTCATTGTTTCGGAAAAATGCCTCTACAGCGAACGAGCGATGTTGAATACTTCACTGCGCCATTGCAACTAAACTTCCTGTCACGTACTACACAATGAGATGTTAGGCAATATTGTGCGATGTCTCCTCCCAAAGTTATGCTTATCTCAAAATGTGTCGTTTTTGCTCCGCCACCCTGTATTATTATATTAAATATATAATATGACGAACACGTAGGATTTTATATAGTTGACAAAAATATGGTGTATGATAAATGAAAAAAATTGGTTATAAATATTATCTAATCGAACGATAATTTTTATTTGAAAGTGCAGTTGCTTTTAAATAAGAACAATAAATAAAAAAATGAACCAAATATTTATTTTTCTTGGTGTCATAGATACAGTGATTATGATATATAATTTATTTCACGATAAATCTTACAATATATTTGTATGTATGTTTTTTTTTAAATTTTATATTTCATATTACACGTATATCATGTCATTTAAGTATAATACGTTAAAATGAGTCATCCTCAATTCATATATTAATATAAAATTAATAAAACGGATTATTGTTTTCTGGTTCAAAAAGTTGGCAAAGGTACTATAGAACTATTTAGAGGCGGTCAATGAAAATACAATTAAGTAAATGAATAAACGAATAGAGCTCAACTGTTATTTTCTAAAAGTTACTCTCTAAATGAATTTTATTCACAATACAAATAATTTAAAAGTAAAAATTGTCGTATGAAACATAATATATTTTAGGGTGATTTTTTTTTTTTTTTTTTTTTATAATTTAGAATAAACGTGCTGCATTTTTTTAGTGATTTGTAAAAACGATGCCAAAAACGTTTCCCATTTAAATCGTGACTAATACTGTCGTCACTATGCCGTATGATATTTTATCAATTCTAATATCGGGTTCCAAAAAAATATATGTTTGAAGTATATTTATAATTTATTGTTTATTTAAAATATAACAGATGTGATAATCGACAACTGAACAAAAAACTAAACGATCTTAAATCGTGAAAACAGTAAAACTAATGTACCTAAAGTTAAAAATAATTCGAAGAAAAACATTTCAATTCATTTTTTATATTATATTATATATAGTAAGATGAAAATACATAATTAAATATATATTTAGATTTATCCAGTACACATATGTGGTTAGTAGTACGTATGTGTAGTATGTGGTATATTAATTTTAGTTGAGGAAATTAAGATATCAGGAAATGAAAATAAATTCGTTTTTCTGGTTTATTGATTCCGGTAGATGTGTTCTATTATTACTTACAGACATCATATAGACAACTTAAGTTTTACTGCTTATTCAAATTTTAAGGTATTAAGATATGTGTTTCAACAAAAATATTCAGATATCAAAATATAAATTTATCTTTTATATATTTTGTATTGTGTAATATATTTGTTTTCTTCATTAATATAATTAAATTAAAAATCATCATGTCGTACAACACTTGTCTGTTCATTTAATACAAAATGTGGAATCCTTAAAAGTTAATAATATGAATAATGTGCGTGAGAACAAATTAACTTTTAATCAATTTTATTGAATATGTTCAATTTATTTTTTCCTCAAATTACAAACGTTGCCCATTATGATTATCATTTCGTCGAAACTTTTCAGCCCCATATGAACACGTTATATAGGTACAAATTGTCTTTTATGCACAATGAAATATTAGCGTTTTACGAATTAAAATTAATTATTTGTCATGTATTCTAGCAGAATATTTATTGATACTTACGCGTACACACAGAGTGATTTTCTGAGAAATGTGAACTTATTTTTCAGAGTTTAGAAATTATTAGATGATATTTATATATAACGTTCAATGACACGAATATTTGGTTATATTTTCCCTACATAGGTTATATGGTATTGTCAGTTTAATGAAATTTGACATATTTTACACTTACGATATAATCGTCTACATTGAAAGAAAAAATAAATAAAACGCATAACATATTTTACACAAAAATACCGCGAGTATAGTCATCATCACTTGGGTTCTAGGCAAAAACGTGTCATAATTGCTGGCTTGATATTGTCTATGGTTCACCACAGGGGTCTTCAATCCACGGCCCGCGGGCCGCATATGGCCCGTTTTGTCATTATTTGCGGCCCACGATCACATTTGAAATATACGAGCATGCATATTTTCTATTTCGATAACATTGAAACGGCCACGAGCCATCGATATTGAAAAAATTGGGAAAAGTGCGATAAAACAAATTAAATTTACCTTCTTACATATTGTTATAAATGTTGGCTGTTTTAATGATATTAATAATTGTTTGTATTTTAAAATAAAATCATGAAAATTGTAATAGTAAAACTGAATTTTAGTATGAAACACATGTTTTTGGCCCGCGAGATTTGTAGAAAATGATGTGTGGCCCTCTCCGTAAAAAGGTTGAAGACCCCTGGTTCACCAGCTCGACTACTTGTACGGATGTGTTATAGTTAAATATGATAACCCGTTTGAATCAGGTAAAAAGGTCAGGTGTAGGTTATTCGTTTCGGTTTGTTCGAATAAGTGAAATAAGTGCAGGGCTGGAATCGAATATTCTGAAAAATGGAAAAAAAACTTCGATCATTTTCTTATTAGATGGTTTTAAATTCATAATTATTCATAAAATATATAAATAAATTAAGATTATGGAAACAAATAATATTTTTATTCGAGCACCTATAATTCAAGTTACAATTAATTTATAAATTTAATAAAATTTAGTAGAGTAAAAAAATGTATAGTGAACTTTAAATTATATTTATAAAAATAACATTTAATTACTACAAATATGTATTTTTAAACACCTAAATAGAGTTTATTAAATATATTTACCATGTATTAAAATAAAATCATAAATGAAAATTATACAATTAGCTGTCTGCCTTTTTTTTAAATATGTTATTCGCATGCCTCTTACATATACCTATATAATCGCATACGCTTATTGTAAAACTTTGCATTTAAAGATTTTGATAAAGAAAAAAGAGATTATGTGTGTCATTCTATTTACGTTATTGTAGAAAACAAAACTTATATTTTATATCATACCAACATAAAAAGAGCTTAAGAAATGTCTTGTTTTTGAATAAAATTAATATATTTTATAACTTTCAAAGTTTCATCAAATGTTCTGTCTTTTGAAGTTGAAACAAATTTTTAATAAATATTCATTGAAAAAAGATCACTTTTATTCTTAAAAACTCAATTTCATCAAAATTAAAACGTTTGATGTAAATAAACGTTTATAAGAGTTTAGTTTAAAAGTGGTAGACCTTAAAAATCATCAAATATATTAAGACAATAAAAATTAATTATCAAAGTAAATTTCCATAGGTTTTTCTTGAAAAATAACCACAAATATGGTTGTGTAATTAATTCGTAAAAACGAGGTGCATTAATGTGTTCTACTTTGCATTATTGTTTGAAAAATGTTGAGATTTGATAATATTTATCAATCATAAATGATTTAGATGAAGTTAAAGAACTCTCCTGCACTTAAATATCTAAAAATAATTATGTATACCTAAACAAAATAAATACATAATTATTGAATTATTGAATCATTGAGTACCAATTTAATATGTATTTAATGTAAAATAAAATTCTACTTTATTCGAATTTTTACGGTGTGTATAAATTTTTGTTATTTGTATTTATGACGTACAGCAAAGTTAGTAGTAAAATACCGATGATAGGATATAACATAATGAGACAACTGAGAACCACTTTTCATGATTTAAAGTAAAACTTAATTCGTATACGAAATTGTTTTATTGAAAAGTTATTTATGATTTCATTAAAAGGTGTACCTACTATATATTTTTTCCTATACCTTTTATGTTTTATACACCCTCATGGTGCCTCATGCAAACAATATGTTTGAAAATAGTACTTTAAGAAAGTGACGATGATTTTGTCCATTTTGCTCAATGGGTGTATATGATGATGGAACCGGGTGCACGTGATTCGGAGACTCCGTGATGAAATCAGAATTGTCTAGTCCTCTGTAAACATAAATTTCTACCCAAGTTCTCGTTCCCAAAAAACTTCTTTTGTGACAGCGCAATGTGCCATTTTATGTAAAATAGAACTTTACACTGATACGAATGATTTAGAGATTAGGTAAATTGTATTATTTCACACCATGTATATGATGGTGCGTATTCGTATAGTTACTATTCATTAGAAAGCAAAGCCAAACTTAAAAAAATAAGACCCTGACGTCGATGATGAATTCGATTTGCATTAAAAACCATACATTTGTTGATTATAATGTGTAACAGAGGTACATTTTTTATCACAGAAGTAGTCTCCGCTACTTAGAAACCTGATATGTACCTTTAGTTGGAGCCAAGGATTTGTCACGGTATACGGTCAGACACTTTCGCATACAGGGCATGAGTATAACGAAAGAAATATACGACATCTACCAAATTTTCTCTCAAATGTCATTTAATCGAATTTTTCCGTGTCTAATAAAAATGTTAATTACTTATGTTATCTTACGTTCGATGCCCAGTATAACTTCGATACTTATTTTATTGCCTTCTATTCGTCGGTTTTCTTAGTAGGTCTTCTGTAAGTAACATACATGTCCAATGTCATTCTAGAAGTAGGAACAATTCAATTTCTCAGTAGCAATAAGGGGGCTCTTGAGCATACCTCAAGAATACCCTCAGTCATTCAGAAATTTGAATCAGTTTTTGTAACACTGCATTTTTGTCCACTCTTTAAGAAGTTTGAATAATTCTTCGTTATAACAGAGATTTTGAATTATTTCCCGAAAGAATTATTGTCATATTTACAATTCTATCAATTTACATATTTTTAACGTTTTCTGTATTTTTATTCACCTTTCGCTGTAAAAATGCTTGTATTGTCTAATTACGCGCTGATTCAAGACATCTGTTTAAACTGACGCAGGTTTATTTAGTGGTATTAAATTTAATTAAATGCGCCATTGAGTGTACGACCACCAATACGCATATCTTTAGGATACCTTTGTCTTACAATCAACAATACCTTTTCATTATTTCTGTTGAATTTAATTGAATCTTATAGAATTTATTATAAGAAGTTTTATGAAAAAAATTATTGATTTATGATTTATTTTCTATGTTTCAATTAAAAGGTTTAGTACATTTTTCATGGATTATTTAATACTTAATATAACGAAAAATCATATACTAACGAACCAATTTTTTATTTTATTATATTATAACCATATTTTATTAAGGCGAATTACGTTATTTACCTTTCCACCACTAAACTTAATGATCCTTAAAGAACCCTATCCTGCAAATAATTCATGGAGGTGTGCAGTTATGTATAAAAGGTGAAAAAAAGAGTATGTTTCAAATAGTTATTTATTTCATTTATAACGTTAGTTCTCTGTTTTATAATAAAATATAACTATAAATCTTAAAATATGTCAAATGTTTCGAATTTGTTTCTTGTTATATTATATGAACAATTTAAACCATTCAATATCACGATTTCAAATATATTTTTTTAAACTTTGACAAATCGTAAAAGTTTTACTTTTTAATTGTTTAAGAGAGTGTTCTTGAACGTTCATGTCTGATATCGTTGTTTTGTAAACTTTTACATAGGTAATAAAAAAAATGGAGTGGCATCAAATACAACTTTGGTTTTTAATCATGTTAAAGAATGTCACCTTTTTTTTTTTATTCAAACAACGTAGTGAGTTTAAATATTTATAAAATTATAAAATTTTATATTTTATTCCTCTAAAAGAATAATTGCATTTGACCTAATGATTTGAATGTTGATTTTTTTAAACTGTGATTAATTTTATGTTATTCATATTGACAGTTAATATGTATAGAAAAGCTATACTTAAATATTACAACTTAAAATGTTGAGTAACAGCTTACTTTTAGATTTTTATAACATTGAAAAATCATCAGCGTAAATAAATATTTAAATTAAAAAAAAAAATCAGCGCAAGTATAGGTACTATTAAAATATATAAAGAAACATTTTAATAAAATTTAAAATGTTCATACTTGATAAGGGTTAATAATATTATTACGTGTAATATTGAATTTTATAAAACCATTGTTTCATCATATTTATAGGTTTTAATAAATAAGCTGATTTGCATTATCAATCAGAATTAATTCAATCGAATATAAAAATAACTTAAGATATAATTTGACGATTTATTTATTAATACATATATTTTATATTTTCAAAGAAATACAATATGATAATTATATTTTTATAGATAAAACTAATGTATTTTTCCAAGTTTAAATCTGAATGCACTATTTAATTATCAGATTGATAAAAAAATAGTTTTTTTTTTATTTCCTATAGCACTTTTAGTTATTAGTAATGTTATTTTATTAATATTAATTTGATATTTTTTAATAAGTTTAATTTTACCTGGGAAAATGATAATAAATATAAGATGATGGTAAAATAATTGAGCCTAATACGTATAATTTTCGTCATCAAATAAATGTTCTTACAGTTTAAATTTTTTTTTCTTTTTTGAAAACTGCTATTATTATATTTGATACTACTTTCGGGTTGAGAGAGATTATTTTAATGAATATTTGAGTTGCGATTAAAAAGAAGTTTACTATAAATTAATTAAATACCTGATGTTTTTAATACATCGTAAAATAATAAAAATAAATTATTTTAATTGTTTCTACCTATATAATGTTTAAGATTACTTATTTTTTAATGATGGTTTCTAATAAAAAGATCATTAAAAAAAAATTGTATTTTCAACTATCATAAATTATTCACTCAATAACACGCTAACCAAAAAATAAAATAATTACGATTTTTTGTTGGTATTCTTCAAAAATTTATATAAACCAGAAAATAGAATATAGATTACAAATATCATATTTTTTCGGCTGAGTAAAAGCTAAAAAAATGTAGAATAAATTCGATTTACGTAAGAGTAAAAAAAAATTTCTATAATGTATTAATGTGGGTACAATGCATGATATTTTTTTAATATATTATTTTTATATACAGTACACATAAGGTCAATATCAATAAAAATCGTACAACATTTTTTGTTTTGAATTCGACGAAACCATAATACACTATTTAACTAAACATTTTTTACCCATCTTTAAATTATATAATAATTTTGCTAAAACAGTTATCTGTTATGGACATGTTTATGAGTGGAGTAAAAACAAAGTAATTAACTGAGTAATCTAGTATTATTAATGGTGTCAATTATTAAAAGTAAAATTAAACTTAAAATTTAAAAAATTGAATAACTTCGATTTTTTGAAGAGGTGAACAATTATGTACGAAAATGCTGAAGATTTCGATTGGTGCACACTTGTTAAAACTTAAAATGATATTATTGTAAATATAAAACGTAAATACCTTTACTATGTAAATAATTAAATCTGATCGCAAAAAGATCAGTATATTTGCATACAAATATCGAATCTTGATACAATAGTCCTAGCTTTGTAAATATATATATATATATATATATATAACCGTGACGTGAGTGTAGATTTTTAGAAAAATCTCAAAACCTGATTTAACCCTTCGTTAGTCACCTTAACAATTAGAACACACTTAGTCACCCGGGGTAATACAATACCCCATACATTAAATTAATTTTTTTAATTAATTATTTCATAGAAATTATTTTTATTTTTTGCTAATATGTTTTGAATATAGGTATAATTGATATTTTAATAGTTGAAAGCTATTTTTTTTTTAATATTTCACTATGAAAATACATTTTATTGTATATTACTTAAAATATTAATTATTGCTAATCATTTTTTTAGTTAATTGTTTAATTTGTAAAGTTATATTAATAAAGTGACTTAGTCTTCAAATTTGTATTTTGGGTAACTCGTACAATATATTTTGACTATTATTTATGAATTTATGTTGAATAGGAACACTAATACCATAACTGAAAAAGGGTGAAAAAAAACGAAAAAATAACAACATAATTCAATTTTCAGCATAAAATAAGAATTAAAGAAATATTTTTATCCTCAATTAGTAACAATTTTTTAAAAGCATAACAAGATTTAAAAATTTATAATATGTAAATATAAGTCTTTCTTCAAATATAGTTAAAATAATAATTAATAATAAAAAATAAACCATAAAAACTTATTTTTCTCAGATTAGTTAATAAATAAAATAAAAATTGCAACTTTAATAACTTAATTCAGTCTTGAATTATTAAAAATTAATATATTAACCGCTGTCTATATCATTCAGCATATTAAGTACACGATTTTGTTCAAACTCATCCTTTATTCTGTGTTTAATTAATTATTTTTTTATACGATCTAGGTATAACAAAATTAGTCACCTGGGTTAAAGTGTTTCCAGACTCCACTTTGAACGACTGTTTATTATTTAATACTGCATTGATAATGATAAAAATCACACTATCATAATTATACTCTTATCATTACTGATATCATGGCCATAGAGGTGAATATGGTTTTACTTCCAAACAAAAAAAAAACGTTTTTAATATACCTGGGGTATTAAAATACCCCGTAGTGACTAACGAAGGGTTAATATTTTTCTCGTGTCATTTGAATAAATGTACTAATCCATGAACAAAATTTGATATTTACTCAGTTATATACACGCGTGCATACACATGATGCGTACTCACACATTTATATATTATACATTAGTACCTAATACAAATTACGATAATATATGTTCTCAAAACTATTTATTAATATTTTAGATTCTTATTTCCAAGGAAAACCAGTAGAGAATGTATTGGTTTTGTAATGATATTCATTGTATTTTTTTAACGAATTTACTCATATTTTTAGTTGGTTAAAGTGGTTTTAGACGATGAAATCATTTTTCTTATACAATAGGTACATGATTAAAATAACCGGACATGGTTTATACTATAGAGATTTTCGCTTCTTAGACAAAATACTGGAGATGAATGTAATGGATTATAGTGGACAATATTCATTTTTTGATTTCTTTTATATTTCTTATTATCTTGATCGTAAACTATGTCAAATAAAATATTTATGTACACTATACACTTATATTCATAGTATACACTGAAATACTATATTGTCACAAGAATTTTGAGATTTTTTAATGTTGTTAGTAAAATACACGAGTAAGATTATTACAAATTTGTAGATTGAAACATTGAAAAAAATGAGTTATTAGTATGACTCATATAGTTACAACTATAAACTTTTGAGTTATGACTTTATTACTAAAATTGATATCATACAAATTTCGTTGGTGGCATAAGTATGATCGTTTTCATTCAAATTTTGTCGATTTCGGAAACATTTTTGAGGATATTGAAAAATAATCTGTTTAAAGTACCTACCAAGTATTTGAAATGTCTGAGCTATTGCAGGGTTGAACTTAACTGTTTTCCTGCAAAATAAAATAAAAATTAAAAACCATTGTAAAACCCATAGATCTTTTTATCATTATGAATCTAAAATATTTCTTGCCATCTACAAAAACTGAACATTTATAATTGTCTAAGGCGTGAATTGTCAACAAATTGTTTTTACACGATATTTTAGATCTACTTGAGTGTCAAACAATAAATAAAAAAAATCATAATTTTAACTGACTAAAAAATCTAGTGATTCAAATTAAAGTAATCACTCTATTGTTTTACGTTTTTATAATATATTTGGTTAGACGGATGTCGGTAATTACTGATTAGTGTGTGTAATTTTTATACTATTATGTAACATAGACTGATGATTCTGTGATGACCGATAAGATTAATGGTGTAGTTACAATTACACTTGATTTACCCGCAGGAAACCAATGGTTGGCTAATACTTACTGAATAAAATAATAATGATTTAATTATTTTATGTTTCCTTTAAATTTATTTTTTGTAAGGATTAATCGACCGTTTAAGGGGAGGGTGGAAAAATATTATTTAAAATTTTTTTTACACATTGTGTCCAAAGTAAGCAAGTGTAATCAGTTTATTGATTTTCTATGTTTGCACGATCCTTGATTTTATGCTCGACGTAACGTTAAAAGTAAACTTGAATTGTATTAAACGTTACTAATTTCATCAAATCATATTTATAATTAATAATAATAGGCTTTCCAGAAAAAGAAATAAAATACGTAAAATAAAATAAAACAAAAATCACTTTTAATACTACAAAACTGAGGACAGCAAACTGCAAGAGTGCAATATGTAAGGAGTGATCATGGCATTGATAGGAACAATTTCGATGTCACGATTCATGTGACATTAATCAAAAACTATAGAAAAATTAGTCAATAGTCATTATCTAATAATAGTAATAGCATTGATTTTATAGTAGTTCTATTATAAAATCAATGGTAATAATATTTATACGTATTAATTTTGCAGTCGAACCAGGTGCATCTATAAATCTATGTGCATAGTAAACTATTAATAAACTTTATTATATTATTATAGCGTATACAAATATACAATATCTGTAACCAATGTACTCGGTTATCATTAAACAAACATTTTATGTTTTTGGGGGCCCCCCTTAAGTGGAAAGAAGGCCTATTTGGGGGTGTTACGCACCCCTGGTACCCCCGCTAGTTGCGGCACTGGTGGGAACATCTAAATCGTTCCCTAGTTCCAATGTATAATTATTCGTGTACACTGTACTAGGCAAGTTCACCAGTAGTGGGAGTCCGACTTAAAACCGATTTCCAATAAAATGCATAGTGGTTTTACTAACGATTATGCCTATTACTAGGTGTGGCCAAATTGAGCAGCTAGCTGATAAACAATATCAAAATATACATACGAGTATATTATGTAATTATTTGAAACAACAATTTTTTCGTCAATTTAACGGGGTGTTCCATTATTTTGCTATGCGTTATGTAACGTTATCTGATATCCTTCATAAATTGGTCCAATGTTTTGTTTCGTTTTACAATATTCTATATTTTTCGTTTACCAATTTAAATCGTTTTTTTTTTTTTTTACAGTTATTACGTTATAGTCATAATATCATGATAAGGTTTGCAAGCTCTGTATATAATAATAAATTATATTCATACAAGATGTTCATACAATATTTTTATAATTCTTTAAATAATTTTATAATTAGATAATGGCTTCATTTTGTAACATTTTAATAAATTGTATATTATAATAATATTAAACGTTATTATCATTACCATAGAACACATTGAATAAGTAATTTACTTAATACTGACATTTGTTTCGTAATGAAAGTTCATTGAAGTTGAAACGTAATATAATTTGTTGGATTTTTATTGTTAATATATTATTCAAATGGTGAAACCACATTATAAAGGTTCTATTTTAAATAAACTATCAAATTTTAAATCGGCAACAAAAAACAATTGACAAGCAAATTAAAGTAAATAGCGATTTGTGGGTGAGTACATGATGGATTATACGAACATTTATTGTGAAAAAAAAAAAATAAAAACGTACACAAATTTATAGTATGTAATAAGTCGTTCTGTTGTCACGTGGCATACGTACCTATCCTAAACATTTACACAAAGAGTATATAAACGTGCAATTTTGTTTGATGGAAAGGCAAATTTAGATGGTGTATAACTGTGTTGAAAAAAAATAAAATTAAAGGCATTTCTAAAAAAATAATTACTTTTTAAAGACTAAAAACACAATCATTAATTTGAAAATGAATAACATTCGTAGATAATGTCTAATTTTTGTTTTTTGATGTAGACAAACATTTTAAATCCTTATTTTTTTTGAAAGAGTTAAACAATGTTTAATTACTTTTGTCACTATACTTATTTGTATGAGAGTGGAAATTTAAAGGTGAAATTGATATGAAAAATTATAGGAGAAGTATGTTCGGCAAGAAATATGATTTGCAAGTGAAAATAAGTTCAACCGAGTCTAATATTGACGTTTTGTTTAAAAATAAGCTATACTAGAGTTCACGTAAAATTGAAAAAATGTAATTACAATTATTCACTCACACAGTCATAATCGTATGAATTATAAACTTTTTTTATTTATCCGTATTCAATGTTTAATTTATAACATTTTAGTTCATACATAAATTGACCGTAGTAAATTAATAATATACAGATATTGTTGAAAGTTAATTTTTGAATTATCTGCTTTATTCAGTTGACTTTTGGCTTAATATGCTTACTGGTCGTCGTATACGACGGTACTCAATGATCGAAAGTTGGAAGTCCACGGCCGCTTCGGTCTAGGTGTCATTTTCGAGAATCTTGTGGAGAGCTTAGAATCAATTTTCGGCTCCAAAAGTCTTGGGATAAATAAATAATTGATCTCGGGATTATCTTGTAATCTATTAGAACTTATTTTCTATTATAAAAATGTGGATATTAATTGTAAAATTCATACTGAAATCAATGTCGGTAATAATATTAAAACTAAACGAAAGTGCCGTAAAATGGCTGGAGGGGAAGCCAGTCATTATCGGCACTCGTGCTATAGTAGAATGGTAAACAATAGCTCATCACTATTAATCGCTGTTAATTATGTTATAAGCTCAATATATTATAGTGACTATAATAGTAATAATAATAATAAAAAAAAAAAAACGAATCATTTTAAATTCTTCCGTTTTCCGAGTTTCGGAATAATCTCTGGATCCTGGGATTGGTGATGAAAATCCCGTCGGCCCGGAATCGTAAAAAAAAATTAAAAAAAAACAAATAGCCAGGTCTGTGATCTCTATTCACGAAAACAACTAATCACAAGTACCGCGGCAGGGATCCGTATTGTAACCGTTCCGAAACGATTTGTTTTTGCAGACAAGACGAACAACATGTACCGGCGACATGAATCGCTCGTCAGTCAGGTGACCAAGACGGCGGACGACGTGCCCATGATCGTGACCAGATTGGCGAGCGCGGAGAAGAACGACATCGATTACTATCCGTTTTCACAAGTGCTCCGGATACGTGTCCTGCAGGTAACCCACGGGGGGATTTCGGTCACGCGCGCGCAAGCGGTAGGCGGCGTTGTTTGCCCCGGGGTCGAGTGCGGCGAAATCCGTTTCGCTGGGAGGGTGGTGATGGCAATAACGTCGGCCGCGTGTGCGTCGACACACGCGCTCACCTACCGCGCGCCGGTCTTAGGTGCCTTTCACGTGGAAGCGTATCGAAACGCGACTAACTCTTGTGTTCACATGCACACAGTACGCGTATGAAAGTGTCAGAAATGAAATTTGTGGTTTTGCTTCGGTACAGACAAGTCACGTGGTTTGATAAAAAGTTATAATATAATATTTATTTATTATTATTACATGGAAACATGTTCGTATTTATGACTCAATATAAAATGTAATGTGTGTTGAATAAAACAAATCTTATTCAGAGTTTAAAATTTAAATCAAACCATCCTTATTCTGATAATCTATATAAAATATATAATTAAATAAATAATATAAATAAATAAATAAAATAAATAATTTATATAAAATAAAAAACGTAGGCACATAAAATAATAAATTTTATGTGAAAATAAGATAAAATAATACAGCAAATAACGCCTGTGATGTTTAATGAGTTAATTATCAATTATAAGGAAAAATCCTTTTAAAAATTAAGCTCAATTAAAATTTCCAACGAAAAGGAAATTACTATAAGTTCAGTGTCAATTGAGTTTGTTGGTAATGTAATATACACAACGATTAGAAACTTTTTTTTAACTTTTAACAAACACTACCTATGTATGACGTATATAGTTCGTAATATCTCAATTTGTAAAGAGAAGAACTGCACTTGCCGGAGATGATCGTAAATAAATGAAAACCATTTATAAAAATTTGATCAGTGCGTGTACAGTATGTACCGTGTGAAACCTATAACATGTCATAGCCGGTACGTGCGAGTATTGAAAACGTGTCCCTCGCTTCACATTTCAAAAAACGCATCGCGTAACGTACGCGTAAATCGGTCAATTTTAAATAGTTTAATCGAAAAACGTGGCGTACCATACGCGTACGTACGTATGCGTAGCGTATTTTACTATATTAGATACATGCGTAGGGTAAAAGTACAGTTATTGACACACAAAGAAAACACACGTGTTAAAATCAGTATATTTTATCTATCAATATGGTTTTAAATTTGTCACCTGTTCTTATCAGTGAAAATTATTATTGTCTTTTGAATTTTCTCATCAGAATTGATATAATTATAATAGTTATTTTCTCAAATTTTGGGTTCTTATAAAATAATCGAAAAATACAGTTATCGGGACCTATATCATAATTTGGAAAGGGCCTCACGCGCTAATAACCGACCTGGCGCGTTAAGATTCTGCGGCGAAAAGAAGCAAAATATCAGCTGCTGAGTCGAGTCATCGGTAGAGACGTACGCGTTTTTGGCAAAACGATTCAGCCGACACACCGACCGATAATAATAATAATCATTTAAGGTCGATTATAGCCAACACGGCGGCGGCGATAGTGTAGACTCGTAGTTTAGTTATTAAACGATATTGATACTTTTTTTTCCTCGTTCGGTGCATCTAGAGACATTCAGGACGACGAAGGTCTTTGACCTTTTCTGACCGAGAGCCGCATTGTATTTTTATCGTTGACTCGAGAGCCACACACGTCATGTGTGAAAAAGAAAGAAAAAAATAAGGGTAAAACTGTATGATATTTATGTTTGTCCATTTTCTAAAAAAATCCGAAGTTCAAGATGTTTTTGCTTATTTAATAACACAGAAACTTGTGTTTGAGGACCGAACAAATAAATCATCTAGTCAAAAAAAAAAGGATATTTCTTAAGGTTATAGCTTATGTCAACACTTTGAGAAGTGTATCACTATGTGTACATTGTATAATGTGCTGCCAAGCCGCGGATTGTAGACCGTAGGACCCATTTACAATGTGCTATAAAGACGAGTATTCGATGTGTGCATATTGAATTATATCAAGTACAATATTTTACTAAATTTCCAAAAAATTTTGGGGTAAAAATAAAATATTTTTACGGATTTATTAATTTTTTAAATTTCATTGAAACGGTACTTAATGATAATTATTTAAAGTAATTCAAAACTATACGCATACAGTGTATTATCCGGTAATAACCATAATTGAAGTTTTTCGGTAATCGACATCTTTTGCCATTTTGTGCCATTTCACTCGAATAAACTAAAGGGTCTGAAGGAAAAGGGAAAGAAAGGAAAAATAAGTTGCACGATAATTGTGCATCTCAGTCATGCACGGTAACAATGTTACACCGTCCAAAGATTTAATACAACTTTTTTTTTGACCAATGGACAATTTTCGGCTTTGGGGATTTTGCTTTACGAATGTTATAGGTGTAAGTTTTACATTGGTTTGGTTTTATCTTTGAGTTTAGTTTTTCATTTATTTTTTTCCGTATATTGTGAAACATTTTCAAACCATCATATTTTCCGTTTCCTCTATAGATCACCACAAGATACTTTAATATTTCTCGTTTGTTGTTTCTTACAGTATAATAGTGAAAATATATTATTTTCGATAAATTTAATAAAAAAAAAAAAGAAAAAAAATTTCGGGCATGATACTGTAGATCGCTTTATCTGTATCGCTTCATTTAACTTGATGGCATTGGAACAATGAGTTATTACTACGAATTTGAATGTTATTATAATTTATTAAATTAAATTGTTGATTTAGAAAAATGATTTTGAGTTGATTTATATTTAATTTTTTTCATAGGTTTCATATTTTTCGAATATAAATAAGATCGCTGGTATGTAAAAATACTGAAAACATAACAAAATTTCGTGATAATATTATGAAGCTATTATATATATGTATGTACATGAAATTTTAATTGGGAAAGTTTAATTATTATAAGAAACTAAAAAAGTTACGGAAAATAAACCTTATTGCTTTTAACCAAATTGAATAAAATTGGTCCATAACAGTATAAATGTAACAACCATCAATATTCAATATTTTTTTTTTGTTTTAACACTTGTGATATTACTATGAGATAAATTATATTTGTTCAAAAAGTAGTTTTGAACCAGTGAACTATGTAAACAATGTAACTATGGGGAAGCTTTAAAACAAGAGTTGCTTTAGCATACCTCTTAATTTCGAACGTAAAACTAATTTTATGTGATCATGGAAATATTTATGGATTTCAAGTTAGTTATAATATAAGTACATATAAAACAACTGTTATAGTTTTTTGTTTTTTTTAAGAAAATTATTCAAACCTGCTGCTAGTTCTAACCAACAAGCACTAAATAATCAATAATAAAAAAAAAAAAAAATTATCATCAGTGAAATTTTTTCGAATCAATTTATGTAATATCTCATCGATGTTTATAATTTCCTTTTACCAGTTAAACTATTTATACTGTTCAGCATTTAGATATAGTTGGTATTACAAATAACAATAAATATGTTTTACGATTTCTATTCGTTTAAACGTTAAATCTTAAAACGCTTCGCGCTGCAAACTTACATGTATGATTTATTAAGGCAAGTTTGAAGATATAGTATTTATTTCAACTGAATATAAAAACATTAAAATACATTTGAAAAAAAAACTCGTTTACATAATGTTTATTAAAAATTAATTAAAACAAAGAGAAATAATATATTTTCATATGGTAACAAAAAAAAAAAAAAAAAAAAAAAAATGAAGATTTGTATTTTAGTAACTACACGGATTGTATTCGACGTTGAGATAATTAGGTATTACTTTTGTACGTACCAAGGAGTAGGAAATTAAATTAAAAGGTTTTTCTCGAGTCTTGAAAAATAAAATGTTTATAAAAAATTCAATAAATGTGGCTCTTTAACAAGAAAATAATTTGTAAAATATAAAAAACATACAATTTTCGTGTAACATTTAACTCATAGATATTATTAAATTTTTATAAAAATATTGTTATATACATAGAATATTACAGACTGCACAATATACATTATTAAATATTCTGTTCATGTATGGATATAATAATTTTGATGACATCTATTTATGTGGAAACCATCATATTAAGTATTGCTTGCTTTTTATTAATATGTTTAAAATCTATTATTTTATGGTTCTAATAAAATTACACTCACGAATATTTTTTCTCTTTAACATGGTTTATTTATTTACTTAAAGAGTGAAAAGGTAAAAATATTTTTCATTTTTTAACACACGTAACTTAATCCTCTAAAACATAATTATTTCAGTCATAATAATCAATGATTTACAGCTACTTAATGGATTAAAAAAAATCTTCGAAAATTTAATTATTAAATAAGTTCTCATACAAAAAAAAATATTTCAATTATTTGGTTGTCTTTGTTATGAATTTAATATTAAACAAATTCGTCGATTATGATAACATCCAATGATTTCAATAAAATAAAATTTTTGTTTTAAAATATAATTAAATCTTTATTTATGTGGCAGTCATATAGAACAACATGAAACAATATTTGTTCGATATACATGATATTTTTCGCGGTTGAGAAAATAATAGAACATATAATATAATGTGTTATCTTTCAATAGTGTGTTATGTAAAAATGGCCGAAATAGAGGAGTGCTTGCTCATGGGAATTATTTTTTAATAGTCGTTCCATTTATCGTGATTTGTTTCTACCAGCTATGTTTTAATACTCAATATATGTTTGTACAATGCAATTTACTAGTGTAATTATAATTGCTTTTGATTCGTACAATTGTTTATAACAGGTTAATTGTGTTTATGTTGTCGACCAAGAAACTTGCTGTGAACTTTAGTAAACGTTCAGTGTAATTATTGAGTTAGGAAAAATATTTGCATTGTGACGAATGTATTCATATTTTCGTTTAATAGTTACTGTTATAAAAATGTAACGGTCAACAATGATTCTGTATTCAGATGAATTAATAAAATATTATATGAATAAATACATACAATATAATGTAGTGTTTAACTATATTTTAATGGGAGTACTCATTAATAAATGCGAATCAGAAGATTCAAATAATATTTCCTCTATAAAAAGTAAGTTAAAAAAATATTTTTATCAAAGACTACAATATTTGTATAAATCATCATTTATCAATTATATGCATATACTTCTATTCACTTTGTAGCAGATTTATGTGAGTTTTATTTATCTCATTTATCTTTTCGACGTTTTTTTAAAAATCTTACAAACAATTTATTTTATGTAAAGGTTATTCTAAAGCATTTTTTTTCTTTTAAAGTAAAAATGTGATTTTAATTTTAAACAAAACCCTTTTTGTTCATTTTCAGTAATTAAAACTAATTGGCTTATAAAATAACAAAAGAAGTAGTGCTTCCCTTAAACGTTTTCTTTGCCTTTTTTTTTTTTTTTTGTTCTTAACGGGTCGTGCCAGCATACTAAAATATTTTCATTCTATTAACTCACTACTATAATAGTTATAATTATCGACATATTTAGAGTGAATAAATCCAGTTAGCTTTCTAAAGAATACAAATTATTGAATAAGAAACAAACTGATACGAACAATCAGCGTTAAATGCTGAAGATTATATACATTTGATGTACCTATTGATATACTTAACGTTTATCACAAATATAATTTAACATAAAAACAATTTTCAAACAAATTTTTTTTTGTTTTTGTTTCGATAAAACTGTTACTTAAATAATTTCGTTCGTTACACTCAATTTTGTCAGCCATAGATTTTAAAAGAGAGGCCTATAGACGTTTACGCATTAATTAACAAATATTTTATAAGCACAAGGTTGAATTATTAAGTTTAGGCAACATCCCAGTATGAAAAGTAAAAACAATTAAAGTTTTGAATCTATACATCGTACATATACTTGTATTAAGTACATTTTAGTTATTTCACCCTATACAAAATGTTAGAAGTTAAAATTTATAATTTACTATAAAACAGTGAAGTTTTTGTTTTTAATATTATTTTTTATGTTGAAATTATTTTGTATGAACAATATTTATGAATAAGTTGAGTGATATTGTTGAATGTATTTGTAAAATGTTTTTTATAATCAACTTAAAAGTAATGTAACGGCAAAACAAAACGCTCAAATATTCACGCATACATTTATGTGTTCATTTCATAAAAGAGTTTTATATCTGATTATTTTAGGTTTAAAGTAAAGTGTACAATATATTGGTTTTATTACAGCTAATTTTTTTTGATTTTATTATTTATGATGAAATTATATATATATATATATATACACGTAATTTTATGTAGTTAATACTTGTATGATTTTTCAATAGTTTTTCCCAGTATTTAGAAAAAAAATTGGGAAAAATCAGGTCAATAATAATACTACACGAACATTTTTCATAATGCTTTGATCAATTGTGAAGTAAATAACTTGTTTTTGAGTAGTATAGTTCAAATGATTTTAATATGCGAAAATATTTATTACCACTGACATATTTACCAAGTATTTTTCTATTGACCGTAGTTTTTATTTTTTGGGGGATATCAAAACCATTAACATTGGTCCTAACAAAACTAAAAAATTATTACGTTGAGAGAGGAGGACAGATGGTAATCAAAGGAGGATTCGCAACCCTACATCAATATATATTATTCGAAAAGAATAACATGCATAGGCGATATTCGTTTCATCATTGACGTCAACGGCATTCTCGTATTGAAATCGTCGGGTTTTCGCTGTTTTCATGCGTTACGAAGACGGTGCGATGTCGTACGCCTGGGATTATTATTAGTTTTTCACTGTGCCACAACTTTTTTGTCTTATCGTACAGAATAAACACGTATGTAAACATGCAGTGCGATAACTTTACGTCGCTGGCTGTCGCAAATATTTAAACACTCGCCGTGATATTGACTCTAGCCGGCCCGTAGTTTTTCGCACCAGACACGATTCGCAACGAATACCTACATTTGTACTGACCACAGTCTTTTTTACGCACGTACACACACACACACACACACACACACACACACATCTGAACGATGGCTGTCCGGAAATCTAAAAAATATAGTCAATACTTTGAGCTGGGGAAAAACAACACAGACCGTTCAAAATCGTTTTTAATTTTAACCTCACGAATTTTCTTGTATTTTGTCCGCAGATCGTTTGTGGTATACTGGCCGTCGTTATGGGCAGCGTGGCGTGCATCGAGGAAAAAGGTTCCTTCGCCAACCTAGGGCTGGGCATACCGGCTGGACTCAGTACCGTACTCGCCGCAGGTACGTTACTATTTTTATGATTATTCGGAGTTATTATCGATATTATTGAATGTGTTGAATCGGTCACTGAATTCCGTTAAGTTGAAATGGCGTATTCCGTGTATATTAAGTATTTTTTTATTTTTAGAAAACATATTATTAGTTGATTGAATATATATATATTATAATATATATAAGAGTATATAGGAGAGACTATATAAGTTGTATCAAATATAGTATACTGTTATTGAAATTTTCCAATAACCACTAAAAATATAAAAAAAACCTAGAAAATCATTTGATCACTTCGTTTTATTTTAAATGAATAACTTTTATTCATTTTTATGTATTAGTATTGTTTTAAAAATTAAATCTAACTTCTTCCTTAGACACATGACAATAGAAAAAAATAATAGTGGCCGATCAATCCTCATAATCTGTCCCGGAAAACATGTAACCACAGATGAAGTGTTATAAGTTGGAGCGTATGTTTGTGTGTGTGTGTGTGTGTGTGTGTTTTTCTTTTTGTGTGTACTTAAAAAATTGTAAATTATCCAAAAAATTAGGTAAATGAAATATAAATTAGGATAATTGAAAAGCAGTAAGTGATCGAATAAAATCTTCCGAGCAGATAAATATTACAAAATATATTAATAGTTATTCATTAATTATTATTGCTCTTGCAATTCTATGATATCGCATTTAGTGATATTTTATTATGGCGAAAGTTAATGTGTTGTAAATGTCTGGGGAATGCAAAATTAGAAAATGATTATTTTCAGAGTCATTTTTGTACAGTGATAAGAAAGCTTAATCCGTCTAGCTGCCCACTTGAATTCTGAATGAGTAATGAAAGTTTTCCAATGATGAATTTATTTTGGATATTAAATTTGTCCATTTTAGCTTAGAATCTTTAAAGATCAGAAATATTACCTACTTAAAACTTCAATCAGGTTATCTTTAAAAATGCTTAATTTATTTCCAAACATTAGGAAAACATACAAATATTGGAATAAAATCAATAGAATATGTAAAACCTAATCTAGCTAATATCAATAAAATTAATTAAAGATTTAGCAAAAAGGTAGAGGAATACTAGTTCTATTAGTAGATTTAATTTTTTTCTCAGTATACAATTTTTATACAATTTAAAAATTAATAATGTAATATTGTGCTTTCTCAATGTTACAATATATAAATATTAAAGTAACAAATCAAATGTATTTGGTAACTGTGAAAATGACGCGTTGATCAGATAATCGTGGTTTCTGATTATTTCTATTAGATGTGGTGATAAAACCTTTTATATGAGTGAGCAAATATGTTTCATCTTCTAGATTAAATTTTATTATCACATAAATATTCATATTCTTGCTTTGAAATCACTATCCACTAAATAAGGCTGAAAAAGAAAAGAAGAATCTACTACGTGAAAAATCTTGGGACGCCCTTGGACCTTGGACTCGGCAAATGACGTCCTTGCGGTGGATCATGAAAATCGTTTAAGAACGACATCTTCAACGCGCATGGTCTCTCATTATTCTTATTGCAACAACAATGTTGTGTGTAACCGAGTGTTGACCGTATGCGCGTTTCGTTCGTTGCGACACACTCAATTGAACGCTGATAGTTTTCGATTTCACACGGGCGCATGGATTTCCGTTGTACACGAAGTACGTGAAGTAGACAAACGAGTGTGTGACATATTTTGGCGATCGTGGTAGTGCAGCCGATCTCGTCGAAATAACTACGGACAATGCTATATATAAACGGGTGATTCTACTAGCTCAGACCGCTGGATCACTCGATTCTCGTCTTAGTTGATTGTTATGGTTCATTTTATTTATAATTTATCTCAATGATACTTTCAAGTTTTCAGTTTTTCAAAATATTAACTTTTATTTTTATCGATTTACCCGGTACATGTTTTACACATTGTTTTTAATTTTGTGTTTTATACACTTTTTTTTATTAGACCAATATTTTATGAGATAATTTAAGTATTTAAAGTTTGAGTTGCGTTTGAGTGGCAGTGAAATTTTGTAGGCACCACTTTTTATTCACTTTATCGCCTTAAACTTTAAACCAGGGACTGGAGCCTTTATGATTTTAGTCCAGACTCATCCTGTATATATATATATATATATAAATTTACCACTATTTGTGAAGAAAAATAATTTATTCTTATTATATATGTTTTAAATTATTCGTAAATACACAAATACAATTGGATGTGAAAGTGAATTGTTTTTTTTCTACATCCATGCTTTGACTTACTAAAAGCCGTATGATGTCCTCTAAAAACTTTTATCATCGACACAAAACAATACATATTAGAGACGTATACAGAAAACGAACGAGTCAATGAACAATACATGGCGATTATGTACGAGTAGGTTTTAGTACTTCTTTTGTACTATAAAGATTTCTAACCATATCTCTGTTGTTTGAAACATGTTCTTTATCTATTGACATTCTATTTGGCTATTGGTTACGAGAAATTTTACAGCGCTAACACATAAATAACCAATTTTGAATCAATTCAAAAGCATTCAAATGTTTAATCTTTGAAATACTCTTAATTATCTTTTTTATGATTGAAATTTCTATATTTTGAATATTGTCTCTTTTAATAATTCATTATTAGAGGTGAATATTTTTCATTGTATTTTGATTTGAACTTAAATATTCATTTCTCGTAGGTTTTTTTTTTGAAAGAAGGTATCTAAATTAAGTTCAGATTTTACAACAATAGAAACATATCGACGTGAAACATATAGTAAGTTACTTGGGTGACCACATTTAAAAAAAAAAAAAAAAAAAACAGGACTAAAATAATTTTCTTAGCTTTTTAAAATAATTTAATCAAAATTTGTATCGCTAAAAAACACAATTTAATGTACCTAAAATAGTATATGTTGTGAATTCAATATTATTTCTATTCTTTTAAAACAGTTACAGAACTAATACGTCATTTTTAATAAATACATAAAAAAATAAAATACAAATAAAAATAGAAGTTACTTAATAAATTCAAACTCTTTATAATGTTCTCAAATACTTTATTCCTATACTCACTTTTTTGAAAACTTTTCTTCATATTGATGATAATTTTTCGGATGTATATCTATACATTTATTTTGTCATCTCTTTCCGAAAAACTTCTCAAGTGTAATAATTTGGAGTATTTTATGTATATTGTACCTATAAAATATAAACATAATTATAGCTTTATAAGATTGAATGAAAAACAGGAAAAAAAGCGTCCTAAGAGACGTTCGTCTGGACATCAGGACACAACTCTAAAATAAAGGACAATCCTGTAAAAAACAGGACATATGGTCACCCTAAGTTGACGATTTTTATATTAAATATTTTTTTATGATACAACTTTCACTATTGCAATTTATATAAATTTTCTTTATTAAAAACGAAATTTCCTCGATAATTGTTTTGAACTTCGAAACAATAAAACTATACAACTATATAGTATTCGTATGAAATAAAATTATTTGGACGAACGAATCATTGGCAAACTTGAATTCAAATTTTGCATAATGTTTTGTGGATGGTTTCACAACCGAACGAATACTTTGTGAATACATTTTGCATGGAAATAATGAGAAATTCTTTACATTAGAATCTTTTTTTTTCTACTAAGTCAGCCAGTTAAAAATAATTCGCTTTTTACTTTATATTATTTGGTAATCATTATTCAAGTTTCATATTATACTTTGGCAAATATAAATACTAGTATAATTATTATAATATATATATATATATATATATATATATATACATTATTTGTTTAAGTTGATCAAAATATTTAATTTTTTTTTTTGTTATTTTACAGGTGTACTGCTTTACAAAAAAAAAAAAAATATTAATAATAATAAAATACTCATTGGTGAAATTTAATCTCATAAAGTTTTTTTTATATTTTGTGTTATGTGGTAGAGAGTATTCATTCCAGCATTATGATACCGAGAAAAAGATTTGTTTGAAATAACATGTAAGAAAATATTTTATGGTTCACACTCGCAATATGTTTTTGCATTAGTAATTTAATATTCCAAAGAGAACAATTTTGGTTTTACGTTCATATTCATACTAGGTTTATATTTGTTTATCTCGTTTAAAATAAATGACAACATGTTTAAATATTAATTATGCGTTTGCGAAATGTGCGTGTACGTCTAAATTGTTCATAACGAAATTTTAGAATGATTTTATTGAATCTCAATGTTTGGCCAATCATTTTTAATGTATGCAAATTCTTTTATTCGTATTCATTTCATTCCACTATCTGTTTATACCATTCAAGTTGGTGTAGTGGTATTTGTTGTAACTTAAATAAGTTTTTAGCGTATTTGGTGAGTTTTTAGAGTTTTTTTATTTTTGTTTTTACTTATCCTAGTTTCTCTGATTAGTCTTGTGGTTTCTATGGAGTTGATTTTTCGTAGTTTTGAATGTTAAATGTGCTAAATATACTATAAATTACAGTTGGCCTTTAAAATGAGTTTTTTGTGAAACAGTCACAAAGTGTATATGAATAGACTGGAAAAAATATATTGCTTTTATACCTATAATTTAATTCGCATCCACATATTAAACATGATAGTTCTGACTATGTTACACTCTTAATTTAGGGAAGTTAAAGCAAATAAATATAAAAAAGTATACAAAATACTCAAATCTTAAAATGCGATAATGAATGATCATACCTCTTTGCCACGATAGAGATGTCATCCTATTTGGTTTTGGGGTGAGTTATACTGTTTATAACAGATAAATGACATTATGTGTATCGTATCGAATATAAAATAAATTGTCATTGAATCGTAAAAAAATATGTATAACTGTTTTTTTTTTTTATATAATTCTATATGTTATAATACAGTTGTAAAACATATAGTAGAGTACACCGATATGTTTAAAAATTGAAGCAGAATATAGGGTTAACCTTAGTTACAATTAACTAATACTAATTTTATTAGTTATAACGTCGTTTCAATGGAATGTCTGTCCGGAAAAGATAGAATAAACTGTACGAGAACACTTAATTTGACACAAATAAGTCAACTGAGTTATTGAATTTAAATTTGATTGTATATTTTGAAAAATCATTGATTATGGAACATAATAGTGAATGGTCTTTTGGGTAAATAATGTATGTTTGTACTCATAAAAGAAAAGTGCATGTGTATTTATTTTAATCTACGTATTGAATACTATAAATTTTAACTTTTTATTTAAATTTAAAGTTTTATAGTCTTATGATTATAGGGCACCTATACATACAATTTTTAAATTAGAAAGTTTAGCTTTTTTTTAAAAAATTTCTCGAATTCCATAGATAACTAAATTTATCTGAATTTAAACATAAACTATTCAAATTTCAACTATAAATGTATCTCTTCATCAAGAGTTTAAATTAAATACTTGATGAAAGTTAACTTCTAACAAAAGTAATTATGATTGTAAAGCCAATTCATAATTCACTCAATCTAAAAGTTCATAGACAATATTACTACTGTTATTCAAAAATAAAACTTGTTTTGTCCTACTAATAATTTATAACCATAAATCATCGTGAATAGTTGAACATTGAACACTTTTATTATAAGAGTGATTCAAAAACTATTGTTATTTTAAAATAATACATACAATTTTAATATGTTTTCCTCAAAAAAAATAAAAAAAATAAAAAAAAAAATAATAATAATTTTCACTTTGGAAATTTAAATATGTTATGCATCAATATATCTTCTTGTTGTAGCGTATGACCAATTTGGTTGAGTCGTACAATACACAGTTGACGAACACTTAGGGGGTTCTGGATTGGTTTGGTCAAATATAGATTCACATAGTTCTAAGTAAAATGACTTATTCTGACACCAAATATAAAATAATATAATGCAAATCCAATAAGAATTTTACAATAAATTTGAGAACATGTAGACAGCCCGAAAAATAAGTAAACTTTACACTCAGAGCTGGCGGCAATGTGAGGTGCGCGGATTTTATGAGCAGATAAGTGTTGAGTCTAGTATTCGAACTTATTCTCAATAATAAGATGAACAGTACCCGTATTTATATGGAATACTGTCCCCTTTCTTAAACAGCATACAAGTCTTAGGTACGGAAAAGAAAAGAAAAAAGAAGGTCTACGACATGATGACCATTCGTATAGTTGACCTGTTTAGGATTTCGTGTATTATTGATTAGATTCCTATAACATAAAAATATCTGTAAAGTATTAATTGATTTTTGGGTTATGTTGTGTAATTTACAATTTGCAGCATAGTAGAAGTGACCTAGGCCGGTTCCCTACATTTTTAACCCTCCGTTAAACAGTTTATAATTTATGAACCAGTGGTTTCATTAAAAAAAAATTGTCTGTTTTGTTCAAACCGCTTTAAAATACATATTTAAGTATTTATACATTTAGCTATAAAATGCTTTAAAACGTCATGTCAGAGGAAAATAGATTAAAATTATTTGAACCAATCGTCGATTTTTTGATTCAACCAATATAATTATCATAATCATATCATCAATTTCTGCCTTAATGATATTATAATACCTATCCTGAGTAGAATTATCTTGCTATTTTGTATGAATATATAATACATCTTACAGTTTGTACATATTCGCTAATCAAAGTCATTAAATGTATATAATAATTATAATTAATACTATTATCGTTAGTACAAAATTTATGTCTTTGATGTATGTACTTATTTGATTATGTAAGAAACGTAATAACTAATTACGTTATAAATAAACGCTACAATATCGAAAACCATTATATTTATAAAGACCTCTATAGTTTTATTTGCTTTTATTTACGGAGAACGTCTGACGATAAACGATTAAATACCAATGTATAATTGAAAAGTTATGAAATGAAAAAATTAAAGCAATGCGTGGCTGTGTATTTTTTTAAAATATCGATATTTGGTGAAAAACACAAAAGGTGTTTACAAAAATGTATGAGATGTATACAAATATATAAACATGATACAGGTAAAGAGATGATTGTATACTGAATTGATCCCTGAAGATTTTTTGTTGTACTATTTATTGAGTTTTAAGTATTAGATAAACCTTAATTTTAAATTTTAATCTATAACACAAATCATAATCAAAGTCACGTGATTATAAGTTAAACTTACATTCAAACTTGATCATAATCGAAAAATGAAGCACAAATTGTAAAATGTGCCACATACACGATTTTATTGAAAATTTCATAAAATTATTTCATCATTCCTTAAAAAATGATGACAATAGATATTAGGAATTTCATTCATAGTATCAATAAGTAGAAAATCAGATATTTCAAAAATAATTCATACGATTTCAGTTCATGTACGCAGTAACGAACGATTTTCGAATCAACTAAAATAAGTGATTCTCAAAAATTCCCAACACTACCACATTGTTTCTTAGATTTCGTAGGGTTTTCTACGATGGGAAACTATATCGATGGATTGGTAGTTACGTCATTCACGAAGTAGTACTTTTCCCTCGACCACCCTGTTGTCTAAACTCTAAACTCATGGTCTGCCATTTTTCACTAGGGCTACATGAAAGACACCGTCCCTTCCGAGAAATCTAGGTGAACCGAGAATTTGCATTACAGAAGCTACCAAGTTGATTACGGTCGACATGCTCCAATAGGTTTATGAAGAATTAGATTGTTAATGCTGAGTTGTGCGTTGCGTTACTAAACATTGGTGCAAGGTCATATTAAACATTTACAAATAACTTAACAACAATTTACTATAGTAAAACTAATTTATAAAAGTAAAATTGTAATCTATTTACTCAAATTTAATTCAAAATATGATTTTTGAAATAATTTCAAAATGCTCCGAATCATACAAATTTGACAATGTTTTTAAAATTTATTTTTTTTGAGCATAATTAAATGTAATTTTATAAATTCGAAAAAATTGTAGTTTATTGTAAGTTCTTTTCGTAAAAAAGTTGTATTCCTTTTTACCCTAAATCAGTTATATCAAAGATTCATCAAATGTTTTAATTGATGTAATGTATTATTTAAAATTCAACTTGACGACGAATTTAAGTATGAGTTTTAACGAAACCGATGATATCCACTTATAAAATAACGATTTATTTAAGTATACAAATGTTGTAAATGTATCCTTTTTTACCTTTGCACGAAATTTCATTGGAATCTTAATGATTGGCACAGTATACAATTTTGACTCAAGGTTAATTTTGGGCTGTGGTTCAAATTATTGTAAGTGTTAATTTTTTTCTTATAATATTCCAAAATTCGGAATATCTAATTTAAATACCTAAAAAAATTACAAGTATATTGTCACAGGTATTATAACATGTATACTTGATAATTTTTCAACAATGACTGCATCGATTTTTTTCTAACTAATTTAAACACTTTAAATGTTTATATACGGTATGTGGATAAATTTTTTTATGAAATGGAAATCGTTCTGAAGTGTTCTATTATTTAAAAAAAAAAAAAATAAGTTAAAAATAATAAATTGCTAAAATTAAATTTGCATTTATTATACAACTATGGTGTCAACAGAAAAATTTTAATTTTATTAGAAATTTTTTCCGAAAAATTATATCGAAATAACATTTTCTACGACCAATAGTAGCCTACAGATTAGTCAATGTTGAAAAACCTCATGATAAGGGTCTCGTATCGCTTTCGTCACGATAAAGTTTAACGTGCGCGTATGTAATGAACGAGGGAATAACCTGGTTCGAGGGAAATGCGTTTTAATTTTTCAACAATCCACACAAAAGCCGAGGAACGCGATCAGCCGTGGAGAGGATATATACATATACATACATACATACATTTATATATATATATATATATATATATATATAAGTAAAAGGGTCCCCTCGACCTATGGCAGTTTTCTGGTTAACGGTGGCCAGGCGATCCATTTACAATATTGTTTGTACCTTTCGCCAGAGCCGCCCGTACGATCGGCTCTTTTGTTCGACGGCCGGCTTTGGCCGAGTTTAGCACACGGAAGACTCGTGAAATATTGATGACCAACTGACTGGCATAGTGACTTGTAGTGACCGCAACTACTGATACGACCGTAAGTTGGAAGCAAAGATACTCTTTTGAGTGATAGAGAGAGAGAGAGAACGAGAGCAAAGGAGAGAGACACCAATCAACGAGGCTTGAACTAAATCGACTAGCTCCGTTCATTGGACTGCCGAACATCCTGATATCGTTTATTATACAGCATCTACATAAGTAGCAAAGATGAGGGCGACAACAACGAGTTTGGAGGGTAATTAATTTTATGTTTCAAATACATTTTTAACTAAAGTTACGCTATCACATCGCGAGTTAACCAGGACAGTCTTAATTGCATATGTTATGTTTTTTTTTCATTTCCATCTTTTTTTCATCATCATTATTACAAAAATTATTTTTTTTGTGGCGGGAAAGTAGTCTTTTTTTCCAGAGAAATATTTCCCTACCATAAACTTATAGTATGACTGTAAATGTATTTTGCATTTTGATGGAAATCGATAAATATGTATATGGATAAGAAATTGAAATGTAATCAAATTTGCTATATTTAGTGTCGTAAACAGAAATGTACCAATACGTAATGGTATATTTATACTATACCTATGTTTTCATAGTGTAATGTCAAATCTGGGTGAAAAAAACAACCATTATACTTGTCAATCTTAATATACAAATAGAAAAGATAAAAATGTAATGTACTGATTTTGCTTACAATTATATATTTTGATACGAATAATTGTTAGAGGACACAATGTGGTTTATTTTAATGGGTAACTCGAGTTATTATTATTATTGTATCATCATTATTTTTATTTATTTTTTTTGGGGGGTTTTTTCAACAAACGTTCATATTTATGTAGATTTAATATTAATTTTTTTTTAACTGGAACCAGATGATTAATAATAAAAAAAAATAACTGGTTTATGTGTACTAGAGAAGTATAAGTAAAACTTTACGTGCTACTATCTCTAGGATATTTTCACCAGCAGAGAGGTGCGTGGGTAAGGGATGTAAAATAACCGAAAAACTGGGTAGTCTGGAGCGGGCACGAGCTCGTCGTTAATCGTCAGCAGTCGTTAAAATATTTACCCCCATTTATCGTCAAACGTGAGAAAAGTCTGATTCGATTGAATGTATTAAGCAGGCGAACGCGTATGAAGAACGTGAAACACATCACAGTAATTTATGTTATACACATAATCGTGAGCGAATTAACTACGGTTTGTGACCGGTCGCGGGTAATCAAACATCTTTCCTATTTGTAGAAAACAAACGTATGAATGAAGGACGTACTTCATCAACGACGAATCGAGTACACTACGGTTACTTGTTATGTCAATATTTATGATGAGTGTATGTCTAACGCGAAATCATGTGCCTGAAGTTCACTTGAGAGTTAAAATTAGTTTATTATTTGCCTAGCAAACGTCTTAGTAGATCCTAATGAAGGATATTTTTTTTATTAGTGAACAAAGGCGAAACTTCATTGTAATAAAATATCAATAAAACTAAATGCATATTTAAATTTGAATATTTTTTTTCTTCATTTTCATCTCACTTGACTTAACAAGTCAGTCGAGGGAATAAAACTTCAGTAAGAATAATCGTTAAAATACACATCATAATATTATGCTAAATGGTATCGTGTAATACGTTTTACTATGCAATGTGCGGTAATGCAAAAATAACACTATAATATTGAAATTATAGAAGCTACAGTCACAAGACAGTATAATGACTTGAATGAGCTACGACTGACGCCAAAATATAAAATTACAACTACTATGGAAATTCGCTCTTATATTGATGCAATAATGATGAAATATCTTATGAAATATAATTCATTTTCAATACTTTATTTTTATTTTTAACAAATGGTAATTTACGTGGAATTTTTTTTTCAAAATGAAATCACGAAAAAAAAAATTAAGAACTTACAGTTTTTGTTTTTAAGGCAGTAAATTAATTTATATTTCCATACAACAAAAGTTATTAATTTGACAAGGAGTGGCGAAATTACAAATTTTTCAAAATCATTATTTAGTTTTAAAGTAAGTATAGTTTATAACAGAAATAATTGTTGACTTTGATTTAATCTTTAAAGTTGGTTAATATGTTGTGCTTCGTATCTATAATAAGTTAAGTATAATAAGTTTACAAAAAAATTCGATCAGGATACATGTACATTACAAATTATTTTTCAATATGTTTCATTAACACAGTGTCAACCAAAAATCAGAATTCTATATTCCTTTTTTGTTTTTTAAATACTAATAAACCAAAAATGTATGGTGAAAGTGTTTTGATCGGAAACTCAATAACTTTTATACTAATTGATTTGTTCAGAAAATTAAAAAAATTAAGAATTGAAATAAGTAATTTTAAGAAAATTAAAATAATGAAAAAAACACAAAACGTTTGCGCTATTATTATTATTTATTGTCTTCAAATGTCTCTAAATTATTTATTTTTTGTACAATTTTTTGAGGTCTAATACATATTAAAATTATAGTTATGGATTTTTTTTCACATTGATGTCGTATGCTGATTAAGTTAGTCCCCTTATGATCTTCTAATATTATTTTACTTTTGACCAGTAAAAACAAATTACAAGTTTATACTTTTTTCAGTTTAAATAATTTTAAATTGACTCTCTTCCATCTAGAAATTATTCCACAATATACTTTTAATTTAAAATATGAAATCCGTCTAATAGAATGAATTACATACTTTATTAAAAATTCTAAACTAATGAAATAATCAAATGTAATATGTGTGCAAATTATTATTATTTGATTAGAATTATTATACATTTAAACAATTAGCATCATATTACTTTTGTAAAATGCATGTGTGTATATAAATGTAATATGTGTAAAAAATGTTTGCTTTATTAGAAATAATATTAAAATATTTACACTTGCACAATATAAATTGTTTTATAATACTTAACTGTTTTCTTGGGAATAAATGAATTCATGTACTTACGTTGGAACGATCTGAACTTAGAACGAGATCAAGGATACATATATTTTGAGTTTAAGGTAAAAATGTAATTTGAAATAATATAATGATTCGTATATAGTGCAATTTATATTACTTTTTACATAAAACAAGCTTTTAATTTGGATCAAGTCTTGTACAGCATGTTTTATTTATTTTTTTATGAAATTTAAAATTCTCGTGTTCGTATGTGAAATACCTTATCTTCAAATTCTTTTAATCAACTAATACAATTTCTATGAATAATTCAAAATGTTTTACCATATTTTCCAGTTTTTAAAGTGATGAGTACTGTAGAAACCAAATATACCATTGTTTAACTTAAAACATTTATGAAATATGGAAAACCATTAAAAGTGTATATATACATAAAAAAAAAAAAAAACGGTTCATTATAGAAAATAAGCACCAGTGCACCACCCATGTGGAAATGGTTTGAAAGGAACAACATAACAACATCCTTGACTTTAAAGACTTTATATATATATATATATATATATATATATATATATATATATATATATATATATATATATATATATGGAATTGTATTTAATTCATAATATTAATAATTACTCCGGTGAAAGTATCCATGGAGCCAACTTTATTTTTATCAGCACATCATTATAGAAATATCTACTAATACGGCTAATATTATTAATAATACATACAGTGTAATATAAATATATTTCTGATGATTACTTTACATATCGACGAGTGAAACACTTAAGGTTTTGTCATGAACTCAACCCGGGGAATCGTATGAAATCGAAACATAATATATTATACTAAGACAGTGGATCTTAAATGATATATATATATACTTTAGTGAACGTTTTGAAAAACATAATTTTGTTTGATTTTGTAGAGTTATTAAAGGTCACGTTTCACAGTGTCAATACTCAAGTGAATACACAGTCACAGTGAACGTAGTTCAATTAAGGGTGTAACCCAGAGTTTTGAGAAAAACACATGAAAGGGAACACCTTTTGTTATGTGTGTTTTATTGTGTTAAAAATACTTCAGTTGTTCATAATTCCGTTTCGACGTATTATGATGACGTTCTCGTGTTACACGTTTATTATAAATTTAATGTGTTAAGTATTTGCTGAGTTCCTGTTGTGTAAGATTTTTTTTTGGCCATAAACGTGTAAATTGCAATAATCGTCAGAATTTGTACTAGGTGTCATTCACTGGTCTAAAAATATAGATTGAATCCTGTATAATGAATACATTTGAATTCGTTTTCATGTACAGTTAAAAACATTAACGAAACTATATTTTTGTCATGATGTGATTTTCCCAATTCATACCAACATGATTTTGTAGAATTAAATTTTTTTTTTTTGGAACGTTTAACATTCTATGTAACAATTTGTATAACATGAAAGTAAAAAAATTGTCAAAGATTCGATAATTTAATGTTTTTTGTTATTAGATCGTTTTTTAAGAGATTTTGACGATTTAAGTAGCAAAGTTGTTATAAATAAAAAAGCAAATAAAAAATAAAATATGTAATATACATAAAAATGGTAAAAATTGGTAAAAAATTGTTTTGTTTATTGGTTTCAATCGCATGTAAAAAAAAAATCATTAAAATGGATGTATTATATAGAATGTATAATAACGACTATTAATAAATCATGAACACCATATACTCGTATTTTATATTGAATCTTCAGTGTGGTGCATATATTGTTCACGTACATCAAATATCGATAAGTTATTAAAGGATCTATATTCAAAACATTATAATCAAGAGGACCATTAAAAAATTACTCACGATTGGCAATTTTAAAATTGACTATCAGCCAATAATATATGATGTAAAAGTATTTTTACATTAACTTTCAAAATCAAAATAGTTTTAGAATTATTTATAAATTATTAAATTTTGAAAAATTAACATTCTATATTTTAAAAATTACGTAATTTACAATTATCAAATGTATTCACCTAATTATTTAAGTACCGATTATCGTTTATCATATACAATATAATAAAATATTATTATATACATTTTGGGATCCACAGCTAAACTCGTTTTGCCATTATAGCACGTCATCATGATGGACGCAGGAGCGCATATGATGTTTTGGTTTTGATGTTTAGTCTCATTGATGCAATTAACGATTGATTCGAATGCGTACATTTAGGTAAGCATTTTTAAATCTACGTCCAACCCCTGTAAGATTCAATAAATTCAAATATATGATGAAGTATATTTTTCTCAAATATTCTTAGACTGCCGTAAAACTCTTTACTTCTCATTCTTGATACTAAAAAAACTAATTTGAAAATAATTTTTACATTACTCTTAAATTAAGATATAAATGTTAATTAATATTAATTATATTTAAGATAATTATAACTGAAATTGCAAAAAAAAAAAACATGTGAATTTCATCTTTTGAAAATACTGCATGTTCATTGAATATACATAATTTTCCAAATGATTTTTTAATTCTATAATACAGGAATGATGTAGAGTGTAAACATTAGGAGTAAATTTTTGTATAATACATAAAAAACATGTAATGTTTTATATAATGTAAGACAAATAGTAACATGTATGCAGACAAATCTAATAAGAAATCTGGAGTGGTAGTAAATACAATTTAAATGTTAAGGCCTTGTATTATGTCTATGCTAAAAGATAACCCCATGTGCATCGACGGAAAATCAAAAAGTACGAAAATTCGTGAAACTGAACTAATACATTCGTGAAACTCTCCAGATATAATGACTTTTTGATGTTTATTTCGTTCGACACTTCATTAATAATAACATTAATAACTATCAACAAAAATAAAACGTATCTACGTATTGGTTATTTCATACATTCGTTTTCTCATTCGTCCAATATTATCGTTGGTATTTGATTGTATTTCAATAGACGACTGATGTATAACACATGCAATACACATGAATATTACTTACGTATGAATAAAACGCAATTGTACACTTGTCGAGTGAGAAAATGTTATGTGAGAAATAAACGTAGGGTCAATTTTAGTAAGAAATTATAAAATTGAATGCGGTGGCGTTCACCGGAAAATAAACACGTTTGTTCTAATTCCACATCAAACGCTGTTAATAGAATCCAAGATTACAGTCTCTTATATTTATAGATTTAAATTATTAAAGAATACAAAATAAATGCATTTGAAAATCAAAATGTTAGGTTAACGTAATTTTTTTTTTTTATTTGTCAAACATCTTCACAGAAATGTCATCGATTATATTTTTAAGGGCTATACTTTTTGTTTTTCAAAACACAAAGATTCATTAGCCATTAATCACTCTTAATCGTTTTTGAAACACTGCGATTCAACATCACTTTGAAATTTTTTACGAAAATCAGATACTTGTAGTATTCTTAGAATGATAAGTTTTTGTTATGTTTTTTAAAAATATAAAAAATTAAAAAAATGCACTGTTATTATATTTGTATAAATTTGATATTAAATAACAATGAGAAAAATGAGTTGGCTCGTAAAAAAAAATTATTTTTTGTTTTTGAATAGTTTTTTTCTCTAATTCATACAATCTAATGTACGTTGATATTTATCGACTCGTTGTGAAATCCCTTGTTGTTTTTACCTCAATTCGTTGAACACAAAGTGGAATATATATCTTTTATAATTCATTACAAAAGTACTGGTTCACACATCTGATATATTCATAGATATGTAGATGCTTTGCATTATGTTTATCAAACGACAACATCTCCATTCCTGAAACTACTTTTTATAAATTCAAAATTACGTGAATTTTAGTTTTACTGTTTTAGCCGACACTCGACAAAAAGTCAGCCGATGTTATTATAGTGTTCACATTAATTCCAATGTTTTAGCATCACAGTCATGCGTAATATGAAGTCCATTATAAATAGTTCACATAATTTATTGTCGAAGAACAATCTCTGCGCCGCAACCTACCGACGAAATTCACGGTTCTAACTGTACAATAATTGTTACAAAACATAACGACCGTAATTAATATTAGTATTCATTCGTCAAGTATATATTATTTGCGTTTCTATTGAAAGTATATATTATTTGCATTGATATTGAATGTTTGTATATGATAGTGTTGCTCCATTGAAACACCATTTGATTTGAATTCATTTCGTCAACTGAATATTTTCATTTTTTTTGTCAATTATTTAACCTTTTTTTATTTAATGTGATTACTAGACAATAACAATCAACTTGAACAAACAAAAAAAAAAAATAAACAATGTAAATGGAGTTAAAAGACTACTAATAACGAAGCTTACATAACAATATCAGATTTTTTTTACCAAAAATAACAAACTTATAAAATAAAAATAAAAACGAAATCTGAAATTTTGCTTAGCAATAGTTATACTTTGACACATGTAGAAAATAATTTATTGAATCAATCTTTTTGAACCTTAAATATAAAAATATATGTATAATATATTAATAAAAATATATGTAGCGAGTCTATTGGTGAAAGGAATTTTTTATTTAATTATTTACACTAAATTTAATAAGATTTTTATTGAAAAATATCACTAATTTTTACGTGGAATAAATGACTTTTTCAAAATTTAAACTTTCTTTGTACATTATAAATAATTCTAACTATTTTTCAATTTTACAAATTATTTCAGTACTTTTAGTAAAGGATATTATTGAGATGATATTAAATTTTCAAATTTTAGTATTCAAGATTCTAAATTGTATAACATAAAAACTTCTAAAAAACGAGATATTTAGAATAATATTTAATTTCTATTTGTAGCCCGGAAGAGATCAGTTTTGAAACTTTTATCAAGCTTATAAAAGAGTATTTTTAATACTCGGTGAAAATGTTGAGTATCTTGAAATATTATTTTCAGATGTATGCCTCAAAAAAAAAAAAAAGAAAAATGGTGGTTTATATGAAAAATTTGTAAATAGTAAATTTTAGCGTTTTTACTCAATTTTAAGATATTTTATTTTTACCAAATTCTTAGAAAACTATAAAAATAGAGAAAAATTACCTCTTGTAGGTGCCAACTAGAATATATTTTTATGGTGAAGATAGGTGGAATTTTCAGACAACTAAATCTACTTGAAAATGTGGTAACATACATAAAAAGAAAAAAAACTCATACTCGTAGTTGTAAAACCAATTTGTTTCACTCAGAATTTAAAATATTAAATTTAATTTGATTTTGTACAAATCACTGAAAAGTTATTATGTAATAATGAAAAACGTATACATTTAATTCAGTTAAAACAAAAAATAATGATAATAGCTCCCAATCATTATTAGTGATAACTAATTTCATATCCAAGGCAATTTTTTAAATCAAATTCCAAATTTTCTGTCGATGTAAGTAATTACAATCAAACTTGATGCAGTTTTCGATTTTCAAATATTCACAGAATTCAAAAGTATTAATATAATAAACCTTTATATTTTTTTGATATTTGACGTTGTTTACCATTTTTAATTTATGAAAAAAAGACGATATTTTTGAATTCGAAAAATGTGTTCTATTGCCTAAGTATTATTTAAAATTCTCAAATTAGGTGAAAGATTTTAATTCCAATAAAAAACTTATTACAATTTTGAATAAAATATTTCTTATAATGATTAACACTATAGTATTGCATTATATCATTCTTTAATAACATAATTAATTTCATAAAATATTTATTTAACTATAGTATAATTCGTATTATTGAAATAGTTTTGTTATAAACTCCGAAAGAATTGTATTATTTATTATCTAAAATAGTTAATATAAAGTATAAATTTATTGTTTGAAATTGAGTTAAGTTGAGTGGACATGCTATTGAGAATAATGTATGAGAATTTTAAAAAACCTTATAATATGATGTCTGATTTTCAATGGTATTCTAATGTTATGATTATGAAAGAAATAATTTGACCGACGACAAAAAACACAATTATTTTTTACTCAGAATTGGTTTTAAATCATATTTGTATAACTTACATGAATATTAAATATTAGATGAAGTATTTATTATTGTTTGACTCAAAATTCGATTGACTAAATGTATAGTTTATAAACATTAAACATATTACATTTATTTAGTTTACTTATAAATACCTAGTAAAACAGGAAAGTAAATAAAAATAAAATCAATTTTTATAATTTGTATGGTTTTATTTAGAGCTGGATTTCGAGAGAAGGTTAGGTTATTACCAAAGTGATATTTAAAAATATACATTTTTTCATAAAACTATTACAATTTTAAAATTATATAGAATATATTAAATATTTAAAAACTTTAAGTCTATAAATGTGTACGTTTTGTTTTTTGATACAATATTAAAGAAATTGTTCGGTTTCTATGTTTCTCTTCATCCAACTAACAATCTATTATTTTAGATTCTGACTGATTCTATTTCTAACTAAAAACGGTTACGTATATAATTCGTTTATTTTTTTAAACAAAAACTTTACTCAGAACCATTTAATGGAAGAAATTATAGATCATTTCTTTAAAATTCAATACACCCATCCCCATTAACTTGTCCGACGAGCGAAGAACACCTTATGGGTCGAAGTATCTATTTTTTTCAATTTAAAAATATAACTTTTACATATTTTTGTAAAGTAATTATAGTTTGTTTTTTATTCGAAAGAAAAAAATAATAAAACATTAAAATATAACATACATATAATGTATATTATATTATATTATATTTAATACAGATGACTTGCAATTGTCGTACTTTGTCTAAATCAAATGTGTTTTGTCTTTATAATTTGAGACATGACCAAGGATTAAACATATATTATAGCCCATGCAAGTAATGCTATCAACAATTTGAGGTACTTTTTTAGGTAACATCTAATGATCTATTGCTTTTTTTTATTTTTAATGAAATAGTTAAACCCCATTATCTGGTTTGAGGAGTGAAGAATATCTCAAAATTTGTAATTTTTGATGTTATACCTGAAAATCACCTTACTCATATTTTCAACTAGCAGTTCTAAATATTAAAAAAAAAATCGTTAGTCGGCATTTTTTTTTTTTGTATACGTTTGAAGGTACGAATTTTGACGAAAATTATATTTTACTCGCACATTTGTGATATTTGTGATATTATAAAATTAGAAATCACCAATTTGTTAAACATTTTCTCTCTCCAATTTATTTGCCAAAATATTTTCTAATCTAAGTTTCAAGTTGCAAAGAGATTAATTAACTCAATAAATTATTATGTTTTACACGAGATCCAAGTTTATTTTTACTACTTGAATTTTGCTCAGAATCGTTTTCTTCTGATTCATCCTTGATTTCAAAATTTAAAGTAATATCATATTACACGCGTATCGTTTACCAATCATTAAAGTGGCTCTTCTAAGGTTCCTTACAGCCAACACCATCATCTTAACACCATTTTTTTAAATTCATAATAAATTAAATCAACACATTCAATTCAACATTATTAATGTTACCTGTATAATAAAATTCCTGTCGTGTTATAGTACTAAAGTAGTAACTAGTACGGTAAATTATATAGTTTTCATTTTTTCAATTCAAATTTTAAACCGATTTTTGAAGGGGTGTTTATTTTGACTTAGGGAGTACTTAGTAGCCAGAGCGTCTTTCATAGTTACGTAAATGTACGATAGTCATATTTTTAGCATATTTCATATAATATAAAGAATACTATACATAATTATTATTCATGTATATTGCATAATGAATAAATAAATACAAAAAATATTAGTAAAATAATTGAAAGAATAATGACAAATATAGAAGAAAAACGTTTATACTTTTATTTTAATTATTTTATCTATTTCAATATAAAGATAACAGTCATTTATTTTTTTTAGTTTACGTATTTATTAATTTTTTAATTGTATAGACAATAATGATTAAGCGGTTAGATAATTTAAATAAAAAATGAGGTCCCATTTTCTGATTTGAGCCTTTAGATGTTATTTCGTTTATTGTTGAAACGTATTTAAGTTATATGACGGTGTACTAGTATAATGATTTCATAAATAGGCAAAAAAATTACAATAGAAAATAATATTTCATTTCAATAATATTCTATTTGAATGAATAAATATAAAAAAGACTCTAAATTTTATTATATTGCGAGTTCTGTATTAATTCAAGATTCTGTGATTATAAACTTTCCGTTTATTTAACTTTCTTAAGTCGATTTGGCGTCACTAGTCGCAACTTAGAAACCAACAAAAATTTAATTAGCTTTTTCAATTTTAATCTTTGACCTATTTCCACCACTACAGTTTGTTTCTGTATATTTTTTGGGAAATATGCTTTCTCAGAAAACTGTGATTCAAAAACCGAACATGTCTTTTTTTTTTCATCGGCAGTTGTTAATTAATTTTGTTTATATCATAAATATTTTGAACTTGATGAGTAATTTTGTCCAAGAATAAGACATATGTATTTGTATATATATAGTGGGTTCCGATTAATGTGATCACTTTGGTGCAGGTCATTTTGATTCTATTAACCGGTTGATTCTATAAAACATTTACAACATTTTTTTCATAATTCAATCTTTTAATACAATAACATTTTTATTTATAATTACATATTATTTAATAATTTATAACACAATTACCTATTTATTTTACATTTTTTATTTAATGGTTTTTAAAAATTGGTTTTATAAATTAATCAGTTTGAAATAACATAAAAACGATAAGATTGTTCATGAAAGTGATTCAAATATCCGGTACTTAGTGATTCTAATAAAAGGTCAATTTAACACTAGAAACATAAGATTTGATTTGGGATTTTAATAAACGGTTGATTCTATAAACCAGTGATCACATTAAGTGGAACTCACTATATATATATAAAAATAAATAAATAAATAAATAAATAAATAAATAAATAAATAAATAAATAAATAAATAAATAAATAAATAAATAACTATATATATATATATATAGTTATTTATACAGTGCTTGCTTATATAATTTTATCAATAGTGAAGAATGAAAAATATGGTTGTAAAATGATCGAATATAGAGGTTATCTTAACTGACCAATGGAAAAAATAAAGATGTTGTACGATTTTACAAAATTAAAAAATTAGTTATTTTAATTATGCAGGGTGTAACAGATCTATTTGACAAATGCAATAACGTTTTTGTATTCATTTTTAAATTTTTTTTTTTCAAATAAATACTGACTACTGAGCCCTTGCGCTACAATACTGTCTCAAATATTTTTTTTTACTTTGGAAATTTAAATTTGAAAATTAAAAATTTAATTTTACCATTTCAAAAAAAATCAGAATAGCCATTTTGTAGACCGAATTTAAAAAAAAATTATAGTATTAAAATATCTTAATAAAGTTTGGTCATTTATTTCTTATGATTTTTTAAACTTTTTGAAAATGTGAATTAAATTACTAAAATTATTGTACAATTAATATCATACGGGTCTATCAAAAAGTCAGTGATTTGATTAACTTTTCCATGAAAGCATACACTTGATTAAAAATATTCCATTTATATTAATGGTAAATATTGATTAACTCAAAAAGTAAAAATCACACCCATGAAATCTTAAACTTATTTCGTTTAAATCATTTTATAAATTAGCAAATTGAAAATTGTATGGTTATTTTGATTATTTGTACAACATGTATGTTACGTAATTATGACTTGGACTCATAATAATAAATATCAATTTAAAGATAAAATATGTAAGCGATAACAAAAATCTTGGAATAAAAATTAAATTTCGATCAGCCATTTAATTAATAGTGTTATACAATAATATGTGTTATACTCGTAATGTTATGTGGTATACAATAAAATTCTTAAATTTTTCACAAACTTTCAAAAATCATAGAAAATAAATGGATCAAAATTTATTAGAATTTTAAACACTAATATTTTTCTAAAAATCAGGTTTATAAAATTGGCTATTTTGATTTTTTTTTTTTAAACGGTAAAATTTAATTTTAAATTTTCAAATTTGAGTCTCAAAAGAAAAAAGATATTAGAAGACAATATTGTTGTAGAGCAAGGCCTTAGTATTAATTTAAAAAAAAAAAAAAATTAAAAATGAATAGAAAAAAAGTTATTGAATTTTTCAAATAGACCCGTTTCACCCTGTATATGGAGATGTGGAATGGATTACAATTAGTTGTGTCGTCAAATCAAATAATTGTATACATTTTTATTTTCAACAATATGGTTTCAGTTTAATGCTTAGAATAATTTATGTTTTTTACAGTATATTATCGGTTATTGAGATATATTTGAGTCCTAAATTGTTTATTAAAGGTAACATGATCTAATGATTATATAAACAAATAAACACAAAACATTAAAAACATACGTAATAATTACTTTTTATTATTTTTTTTTTTGTGGATATTATTTCAATGATACGGCATGATGTTTAGAAAATAAATAGTTGATAATAGCAAAAATAAAATACAAGTTAAAAATGTAAGTAGACAATAATATTGGTTTTATTATACACAACCAAGCGATTTAAACAGATTGTTAAAAATTTATATCTATTGATAGAAATTAAAAAGAATTATATTGTGTATCATTCGGTAACTGTTAGATGAGTTTGTAAGTTGTTACTGTACCTATTAGGTTACTTTCTACGACATACAAAAGAAAAGTTATTTTTTTAAATGCGCCATAAATTAAATTAGAAAAAAAAACTTTGAAAACGTCCTTTAGAAATCTATAAAAGATATTTAATAATGTCAAAATAATCGTACTCTCAAAATAAAATTATTTGAGTAAAAATATTAGAAATTTTTGTTGTGTTCATACAATTAAACAATTTATAAAATTTTAAATATAATATATTAACATTGAGGTACATTTCAACTCAGTTGAATATTTAAAGAAAATATGAATACAGTTTACTATTATCATTACCATAAAATGCGAATAAGTGGTTTATTTAAATATTTTGCTGGTAAACAATTTTGTTTAGTTAGTATTACTACTCTACATACTAAAATATTGAATAATAAGAGTAAATAAATCTATGCACATTTTATGTTATCATAACAAACTATGTAAAATGATGATACCTAATAAATTATTATAATAGTATTTTAGTTATACACATAACTATTATATTTATGAATTTAATTAAAAACATTCCACATAAAAACAAAAAAAAAACAAAAATTGAGGCTAGATGAAACGAAAGTATTGATCAGTATAGAGAAGTGCGTTCGATATAAATTTTGGTTTATATTATTATTATATGATTATTGTGGATCACTGCAGTTCACGAGCGAGTGAACTTTGAGCGTTTGGGAGTGGTTGGCTGAAATTTCGAGTACAACATTGGTTAATAAAGGAGGTTGACAACAAATGCACATTGCTTTCTCGGTAATGGACATTTACATTTACATTTACAGATCCCAACGCGTTTAAAACATTGATGTTCACACGTTATCTGGAGAGGACACATGGATTTGTTTATTAATCGATCGAGATGGCCTCGGGAAGCGATATCTCGCTACACGCGTGGGGTTTAGTTAGTTATCACTAGGGCTGGGATTTCGATGCACTTTGCATTGTTTTCCAAAGCTTACTGTGCAATGATCGCCTTGTCACACATTTGTTTTATGTACATTTGAATGAGAATAAGAAAGTTTATTTTGCATTTTTTGGCTTTTTTTAGTTTTTAGGTCATTTTCTTGATTTTTTAGGGAATTTTAGAGTTTTCGGAGCATTTTTTGTTTTTGGAAAGCAAGTGTTTGAATTTAAAATTTTATTTTAAGATTTTTACACCAACATGGTTTTTATATAAATATAATAGATTATAAGTATAAGTACTCGTAATTCGTAAAAAACATTTTTTTTAGATGTATACTAAAACTATGTATTTACAGTTTACACTTGTAATACATTTTTATAATGCATTTTTTTAAACTTTTTATTGTAATTTATACTAAAATTATTAAAAATAAAAAAAATTTTAGATCATAAAAGCATTTTTTTAGGGCATTCTTTTAGGATATTTTTCGGGGTTTTTTAGGGCATTGAAATCCCAGCCCTAGTTATCACCATGACAAACCACACGCAAAAACCAATAATCCTAGAGATGCGCTTCAAAACGCGATCGTTTCACCTGGTGCGTGTGATCGAAACGGAATAAACTATTGACCCATTGGCCACGGTGTACAAGCGTTGTCGCATGAAATAATTGACCCTTCTCCCTCCTCCATGCGATCGGTCGTCGCGTTGGAACGACGTTCACGTTGATTGCGTGTCGAGAAAACGACCAAACGAGTAAAATGGTAACGAAATACGACAGTAGTGGTATCGTACGGCGCGGGTGGAGACCGATCGGTCGCCATGCACGTCGGTCCGAATAATAGCAGAGTCCCTCGGGAACGCGATATCCGCTTAATGTCCCGTTGTGGTCAGATACCGACGTGGCCAGAGGCGTACGCGTTGGCGGCCGGATAAGTGACGAGAATCGTCGATCACGCGCGTCGCCGACGAGAAGAAGAAACAAACGAGAGAAAAAAGAAAGAAAGAAAAAAAGGAAAAAAAGAAAGAAAACAAAGAATCCGACAGGAAAATATTCGTTTTATACGTTGAACACACACGAGAACGGAACGAAATAATAAATACCGATATAAACGACGGCATGTGAGAACGGCGGCGCGCGCGAATTTTCTCTAGTTTTTCGCCTCGATGGGTTGGCCCGTCAGCCGTCAGTTTTATCGCGCTTTTCCGTTCCGTCCGTTCGGGTTTTCACTCGTCCCTCTTCCGTACGTAGCAGTCACTAAATTTACGACGATCGCAGACTCAGACCGATCGGTTGGGGTTCTTCCGTGGTCCGGCTCTCGCGCGTAATCGCCGCGTCTTCAGTAGGCACAATGACGCGTTCGGACAAACGATTTAGTCTACTCAACACATTTTGCTCGTTCTATTACAACCAAAAATCGAATTTAATTGTAAGTTTTTCATTAAAAAAAAAATAATAATTAATAAATAAAAAATATATAGGTATATATAATTCATATTCATCAGAATAAAATCCGATCACACAAAATAAAAAGAAAAAAACATCATGATAAAAAAAATATAATAAATGCATAAATACATATTACGTGTTAAAATAGTACCGAAAAAATATAAAATAAAATATATTCATATTATTTATTCGGAAAATAAATAACTCTAAATACTTACGTTTTGTTCCAAACACATTTATGATATTGATATCCTAAAAGAAATTAAATAATAAAGTAATATTATTTGTATATATTTTATTGAATTAAAAAATGTAAAGTTAACATTTTTTCCAAGGAAAAAGGTTCCCTCCCCAATGGGACTCCATGTGTATAATTTTGAGTTAGAAATCCTGCCACTAAAATTTGTCGTGTAAATATAACTCTTGTGGAAACGTTTTTCGACTCTTATGCGAGTGAAACGACGATTTGTCCGGACACATCACGGCCAGTCTAGCCCTGGTGTGCCAGCAGTAAAACGCGGACGTGGCTTGAGAAGGATTGAAGGAGAGGACCACGCGCGCATACGGCCAATATCGTACTTCGTGAATGACTCTGCACGTGCTGACCCGGATGATATTACTACGTTATCGTAACGCCGCTGGACGATCGTCGATCGACCAACGACGCGACGCCCGCATCGTTTACCGTTCCGTTCAATTATTGTGGTCGTGAGTATATTACAAATACACGGTGAAAAAAGTCCGGAGAAAACAAAATTCACGAAAAAAGTCTGATCAATTTTTTTTTTTTGGAAAACGATTCCGATCGTGAAATTATTAACACTGTAAAAAATCTGTATGCCAAATGAATTACATAATAAAAGTAAATTCTAAGGTAAACTCCAAAATGTACTGTAATGAAGTATACTGTAAGTAAAAGGTGAAGAAGAAACATAAGATAACGTATAATGTATGATAATAAATTAATTTCGTTATAAATACGACAGATAAAACTCAACCGAAATCTAAAATATCCAACCTAGTATTAAAATACATTTTAAAGATAAAACGACTGTAGGTTTAAGATATTCAACTGTTATCGAATCTCTTAGTTATTCACATCAAACCGAAAATAGTTGTTGTAAAATCGAACAAAAAACAATAATTTTTTATGGTTTTACGTACTCAATTAAAAATCATTCGTCAATCTGGTCTCTACGCTTGAGAAGAAGTTACTAATACCTAACTAATGTTTTATGTAATTTCTCCTTGTAGTTCCGAAATCGTTACATGCACGACGATGTCGGGTACAAACTTTAATATTGTGGTTTATGATGGAGTGCAGTGTTTATTGAGGGATATTATCGGCCTTTTTATGGTTTCTTATTGAGCGCATTGTCGTTTCAATAATAATTAACTTTATACATTTAAATGCATTTTAAGATGTATTTATATATTTCATAAGAATATAAAGATGTATTGAAATAAACTATGTAAAGCGATAGAGAGGGGAATGGCTTTAATATTTGAAGGCAATCCAGGTGAATCAAATAACAAATTTTACTTAAAGTAAATTAATCTCGAAAAAACAATGAATGTATTTATGAAAAAAAAAAAAAAGAAATTGATTCAGAATTGAATAATACAAGTGATTATAAATGCTTAATCTAATAATTTAGTTTTAAGTAGTTCATTTCAAATAATTTATATGACATAATTAGCATTCGTTAAAAGTTTTCCTCCTTCAGTATACCATATGTTATATCTCTTATAAGTAATAACAATTAATTCAATTGAATTTTAAATCATTAAGAATAAGAGGTGGTAAATTATTATATTGGAGAAATATTTAAGCCCATTTTTTTATTAGCGGCTAGCTCCAATCAATGTGTTATTTTCATTTTATTTCCCATTTCGATCAGATGGGTGAACTACGTCTCTCGACATCAGTCGAAGGTCAAAAACATGGCCTATAAATCGTTCGGAGATACCTCTTCCCCTCTTGACGTAGACGAAACAGTAAATGATTTTGATCCTCTTAAAACACTGTCGCGGCGGGCACACGACCGATGCCGTAACACAGAAGAAAGACGGTCATGACGACAACGACGACGGCACAGGCGTCCCGGTGAATCAATGTTTGGGATGTGGTTGGCCCATCGACTTATCACGCGTGACCGCATCCGCGACACTCCGCATCGTAAGTACGGCCACGTTGGTTTTATGGGACCTCGAACTCGGATAACATGATGCCACTCGTCGTGGTTGTCGCACAATAATAATTATTACGACAGTATACCACGGTTGTGGTCTTAAGCCGATTAAACAATATTAACGTATACACCTCTGTGTGGGTCCGGGCTCTCAAGCGATGAAACGTCCAAACGTTTTGAGTGATGTTGTTGACAGCGCGTCGTATTTGAGTAGCTCGCTGTTCCCGTTCAAAATGTTAAGTACCCTATACCTTTTTGGTGCGATTCATGTCTCGTGTCAGGTCATGTATGGGCACGACAACGATAAATCCAAGGGTCCTAGAAGACTATAATATAGCCAGTGTTGGACGGTATTTTCGATACAATTATCTGAAATACACGGCTTCGATACAAATGTATTTTGTATCTTATATACCGATAAAATTTCAGAAAATGTCTAGTATCTTGTATTTAGACACTTTTTTACTAAATTTATTTTGTATTTCATACAGTATTTGTATTTCCATTCAAAAAAAGATACTTGACACAGTAAAAAGATACTTCAGTACTCCAAAATATCAGTTTGTTTTCCTAAATAAAATATAAAAATATTATTTTATTCTATACATTTATATACCTCATTCTAAAAATGTTTGTGAAAACTAAAATGTTTAGATATCATTCATACTGCATGGGTTGTTCACTTAAATGTCCATGTCCTACTCGACGGAACTTATTCGACGGAAATACAATTTATCTAGTAGCGTAGTGTAACTGACTTTCAATGAAATTTTAAACTCATAAATTATTATTTTCATTTGTATATAATTTCAAATATATATTTTTCACAGTGAACATAAAAATTAATAAGTCAGTTACTGGTAAATAATATAAAACCATATATATTTTTGATGCTGACAATTTTAGTTTATCGAAAATGAAAAATGTTCAATATAATGATGTGACATAAAACGTAAATTATTTGATTTAGGTTTGTACTTCTGGGAAAAAATTTAAAACTATTTTAATTACTTTTCAAATAGCATATTCAAATATCGAAACATGAATTACTCGTATTTTAATTCACCAACACAAAAAAGTAATTATTTTCTTTGAAACTAATTTTGTGTGTTTTGAAAAACAATGAAAAAAAAAATCATATCATTTCCTCTATAGACTAATCAAAAGATCTATACAAATATCCCAAAGTTAAATTAGATTCTTCAATATCTTTTGATATTTGAGTGTTTGTAATTTTGTATATATATATATATATATATATATATATATATATATGTATATATATATATATATATATATATATATATATATATATATATATATATATAAACTAGTCTGAAAACTTTTCTCTGTAGGAAAAAAATCAAGATCATTGTATAATAATAGATCATTCTCCTCAATTATTGCTCGAAATGTAGTATTTATGACGTACGTACATTAGTGATGAATTGTACGGAATAATGGACAGATGGACAACAATACAAGATGTTTTTTCCAAACTACGAGTACGTTATGAATCGGAACACTAAACCTAATAGATTCATTCGGTTTCGTCTCTTGAAATAACGTTGGACGTTGAAATTATCTAATTTTTGCACTTGATTAGCCGCATACGAAAGAAAGCACACGTAGACGTTGATTATACAATTTTCAAAGATAACATCGAGAATCTTTTATTAGCCTCTCTAATTCATAAAATGATGGTGAAATTTAAAGCAAAGACAAAAATCAATTGAGAAAAATCCTTCTCTTTGGGTTTAATCAACTTAAAATATGTTTAGATAATAGCGGTTGAACAAATTTCATTGCTTATTAAGTATGGAGATTCATTCGAAAGGCGTATTTTTTTTTTTTTATTATAAATGATGGCAAGTAAAAAAAATATAAACGAATTGTTGTGTCTGACAAAAATAAAAAAATGCAATAATTAACAAAAAAAAAACGATATTTTACATTGTGTTTTCTTTTACTGACTGTCAGTATTAAAATATTGCTATGATCAAACATATCATGTTTTTGTTATTTTTTTTAGTAAAAATAATATTTGTCGAGAAACTGTACACGTAAATAAAAAAGCTAAACATACTTCTCACCACAAGGATTCTTCGAATCTTGGTCAAGATTTGGCGGGTGTATTCAATTTAAAGAAATGTTATATTTTTTATTCAGTTAAACGGTTCTGGAAAATCTTTAGTGCTCGCATACAATATACAGGAGGTATAGTTCTAAATTTAAACGCTTATTTATAAAAAATCCTCATGACTTGTGGATTTTTTAAATACCCTAGGTGAAGTATATAGATAAAGTAGGTAATATATAATTTCCAGGTCTAAATATCAAGAACAAAAAATTTTATTTGATAAATACGAGCAAAAAATGATGTTTTTTAAAGTTCTACATTTAGCCCGGCTATTATCCAATTGAATATTGGAATAAACTTAATATATTCTACGCGTGACGCATCATGGTTTTGGTGTGTTATTTCAACGCATAGATATATAAAACAACTAGATAGCCGACTCAGTGATAAAGTCTCATAAGACCTATGAAGTCTGACAGCCATATGTGAACAGGGCAAATGCGATTGATTAATCCATGAAATATTTAATTACTCCGTGATTTTTTTTAAAAACAATTTAATAACCTAACTAATAATAAGTTTACATAAGATATAACAATGTATAACTTACGAAAAAAAATGAACTTTGCTTCCTTTCAGTCTCCTATTGACACAACCAGACACAGAACAATAAACCACTATGATGTTGAATTACTTGAATTGCACTTTATAGTTTATAAATTATAATCGAAAAATTGTGTTTCAATCCGAATCCATACAGAAAGATAACAGATATATAAAACAACATTTTTATATATCTGTGGTTTTAATCACTGAAAAATTATATTTCATGGAATAATATAAAATGTCATGGATTAATCAATCATATTTTGCCCTGTTTTCATATGGATTCTAGACTTAATTTTATTCGTTGAGTCGGATATATAGTTGTTTTATATATTTGTGTTTCAACGAATGTTTTTTGGCATCGGTTAAGAATATGACGTTTAATTTCAACGTCTGACATGTCATTCTCTTTGCTTTTCATGCAAATGTACATTGCCTTAATTGATATGATATCTTAAATAATTTTTCTTTAATATAAACTCAATCGATGTTATAATAATTTTTTTTTTTTTTTTATTTAAAATAAGATATTTACAATCTGTGTTTACATCACAATAAGTAAATTTGATAATTTATGTACAAAATTTGACTTGAATAATTTGAAGAGGGAGGCCAACCAGTGCTGGAACCCAATATAATAAATTTGACGGATTTAAGTGTTTTCTAAATCATATTATATTCTTAAACTTTCATTCAGTGAAATTTATATTTGGAGTAAAAAAAGAGTGGGATATTATATAACTTTAATTTTATTATATTTATATACTTATATGTAGTTGAGTGTTTTTCGATTTTATATTTTTGAAAAATGTTTGAATTGTAGCTTTTTTGCATTAAACGTGAATTGAATTTGTATTTTTCGAAGCTCTGGACCATTTTGATAATATTCAAAGATATCAGGATAAGAAAAAAAATAAGGTAAATATGTTATTGTGCCTTTAATGATTGCAAATGTTATATTATATTATTGTTATTATTATTGCTTGACATTCTTTTAATTTGTGAGTTAATTCGAACAAATATTTATGCATATAATAAATATTACTATAACATATTGTGTTTATTTTACAATGCAATACTACATTAAATATGAATGTAGTTACTATTATGGGTAAACAATATTTGAACCTACAGTTTTAAAAAATATGTTTTGAATATAGCAATCAAAGGATCTATGACATATTATTTTATTTGCGGACTTATCATTCAATTTGTGGTAAATTAATTTTGATTATTACTCAAAGAAAAATCATTATACTGACATAATTATTTACTTACCCTAATATTTTATATAGATAATATAGGATTCATAGAACTTCAATAACTCTATGAATATTTTCCTCCGGTTTTACATATATATATATATATATATATATATATATATATATATATATATATATATATATATATATATATATATATATATATATATTGTAGTTAGTAGTTAAATATACTAAAATATGAAAAACTTGTTATAAATTTATCAATATGAATCAAATATTTGATAGAATAAACATATATTTGATGATAAAGGTACAATAAAAGAGAACTTGCCGGTATTGAATAACACAATGTGTCTACAAGGGATTCTTCATATATTAATAGACTGTGATTATTTAATCAATTTCATTCAAATCAATCCTAAACATCGCATACGAAAAAAAATTAGTTATTTGTTACAAAATACATAGAATCATACAAACTTAAATTCATCCAAACATAGGTATAAACTTACATTTTATGTTTAGAAGTGCATCTAACAAAAACTGAAGGTCGTATATTTGTCATGTTTGCAGAAAAAACAATAATAATAATAATATATACTAAAAATAAACACTTAATATTAAGCCAGCCATGCATTTTTACTTAAATATATTGTGGTGTACAAAGTAATGTTATTATCATATACGTTTATTTAAGTTTATAAATTCTAAATATATCTTAGGTTAATATATTTTCCTTAAATAGTTCTTATATATTGAGTAATAATTTTGAAGATGCTGTATATTTTATAGTGCTTAAAAAAAAAAAAAAAATGATTGAACAATTATCAAATCATTTATTTTTTCATCAATAAAATTACACTCCGTGTATCAATTTTATCGGGGGTTGCCACTTCATTCAAAAGAACAATTTGTTTAAACTAATGGTGGAATTCCTTAATTTTATAATCATAACACCATTAAAAGCACTAAGCCATTATATTTATACTTACTGTTCGTATCACGTGAGCGAACGATGTATTTGTACAAGATAATGTATTATTTAACCAGTGTTGGGATTAGATAAGTACTTTTTTATCTAGATAAAGATAAAGATAGTATGACAAAAAACTATCTAGATAAAGATAAAAGATAACTAAATCAAAATTTATCTAGATAAAGATAAAAGATAAATACATTTTATCTAGATAAAAAAATAGATAATTTTTTTAAATTCCTACTTTAAAGCAGGGTCATCATTTCAATATTTTCTAGGGTAGGGGCGTAGGGCATAATGTTGAGACGTAAGTATAAAACTACCCTTCACTTCTTAGGCATCCAACCAGTGACGCCACTAGCACTAAATTTTAGGGAGGGATATTTTTGTCTGTGGTCCTATCTCAGTATTATGCCACAGGTAAAATATTTTTTTTTTTTGGTGGAGAGAAAATATCATCGTGAAAAAACTATATAACACGACTCTTCACAATCATTTTGAACCTTAACAACAGTTTTAGTGTGTATTTAAATTTTTATAAGTAGATATACAATATTTTTATTAGGTAAAATACATATCCTATAATTTATATCATTAATTCTTTCATTAATTTAATGTTGACGACGGTTGACGAGTCAGTCATCAACACAACATAACAATGAACTGTAGGTTTACTCTATATTTGAGCACCTACCAAGTTCCAGGCCCCTAGCAAAAAGATAAATAATGAATAATACCTTATAGCCAATAGGTATATAGTATTATTAGGAACATACAATTTTTTACTCAGATGACTTAAAAAGTCAAATTTAAAGTATTAATTATCAAAAAAATTAATTGACAATAAAAACCAATATAATATATATATATTTATTTTTTTTTTGTATAGAGAATTAGAGACTAATAATTTATCTAGATAAATTTATCTAGATGGATGAAATTTTTATCTTAGATAATCTTTTAGATAAAATGAAATTATTTATCTAGATAAGATAAAAGATAACTAAATAATTATCTAGATAATTTATCTAGATAAATTTATCTAGATAAGTCCCAACACTGTATTTAACAAACACAACAATGGTCAACCGATTGCGACACGCGTAAATACTATTTATAAATGTTTGACAGCTCATAAAACGTGTTTTTACGCTAAATAACAATCGTACAGTAAAATCAGAGTTCGGTCGTTTCTACTCTTCCTGTAGGTACGCGAACACACAATAATACGGGGGTGTGTGCACACAGTAACACAGAAATCTGCAATGCACCTTGGCCGGTCGAGATGCGTGCGAAATACTGACAGATCTAGTTTATCCTTGAAAAACTTTCAGCTGCTAGCGGTGCACTTGGAAATTAAAACTTTCCCTGCATATCGGGTAAATAATAACACAACATTATTACCGTTATCTACAAGCTATCATACCTATGCATTACACTGGGCCGTGAGTTTTCCCACACGTAATTTTGAACGGTACGTAAATGCGGGACTGGGACCAGCACTGAAAATAAAAATACACATTGTTAATTCGAGGGAAATTAAAAAAAAAAATAATAATAATAATACTAATAATAATAACAATAAAAATACCTGATTCGCACGAGATCCGGATAGATAAATATCGGTTCGATGTTCATCCGTCTCGAACGTTTCAGAATGTCTAAGAAGTTATGTTCACCTTATGTCATCGTATCAACTCGAAAATCGTCAAATTGATTTTTATATTTCAAAAATTAACATTTTTATGTTCGGCAATTTTCACAAAACATTGTTTGAGTCTCAAACTTTGAGAAATGTCATTAACAAATTTGATCAATCGACTTTATAACCATCGACTTATCGTCACGATCAAAGAAACACATTATTGACGAACGGAACATTTTAAAGCAGAAATTCTCTTCACGATTTTGAACAATAAATACATACATGGAATTGGAAAACAACAATCGGTGTAGGTTAATACCTAAATCAACGTTTGAACATTTATATCATATTAATTGAAAACAAATGTCGTTAGTTAGGTCTGTAGGTCTATATCAGTGATGCCCAACCTTTTTCCTTTGGCGGGCCACTTTGGTAAACAATAATCTTCAAGCGGGCCACAAAGTATAAAAGTAAAATATATGTAAAAATAATATATGCAAATAAATATTTTAAAAATTTTTTCATACAATTTTTAATTTTTGAAAATTCGTAACGGGCCACATAGAATATCTTCGAGGGCCACATGTGGCCCGCGGGCCGCGGGTTGGGCACCACTGGTCTATATCATTATTTGCTTTTGATCTGATAAGGATTACGATGTAGACAATGGTTCGACTATCATTTGTTAATCGTTGTCAAAGTGGTATACTTTATATTTTATGATTTAAAAAAAGTGTTCAGTTATAAGTCGAGATCAATAAACTATTAATAGCCACTCTGAAGATATATTGTGTTCCGATGTTTTTCCTTCCAATGGCCTCAATCTTTTTGTCGTTCACTCGTCCTCCGCTTAAATATTGTGGCCACATAGTAAAATATATCGTATGACTATTACATTAATATATCTAACGGTAAACTTGATATCTTCGTTTCATTTTTAAACGTGTGGTACTGTGTTTATGAGGTTTTTTTGATGTGCCATTCAAGACACTAATAAATTACCTTTTTTAAATCTACAACATTAATTTTCATTATGTACGAGATTTAATTTTTTAATCGTATCAAGTATTAATCACAAACTTTGACTTAATACATGAAAGAAAATATTACTTTTTAGACCAATAGTTTAGAGGTAAAAATATTTAAAGTTTAAAGTAGCGGGTAATGAATGGACATTACTTTATTCATTAAATATCAAATACTTAGTATTCTTGAGACTATCTAAATAGAATTCAAGAACTACGTAGAGTAAAACGAATTTGTTTTTATAAAAATATATCTCATAAGTGTTTTAAAACATATGATAAAAAAACGCAATATTAAATACTCGTATGTTTGTAGTATCATGTATAAGGTTGTAACAACGACGTTGACAATAAACATGTTTAAAAATCAACTTTTATAGTTGCTAGGTATTCAAGGACACACGGGTTCTTTACAATGAGTTCAAATCAAATCATCTGAACAATTTAAAGCAACTCGGGGTCTCGAAGATATTAGAAAATTGACTATATTGTTACGTTATAAGAAGGTACATTTTCCTGGTATATGAACTTATTATACACATTTATTAATTTTTTTTTGAAAGGTTACATTATCATCGAACAAATTTCTTTGTGACAATGTGATTATTTTTCATACGTTTATAACCTCATCGTTATGTTAAACTAATCGAAACATTTTTTTTTTTAATTACATAGATTACATGACTATATTTATTTTACAACTATTTCAAAGTTTTAAAATAATTCTTTTATCAATTTTTAATGTGACTGTGTCTCATGTAGTAAAAAATATAAATGATTTAAGTATATTTAGGATGAAGTATTCAATACTTCACTGTGTGGGGTTATCAAAATTATTGCTAAGGAAAAACTTTATGTTTCTGTGTTACTTAAATAATATTTTATATTTAAATAGAATAAAAAGTACGGTTATATATTTTTACCTTGAAAAGGGTCTAATCTTCACGAATCACAACTTTAGTTGTCATAACATAGCTATCAGAATTGACATAATTATTCTTCATGTATCTGTACCTCTATTAACTGTTAGGACAAAGTATACACATTCAATTAATGAATATAATGACTTAATTTTATATATATACCTAAATATAATATTTTAATATATGTTTGTGCACTTTAAATGCATTAATTATTCTTCAACAATTTAATTTGAAAAATAAACTAGTAGTCATTTGCAAATACTATTAATTTTAAATACATATGATTTGATTTTTGAATATGCTTAACATAAAATAGAAAATATTTTACTATCAATAAAATGCAAATTAATATTTGTATGCAGGAAAAAATGTACTAATAAACTCAGACACAGTTATTTAAATTATATTTCAAAAAGTTTGACGTAATTAGTGGGTTAAGTAATGCTTCAAAGAGAACTTTTCAAATTAACTAATTTACTTTGACATTTTGGTAATTTTTCTTAAATAGCTTAAAATATTGTTAAACTGATCAGATATTTATAATACTTTATGTTTCTGACACTTTTTTAAGAAAAAGTTGATGAAGTAGTAGAGGTATTCAATAATATTACATAGGTAGTAATCTTATATAAGAAATAACGTTCATCGATGAGATAGTTCAATAACAAAACAAAGTATACCTTGCAAGTAATTATCACTTGTGCCAAGCGTTAAATTAGCTAAATTCTATCAGTAAAATATATTATGTTCAAAAAAAAAAAAAATAATAATAAAAAAAAGCCGGTAAGACAATGGTGGTGGAAGTTCGTCCATCGTCGCTCCGCTCCTCGGACAAGATTATGGTGATGAGTAGAGATACAGGAGTTGGGTGGGATACACGAGATGTATTGATAGATTAGGCATTATAGGATAGATTAGGACATTATTTTATATTATAAAAAAAAAACGATTCTGAACGAAGATGAATTGTCAGTGAATAATATGTTTATAGTAAATCGCTTGAATTTTTGTAAAAATTACAGTTTCAGACGCCCGTTAAAATTTTTTCATTGAACCGATCGTGAGATTTTTTATACTTTTTGCAAGCAAAACTTATGAACAACCTTGTAATACATTTTCATTTCTTAACTTTGAGTAGAACATTTTTTATACATTTTCAACTACGACATAATTTGTGATTTCGACAAATTTTGTCGATTTTTGAACTTCATCTGCTTATAAAAAAAAATTGTGCCTATGTATTTTTATAATTTTTGAATGGGAGTTAGAACAACTTATGTGGACCCTTCTATTAAATTTTCAAGTATTTCGTCCGAGCTACATTTTTTTTATCAACATTTATAAAAAAAAAAAATAAAAAAAATCGAATATTTCAAATGCCTATAAATTGATTAAAAATGAGTGAAATCTTTTGAAAATAAAATTATATAAAGAAAATGCCAATATAAACAACTGATAAAATTTTCAAGTTTCTACAACTTATACTTTTTGAAAAAAAAACAAATAGCAAAAATCGTTTGAGGCTAAACCGTTGTTTAACGTGTTTTTGTAAAAATTTAAATTTCAAACACTCATAAAATTTTTTGTCTGAATCCGGTAGAGTTTTTTTTGCAGATAATTGAAGAAAAACTAATGAAAAACCTTGTACCAAATTTTCAAAACTTAGTTATAAAAGAAAAAAATTTTACGATTTTTCAACAACAAAATTATTTGCAAATTTTCGCAATTTTTACATATTTCGTATAAATTGGAACTTTGAGCACTTATAAAAAAAAATTGTGACTTACGATTTTGGATTTTTTTTTATCAGTTATGGAACAACTTATAAGAAACCTTGTATTAAATTTTAAAGATTTTCTGGCAAAAAAAAAAAATTTTATCGTTATTTTAAAAAAAAATACTTAAAAAAATTGAAAATTTCAATTGTCTATAATTAGCTCAATAAAAGTCAAAATACTTTGAAAATTTAACGGTGTATAGAGAACGCTAATCTAAACATTTGGTGAAAATTTCAAGTATTTACATCGATTAGTTTTTGAGTTATAGCAAAATAAAAAATTTGATTTTGTCGAAAACTGGTTTTGCGTAAAATATACCGTTTTTCCCTCATTTTTTAAGGGTTTTTCCCGGCGCGTTAAAAAAATATTGAAAATTTTTAACTTTTGACCCCCCAAAGTAAATTGTAAATAATAATTTACAAACTGTACATTACACTCGACATGAAATGGCGTTTGAAACGTTTTATTTATTTATTTTTTTTTTATTAATTAAAGGCTTCAAATACAGAGGTTTATTAGCCTACAATGATTTACAATGGTTCTTGTCTTATAAATATATTGGTTGAGAGGTCGGCCATCTTAACGTTTTATTATATTGTGTAAGTTTAACATTTTTTAATTAAATTGTTTTCTCTTTTTCCTTATAAAATAACTTCAAAACAACAAGACGTCTTTTATTCCGTGCATTTGTATTACTTACGCGACATACGACTACGAGGCAGCAATAACGATTATTTTTGTTTCGTTTCACTCTCGCATCGCGAACCGCGGTCGCCGAGAAGACAGCCGGTCTCATCTTACCGTTTAATCGTTCCACTCTCGAAATATAAAAATTACTTGCCGGCCGGTTAGCCACGTCACCGAACCGTGAAACGATGTCCGAAAGACGCCACGTCCTCCGGATAAAACAACGTCTCCAGGGAAGACGACGTTTGACTTTATACATACACACGGGTAAATTATTAGAACGTCCGCAAAAGGCCGTGCCGCCGACGTGTTCTTTTCTTGAAAGACGCGAACTAGCTTGGCAGAGGGCACGAGTGCCATTTCGTCGCAACACTGTACTGGAAACCGAGTTTTGAGTGAGCGTACCACGCGCCAAATCTTATGCGGAGATATTTCATTTCGATTAAATCCTTAAAAGCCTTGAGCGCGACGCATATCATTGCTGCTGCAGCTATATTATTATTATTATTATTATTATTATTATCATCATAGTCGTTGTATCACATCGCGGCGCTGAACGTAAACCTTTTTAAATTTTGTATTTATTTATTTTTTTTTATAAATGACGTTTATTTATGAAAATGTACAATCCTTACAGTTATAGTACAATAAGTAAATGTGAATAATGATTAGAAAGTGGCAGTGAGGGAAATACAACGAGTAAGAATTTCACATTGGAAATTCCTTCGTGGAAGGTAATTCAGGGAGAAAAAGTTATATACATGATTAAATTTGATGAGCGTTAAGAAGATCTCTGGAACATTCGCGTTTGAGGCATCTGGCTGGGTTTTCCGAAAGAGCATTGGTATGAAGTTGAGCGATAAGGGTGTTTGAGTGATGTTGCATATTGGAGTGCAGTCGGAGATGATATTTTATAGCTGTTTGTTTGATGGTGGGGATTTGGAGGTGATTGTGTAGTGCAAGTTTTGCGACGTACCAGGGGGCTTTAGCAATCATGTGGAGGCAAATGGCTTGGAACGCTTGTATGGTTTTAGTGTTCGATGGTTTAGTGGTACCCCAAACAGCGATTCCGTATGACCAGATAGGTTGCAGAAGAGATTTGTTGAGTAGTAGACGGTCGAAGATGTGCATATTATATTTCGTGAGAGGCCTAAGGATGTGTAGGCGGCTATTTAGTTGTTTACGTTTGGTTTTGAGGTGGGGGCCCCATATATTAACCTTTACGTAATAATTTCACGTTCCGCGTCTGTCCTAGTTGTTTAGGATGTAATGCAATGAAATGTGAAAACTCGCGAAATTTAGATTTCCATTAGGTAGAGGCACGAAGATCCGTCATCGAGATTGGTTCAGACTCAAATCATCGCATTATTTTATGTGGTGTGACCTGTCCGGAGTTTCCGAGCTGATTCCGAAATTTATGTATAGACTCCAAAATTACTTCGAAATCAATTTAAATTTCCCTTGTCGCTTTATATATACTCGGTACTGTACTACTGTTTACATTTAGTAGGTATAGTTGAAAATTGTTTTTTTTTTCGAATATTTTTACACGCTTACGTTTAATTATAATATTTATGTACAACAGTAATGCCTATGCTAAAATTATGTTTAGAAAAATGAAAAAAAAACAACGTTTCAATTTAAACTTTTTTTAAGAATATCCATGAACGTTTATTACAAAAATAGTTAGAAATTAATTCAGAAGTCAGCCACATGAAATACCCGGGCCCAATTCGGATGCCAATTTTCAGGTATGACACATGGGAACCAATTCGGACGCAGCCGACTAATCGTGTGTACACTGCACACACACACACACACACACACACACACACACACACACACACACACACACACACACACACACACACACACACACACACACACACACACACACACACAATCGTGTCCGGTAGATTCCGAGACTCTCGGATATTTTCTTGGTTATAAAATATACGTTTTCAAGTGAATGACGCTTGCCCTGATTTCCTGCTATTGTCGCTGTATATTTTATCATAATTACGTCATATTTTGTCCGCTGTCATCACGGTACAATTGCCGTTGCTTTAACACTCTTCAGCTGCGGAAGAAACGTTCGATTATTTTTAATAAGGATTTCCATACCATCATGGTATCGTTTATTCGTTAATAAACAAATGAAATAATCGAACAATGTACATTGTATTGCCGTGTATAAATTATCGTCAGTGTATTAATAACAGTGTGTTTTTGTCAAAGAACGAGTTCGATAAATTTCGCATCATGGGCAACATCGTGGTATTTTTTTGTTAATCATCTTCCAAGGGATAATAAACATCGTGTTTGATGATGAAATTGAACATTTGGATTTCTCTGTATATCTAATACTGTCTAAACCTACATTTTTATTTTATAATCAATGTATCTTATTCAGAAATGTATTATTTCGTTTTTGAATAATGTAGGTAACAATAATGTTTTTTTGCATTTTTTTTTCTATATTTAAAAAAAACCAAATATTAAGCCTGCTATTTATTCTTTACAGGATATTAACAAACATTTATGTTTGAATCGACATACTTATTCAAAACTATAACTTGACGTGAAATTTCAAAATTCGCTACTTATTGAGTCTATTATAAACATGATCTGGAAATACGACTTAATTGATTGCTTTGATGTCTTAATAAGAATGAGTGACAAGTACTAACTTGCTGAAACTTGAACAATGTAAGTGTAAACAGAGTTTTAAAATATTTACTGGTGCACTTAAGTTAAGTTACACTCGTCAGCCCTATTAGAGATGATCCAAAAATAAGAAAACACAATTTCAGAACGGTTGGTTTGTCACCAAAAGGAACGACGACCGTTAGTATGTAGTTAACAAAATGAGAGATAATGAAAGTGGAACATGCGTAATATTCAAATTAGATTCGACAAAGTGACAATTAGAATTGATAGGAATTGTTCATCAAATTAACACCTTTGACTAAGTTTACCTTTGACCCGAGAACATTTTTAAAAAGTTTTGAACAAATAGTTTACGAAAAAGTGTTATGTAGTTATGTCACGTGTCAAACGACAAACAGTATCCGACATTTTTAAGAAGACGTCAATGTAATATCATACATTTTATTATAATTGATTAATCATGTGAAAACATGATGAAGTTATTGGTCGTATATTATAAAAAAAAAATATGGTGAACAGTAATTTTATGATCCTACAGACTTAATCGCTCAAAGAAAGCCAACGTATTTTTATATAGTATTATATGTATCTTGAGAGTCATTAGTAAGTATTTGTATTTTTCAAGCTTAAAATCTGACCTTGTACATCGAAATCTCTCAATCATACTTAAAATTATGTCATCTGGGTCACTTAAAAATTTTTTCTCGCACTAATATTTAATGAGTCGGAGAGCACAATTCACTTGAAAATCTAATTTTATGATAATTGAATGATAATTAAAAATAAAATATTCACTAATCATCAAGTTAAGAGGCAGAAGTAAAAACATCACTCAATTTCATTTTGATGTTTCAACATTGGAAAATCTTTAAAAATATGAAAATCTAGATTTTTTCAAAACTATGGGCGATTGCTAAGTCAGAACTATTTTAGATTCTGAACGGAGTGAAGAATGTATTGATTTTACAATGATGTGTGTTTTTTTTTTTTTTTTTTTTTTTTTTATTTTTGTGTCTGTCGACACGATTTGGGGCAGTAAAAATGCTTCGATTGCCTTATATAGCAACTTTTCTGAAAGGAAATTGAATCTAGTTGGTACTTTGGGGGGTCAAAAGTTAAAAATTTTCAATATTTTTTTAACGCGCCGGGAAAAACCCTTAAAAAATGAGGGAAAAACGGTATATTTTACGCAAAACCAGTTTTCGACAAAATCAAATTTTTTATTTTGCTATAACTCAAAAACTAATCGATGTAAATACTTGAAATTTTCACCAAATGTTTAGATTAGCGTTCTCTATACACCGTTAAATTTTCAAAGTATTTTGACTTTTATTGAGCTAATTATAGACAATTGAAATTTTCAATTTTTTTAAGTATTTTTTTTTAAAATAACGATAAAATTTTTTTTTTTGCCAGAAAATCTTGAAAATTTAATACAAGGTTTCTTATAAGTTGTTCCATAACTGATAAAAAAAAATCCAAAATCGTAAGTCACAATTTTTTTTTATAAGTGCTCAAAGTTACAATTTATACGAAATATGTAATAATTGCGAAAATTTGCAAATAATTTTGTTGTTGAAAAATCGTAAAATTTTTTTCTTTTATAACTAAGTTTTGAAAATTTGGTACAAGGTTTTCCATTAGTTTTTCTTCAATTATCTGCGAAAAAAACTCTACCGGATTCAGACAAAAAAATTTTATGAGTGTTTGAAATTTAAATTTTTACAAAAACACGTTAAACAACGGTTTAGCCTCAAACGATTTTTGCTATTTGTTTTTTTTTCAAAAAGTATAAGTTGTAGAAACTTGAAAATTTTATCAGTTGTTTATATTGGCATTTTCTTTATATAATTTTATTTTCAAAAGATTTCACTCATTTTTAATCAATTTATAGGCATTTGAAATATTCGATTTTTTTTATTTTTTTTTTTATAAATGTTGATAAAAAAAATGTAGCTCGGACGAAATACTTGAAAATTTAATAGAAGGGTCCACATAAGTTGTTCTAACTCCCATTCAAAAATTATAAAAATACATAGGCACAAAATTTTTTTATAAGCGTTTATAAGTGCTAATATTGACAAAATTCGTCAAAATCATGTATATTTGCTATGTATTTTGCAGTTGAAAATTCATAAAATTTTAAGTATTCAAAACTAAGAATTGTAAATTCGGTACAAAGTTTGAAATACGTTTTCCTTCAATTATCTGTAAAAAAATTTGCACTGGAATAAAATCAAAAATTTTTATGAGTGTTTGAAATTACAATTTTTTCACATAATCGCGTAAAATAACAATTTAGGCATCATTGATTTTTGATATTTGTTCTTATTCAAAAAGTATAGGTCGTAGAAACTTAAAACTTTTACAAAATGTTTAAATAGGCATTTTCTTTACATAGTTGTATTTTCAAAATATTTCGTTTATTTTTTAGCTATTTATAGGCATTTGAATAATTCGATTTTTCTTAGATTTTTTTTTATAAAAGTCGATAACAATTTTTTGGCCCTACCAAATCGCTTGAAAATTTAATAGAAGGTTTTGAATAAGTTGATCTAAGAGTGATTCAAAAATTATTCAAATACATAGGCACAATTTTTTTTTATAAGCAGTTGAAGTTCAAAAATCGACAAAATTTGTCAAAATCACGAATATTTGCAAATTATTTTGTAGTTGAAAATGTATAAAAATTTTTGTATTCAAAGATAAGAAATGAAAATATTATGTAATATCACAGCTGATAAAGATAATTAAATAGATTAAGTTTATTATAATATAATCAGTAGCTGACAGCTGTTCTATACAAAATATTGGTAGATTGTAAACACAAGGTGTATAACGTACCTTTACATGGTTGAATAGAACGTTACTAACTTCCAATTTCCAGTTATTTTAATGTGTGTATCAGTTCCATAAACATGCGGATTTTATATATTATTATTAATTATTAATATTTAAATAGACGTAGCCACGGAGCATTCAGCATATATGGACGGCGGGGTCGGGTGGTACCGTCACGATAGTGCATTTAGGCAAATAATATGGTATTTAACTACGCCCTATCTATGCACATCCTGGTTTGTCCAATGCTCACGAGCAGAAGTCACATGAATAGACAAATGTAAATTTAACCCAATCTAGGATATTAAAATAAAATATATATTACAATTTAAGGCTGACATCTTCATCTTCGTTCAGAATCGTTTTTTTTTTTATAATATAAAATAATTCCAAAATCTATCCAATAATGCCTAATCTAGCAATGCATCTCGTGTATCCCACCCAACTACTGTATCCTGTACTTAACTTACAATGATTTATCATTGCATTCAAATGTAAAGTACCATACAACTAAACTATCGTAAACCAGGTGATCCCATGATAGAAAGTGCTATACACTCCTCACCATTATCTTGTCCGAGGAGCGAAGCGACGAAGGACGAACTTCCACCACCATTATCTTATCGGCTTTTTTTTACTTTAAATTAATCTGATATAATTTCCAATAAAAATGTATTGTCCTTTTATTACGTTCTTTCCATTTAGTTACGACGATCACAACAATGTCAGCATAATTATATACATACACATACATTAAATACCCAATTGTGTGAACATTTAAACATTTATACATTTAATTATTATACCATGTGAATATGTTTTAGTGAAAATCGGAAATCCAATGAACACGACTTGGACGGGAATGTATCTTTTTCTTAGCGAAATGCAATAAATAATATTCAGTCGATTCATATTAAAAATCTTAAGTATAATAATGGGTTAGCTGATAAATTAATAACTAATGAAACAATATTATTAATCTTAAGTCTGAAGAATTTTAAAAACATTAAACGCCATCGTTATGACTTATGAGTATAGATTTATTGTTGGGGATAAATAATGTTTATACAGTTTGTTTTCCTGTAGATAATCAATTTGTTATTTAATTTCAAAAACGACATTGAGTCTAGTAAATGGCGTTTGTATATAATATAACATTTCACAAATGTATAATTTTATGACACAAACATTGGTTAAATTGTTGTTACAGAGTTATTACGGAGTTACATTTTAATGTTACCAACCATATTATTTTAAGGGTCACGAAATGTCGAAAACATTGACAGATTGATATCAATAGAATTGATGTACAAACTCTTTCCGACCAATCAAACGATTCAGTAAGTTCTGTTCGTAATTATAGTATTTTGATTTATAAATTATTACTTACATGGTTAAAGTTCTGCATACCTTTCTATACCAAAAACTGTTTTATCAATTATTATAAAATGCATAATATTGCATATTCATCTACGAAGTGTGTTTACTTTATTATAATTAGTTTGTTAAAATCATCAAAAACCTCACAAACACGTGTTATATTTAACTAGGTTTTGTCAAAAAAAATCATTGTATTATTTGTTTTTATATTATTTTCAACTGAAATAGTTGCTATACAACTGTAAAAATACAATACTATTTTTTTATGTACTTTGGAGAAAAAAAAAATAGAGATATTAGCCATTGTTAAACAAAGAACTAAAATCGTGAATCAATATTAATTTTATGGTTAAATTTGTATCTTCGATTTAAATACATTGGCATCATTAGTGGATACAAAATATCTACTTATCAAATCAAAATTCACTTAAAAACTATAAACAAAACATCATGCAGTTTTAAGAAAAGAGTTCAACAATTCTAGATGATGATAATTATGATATGAAATATTCAATTAATTTGATTTGTAGTATTTATAAAATATATGATTTTTATAGAAACTAAATTAATACGAATATTAAAAAATAATATAACGTAATCTTGGTGTAAGTTAATTTTGACATTTAGCTGAGTCAAATTAATCTAACCGTGATTTAATTAATCAAATGCATCAAAGACATTTCAGAACTAAAATCATATTATATTTTATCATATTTACAGAAAAAAGTGACTAAAGTAATAGCTAAAAATTTAACGATCCATGTGCTATAACATTTTTAATTAATATCTTTCCATAGACATGCAGACGTATATTGTTAGGTGTAGATGTATAATTGTTGCAGATAGCGTAATAAATTTAGTGAATGTGAACTATTTGCACTCGAGTATATTTTATTTCGTGCATGTTTCACAAAACTGTATGTATACCAAATTATTAATCTATAGTGTTTAGCAGGGAAATAATGTTGTCATAGTTTTTTTTCGATTGTATTCCTTAATTGGCATGGTCGTGGTATTTTCGATGTCTACTACTCAAATTTGATTGACAATTATCCAACTGCTTGACTATTAAATACCATTTTTTAATCTCGGGTTGTATAATATCGGTAATATTGTTCAAGTACATGTGTTGGATTTGTTATATTTGTCAAATGATCCATTTGTGACACAGTAAGCTCATATTTTATTTCCATCGAATGTTTGTCTTCCATTATATTGTCCATGAATAATAAAAATTATTTTTGTTCATGTTCTGTGGATACTTACATTTTTATCACATTCCTAAACTCGGAAAAATGGTGTGTGATAGGGATTAAGTCTATTGAACACAAAATCTATCGATGTGAAACCTAAATCATTAAATAAACTAATTTGAATAAAAAACTGTCACGTTTAAGTCACCACATCAATAAAATGTCGTAATTTGTATGTTTGCACATTTAATTGTAAACCAAATGACAATAGTAAATAATGCGAATCTCCAACGGCACTTTTCGTTTTTATTTCCGTCAGTTAATATTTAAGAAGAAGAAAAAACAAATTATAATGAAGTGAACAGTTGATAAACTGTTTTTCATTTTCTACCGTTCCTATTTTATTAAGTGCTAACAATATCGGTGAAAGGTATATATGAGAAGAGACGCGTTCGTGTTATGTTTACAGCCAACGGATTAGAATATTGCAATTAAATATTAAAATATCGTTATTGTTATTGATATTTGTCCGGGTATAGTGATAATAATATAAATTCCAGTACAAACAAAAATAATAGATATCGCGGGACTAATCAGTGGAGAAAAAAAAATTGCGATGTACAATTTTTAATGGTGACTTGCACATTGTGTAGTGATTGATGGCGAACGGTGGAAAGCAGAGGAAATTATACGCATAAACCGCATGTACATCAAATCGATTAAAACTGCTGTTTTTTTTCGGTACAGCGAATTGCAAAATATACGTTCGTATGTTTTTCACGGGTTTTATCATTAAAAAAACGTTCGTAAACTCTGCACAAAATTAGTTATCTGTCGAGTCGGAAGTATATTTGGAATTACAGCAACCTCTTCGCGTTACGAAATGTGGGAGTATAGATTGGAGGTAACGATTTTTTATGAGTACCTACTGAAAATATTCATGTACACGGTTTTCCAGTACCCAGAGTTTAAAAATTAAAACCCATGCGTTTAAAAATATACGACGCAATATATATATATTTATACACGCGCCCTCATAATTATTTACTCAGATTTTTAATGTTTGTGGCTAAATTTATTTTGCTGCTTAAAAATACATTTATCATTAAATGCTATTATCGCACCGAAAATGTATTCACGATTAATTCCAAATTTAGTGCCAAACGTTTGTCTTTAAGATACATTTTTGTTGTACCTACAAGACCGCTTGTAATATAAAATCATTATCATTATATTTATTTTGTATTTCTCTGTGATATTGTTCAAAAGCTATTGTTCATAACATTGATTTAAATTACTCGTCTGCTCAATCAAAATAGTATTTTGGAAATGGAAATGTTTAAATAAAACAATTTGTATTCGTATTGATATTTCATATAGTTGGCACATATACCTGTTCAGTAGTTAACTAGTGACCTGAAAATTAGTACATTTTTTGTGAATGACTAAATTTTCAAATCATATTATAAAATAAAATGTTGAAGGATAATAGCAAAAATTGAGCATTACAGTATGCACAACGTGCTAGACACAAATTGTTTAGTAATATGTTCGGTTAAGACAAAGTGAATACATTTTCACTTATAGTACGGGGTCACCTTAATCAACATTTCAAATTGTTCATCTATTATGTAACATAAAATGTTTATTGTATCTAAGTACCTACTGAAAAGTATTCAAATATACTTGTAAATACACTAGTCAATACAAAGACATCTTTATTACTCGTGTATCGGTGTATTTTACTACGCGTAAAATCGTTGGAACCAGACTATAATTTTTCTAGAACTATGGTACCCCTTTCTCGGTGTAGAAAATTAGAAGTTCCGAGACTAAAATACTGGTGGTGAAAATATCCTGGGATTATGGTACCCCTTGTATCAAATGGGGTGTATGTATCCTGGAAAAATAATATCGGGAGCAAAGATATCCTAGGATTATATTATAACCCAGGGGTATAAATATCCGGGAGAACAATCTTCCTGTTACACCGGAACGAAAAGAAATTTTTTTTTAAGAAGGGGTGTGACGAGCCGCGCGTGGGGGTAAAGTGATAAAAACCGTGGAGATATTATATTAACAGTGCTTAGGACGAGTGCTAATATATGAGTATGACGTGACGTGTGATATAATACACGCGTGCCATCCGAATACACGGTTGAACGGCGTAAGAATCAAGACACTTCTCTCTCCGGCAAGTCGCCGGCGCACCGTGCAAAATAAATTATCAACAGAGTCATCTCGCGTAAATTACTTTTAGAATTATTTAAGTGCTGCGAAAACCTTGATATTGTGTTAATAATTAGCATTCATACATGAAATATTGTTCTTGGTTTAATGTGCGAGTATATGCTGTGTTTTTGACTTTTTCAAAGAAGATGTAACACTGTTATTAACGTGAATGGGACTGTCTGCAAAATATTTCGTGCGTGAAATTCTTTTCCGTCTCACACGCGAAAACAGTCGAACCGTAATTATTTACACATTTATTTTCATCATAACTATCTGGGATGCTATACATTTTGTAGTAGTAACAAAATATTAAATATATTCTCACTTGCTGCAATCCCATCATTGTCGTGTTTCATACTTCATGTATCAATTATCAACAATTAAAGTTGTGATATGGATTGTTACTATATAAATGAAAGATCGAAATTATTATACGTTTATCTATTTTCGCCAGTTTCATGATCAGTGATGTTTAATAAAATAATGTAAATATTGTCTAATAATATTTATTTATATATTATTATTATCATTATTTTTTTTTTTGTGTAAATATAAAACATTTTATATTATATAACGTTCTCAATAATCAAACGTAGTCACCATAGACGAGTTATTCAATGTTTTAAATTCAATGGACATCGTAAAGTTGCTTAATCTAAAACAGTTAATATTTTATCGTCGGTGATGAAAACGTAAAACATAATATGTACAAACGTGAATAGAATAACAATCAGTGCATTTTCAAAATTCCAATCATAAGACTAATGGTCCAAGTTTTTGTGTCTGTTTTGTCCATAGGTTTAAAAACTAAATTAAACGAGATCTAAAAACAGGCAAAGGTTTTTAATGAATTTCAAACTTAATTCGAGTAAAACGTGAATACAATCAAAATGTGAAAAAATAAGTAGTACTTTAAAATGTTTTTTTTTTTTTTTAATTTTTCCTTCTTAAGAACTGTACAAAAACTTCACGTTGAACAAATTAAAAATATTTATGATGTCGATCATATTGTTGATTTATAATCATATTTTACAACCCAATGAATTTAACAATTTTAAAAAGTAGACTCAAGATCAGAAAATTATTAACTCGCAATTTATTCCAAACAAACCTATTTAATTATCTTAAACTCTACAGTGAAATTAAAACTGCCGTGATCATTCCTCTTTATAGTTAATTAAGGTCATAAGGATATGACCCATGCAACTTTTACACGTAATTTTTATTAGTCACACTAAACTATACGGTTAACACAATAGTTTTTGTTATCATAATTTATAAATTACTCAAGTATAATTTAATTGCGTTATAATTTAATTTTTTTTTTTTATCTTAAATATTGTGTCGATTAGCTACACTAATATGTGTAATTACAGAAATGAAATATACTACTATAGTGCAATTGTTAGTGTAATTATGAATGGTTTTTGAAATGTTTGTGGCACGAAGGAAAATTTTACAATCGTGGTCCTACAATTACATTACGTTCATAATCTATTCTTTCATATTTACGACCGAGTTGAAAGTGTTGGTAAATATTATAAAGTGTTCCACTCAATTTTTCATAAAGTGCATTTTCCATGAATGTAGAAGAAAAAAAATGTTTTATTTTGTTCATAGGTAAAATTTGGTGATGGTAAATATATTTACTCCGATGGGAAACATATTTTCAAATTTCAAACTTTTGTTTTGGAACTTTACATATAAATATATAAATTATATATATATATATATATATATATATATATATATATATATATATATATATGTATATATATATATATAAGTATAACGTATGAATTATTTACAAATAATAAACAATATTTAATCAATATCATAAGTCGAAAGAAATAAAATGAGATTGAACGACGAACACTAATTTTTTGGACGCTACTGATCATAATATATTCATCAAAGTAGTTGGTACCTGGAATTAAGTATATTGAATTCCTAAAACGCAAGCTCGTATCTTTATTTTTTCAAGACGATGAAGTAGTGAAGGATAAATACTCGGTCAATATATCTGCTGTTCAAGTTTTCTTTGTTATGTAGCTAGCGGTTTTCATAGTAAAAACAATTTCAACAGAATAATTGTTATCTGAAAATATATCCAGAAATCACAATAAGAATGAATATTAGATACACATTATTATATTTATTAATGGTCCTTGACGGATAATTTTCTTTATTTTTTCAATAACACGATTGATACAACAGACGATCAATGCGATAAATATTTAAAACTATATTATATTGTAATACCGTCGAGAGAAAAGAACTTTTGAAAATTTAATTTTAAAAGTTCGCAAAAAGAAATAATCTCAGATTTAAGGTTTAGCGATGTTGTCATGAACGAGTTTCAATAGATCTAAACAGTAATGAGTAAAATCATTTTTCGTTATTCTGTTATTATATATATTATATAACAATAAAAACACATCAAGTTAAGTAGACTGACTATTCCGGTAACTTTCTTCATGGTCGATATTGGTCATGTGTATTCTAGGAAATAAAAAAAAAACCACATTATCCGACAAAAAATAACAAAGTTGATGAAAATCAGTTTAAACTTGGAATTTTATCACGTTCTAGTACATAATATTAAGTTACGAATGAGGCCGATTAATAGCGTATCAATAGAGCATTACGTCATTGTGTAAACTATACAACTTTTGACAACATAATTATGTAGGTAAATGGGAGGTATTTTAAATAATCTTTGTCAAATATTCGTGGCAATTTATCTATGTAGAATACTTAAATTAATGAAAATACTTTCCATAATGTAAATTAATTTATGTTATAATTGAAAAAAGCCAACTTTACTCATATAAAGTATGAATATAAACACAAAATTAACTTTATTAAATATACATCATTAGCATAACTGGAATAACTCGAGTTTACAAATTTATTTATTACACACACACACACACACACACACACACACACACACACACACACACACACACACACACACACACACACACACACACACACACACACACACATACACACACACGCATTTTATATTTATACACATAGTTATTCACTTATATTTTATATTTCTTTTTTTTTTTTTTTTTTTATTGATCTTATAAAACATCGGCTTCTATGGCCATTAGTTTACTTTATATTTCTATTATATTTGCTGATTTCCTTAATCAATATTATTATAAATAAAACAATAATAATAAAAAAAAAATGAATCTGCATGCAACAATTTTAAATAAAAATAAATAAATAAGGTTAATACTTGAAATTCAAAAATTATCTCAGTAAAATTCACGGTCAAATTAAAACAAACTATCGATTTGTGTTCGAATTAATTTTGTCGATAATTCGAAAATTCCAAACAATTATTAAACAAAAAATCTTGGTAAATGGTATCGCTAAATTGACATTTAGGGACATCGTTTATTCGATTGATAAGTTTATGGAAAGCCGACCGTCCGTAGTGGTTTATTGAAAGTTTTCGACTTATAACTCACTCCTTTTTAACAAAAATGCTTTCGCGAATACTCAATAAAAATATAAGTGTGTAGAATGTATTGTGGAAAATTCAAGTTCTAGGAAAATTTCTTTCCCAGCTACGACTAAATAGCTACAATTGATTTAATGAAAATGTCGTTCATGGAATATTGTATCGTTTTTCCACGGTTTTTCGGCAATCATTCTAGACGCCTGGGAAAACTATCGAATAAAGAGAAAAAAATGATTTTTCAAAGTACTATATTCATACGATTTCCAATCAATCGAATTTTTGGATGAACATGAACTTCGGAAAATAGGTCAATGTACCAAAAAGTGTTAACAGAAAAAAATAAACATCATTAAAAAAATAGATCCTTGCCTGAACTCACTATTTAAAAAAAAAAAAATGGTATTGGGATTTTTATCGTTAATTTCTAGTTAAGTGAGGAATAAAAAAGATGGCTCAACCGTCAAATCTTAGCTTTTACACTTAAATGAAAAATCTACTAACTTTTTTAGCAATGCATCACTGAGTCTGCTGTATGTATGCAAGCATCCCTTTCTTCTTGGTTTCTAGTGTGATCTTCATGTAATAATTGAATTCATGTATTTTCAATGGTTTTACACACGTATCGAACGCATATTTCTATAAAAATTATGTTTTAATAGACGAGCGCGCGTTCTGGGCAGACATTTTTCGTATTGATTCGCATATTTTACATTTATTTCATCCGAGTTAATAAAATAAACGCGTTTGCGTGATAGATAATTTTTGGCGTAGGTTATAGCAGCGATACCTAAAGCGGTATCTAAACCGACGAAACGGTGATATGCGTGGCATTTACTATTTGTTATAAATATCGTATTTTTTTTTTTATCACCGACCAACGGATAAATCACCGAAATAAAAATTTTCAAAAAGCGACTTCGTCACACGCGAAAAATTCTATACGAGTAGAGTACGTACGTAAATAATATAGTATTTACATATAACCATGCGTCGTATTTTTTAACATTATTTTAAACATTGTTTTTTTGCATCTTGACGTGGCTGGGGGGCTCAAAAGATTTTAATGTGGCGTTTCAAAACGTACGTGCGACGACGAGCGAGGGATGAACAGTTCATATAACAGTCAAAACTGTCAAAAAAATAAAAAATACAATAGTAAATTATACATTTCTGTGCGATTTATGCGGTTTTATGCATGAAAAAAAATGGATGATAAATCGTTTAGAGCATCTCAAAAATTTGAATTCTACATGGAGGTTTTTTTTATGCAAGACCAAAGGGCGTTAAAATATCCATAAACTTGTCATCAAATACTTACACGTTATTTCATAATTAAACATTCATTGATTTGGTGCTATACAAATTGGAAGAAATCGGAAAAATACTCATATTTTATTTTTATTTCGGTGGACTAAAAAAAACAAAAAAAAAAAAATGTTTTATTTATGATTAATAAGGTGTTGATGAATATCACTGCACAGTAATGTGAAAAGGTTAAGTTATTTCCGGTCGTCTTTAGTCGACAAATAATCTTTAAAAAAATAATACAATAATAAATAAATAAATTATACAATAGATAAAAACTAAAAATGTAATGATAAATTTTTACAAATAAACTAGAAATATTTATTGAATAACAATGTATGTATAAAACCGAAATAATTACCATTGAGTCCCCATTGGGTTATTGAAAAAGTATTGAATAAGGGTAATCGATTATATTTGATATTTTCTTAATTTTTTTTCTTCATTGAATAAAAAAAAGTTGTTTTTATTCAACATAAATTATTAATCTAATTTGATTTTAATTTTAAACGATTGAAATTATAAATAGTATCGTGGGAAGTTTCTAATTATAATTTGAATGATGAAGATATATTATATGAATACATCAAAAACATATTTTACTTCAAATATAATGTTTATATATTATTAAATATTTTTAGTTATGCACATTATTTATAAAAATTGATATGTATTTAAATTATATAATATTTTAATAGATTTATATTCGATTACCAAATTACTGAGAGTTTAATAATATAATTTTATAAGGTTTTAATTTCAAAATAACATTTTTTTTTATTTTGCAGACAATAATCGGTACATTTATCTTTGTCTAAAAATTTCATTCAGAAACTCGATAAATCAGAAATTGCATACAGATAGGTACTTTAAGGGTTCATTTTTCTTTTTATAGCTTTCCCAAGTGCGATGAAAACCCCGGGAAAAAATTTGTTCTAAACGACACTTACATGAAATTGATTTTACTGATTTGGTCATTTCTTGGAAAGTAATATTACTGGACACTTTAAATTATTTCAATATGTGAATGGCATATTGTTACGTATTTTACAAAATTTTCTAAAAAGTTGATAACTTTTGAACCGAAAATAGAAATTTGAAAATACTTTGTTTTTAAAGTATATTTCTTATTTTATTTTTAATATTTGACCAACATTTCTGAAAATATAATTTTATTATACTCTAATACTTAATTAACGATACTGAATACATTTTAAAATTTGTGCTTTTTTTTTAAAAGCATCTAAGTTCATTCTTTCAAAACTTTTATAGAATTGATGTGAATAAATATTGTCAACTCTTAATGTTTAATTTAAACATTTTCCAAACCAATTGTTATATAACTTTGGATTCAGATAAAAAACAAGGATTTGAATTTTTTGATGAAAATAATTTCTCATGTTCAAACATTAAAACTTTAAACCTTTAAACAGGTTTGATAAAATAAAACATACCGACCAACAAACTTAGAACGATTAAATGTGTAAAAGATAATTTTAGATTCTGAACGAAGTGAAGAATGTATTGATTTTACTATGATGTGTGTTTTTTTTTTTTTTTTTTGTTTTTTGTTTTTTTTTTGTTTTTGTGTCTGTGTACACCATAACTACTCGAAATAATGCTTCAATTTTGAACTTCAGGGTATGTTTTCGGTGGCAAAACGAATATCGGAGGTACCTTAGAGAGGTCACAAGTGAAAATTCCCAAAAGTTTTCAAATGCCACGGGAAAAACAAACAAAAAATGAGGAAAAACCGGTACTTTTTGTGCAAAACCCGTTTTCGACGAAATCGATTTTTTTATTTAGCCGTTACTCAAAAACCAAAAATTGTAGATACTTGAAATTTTCACCAAATGTTTATATTGAAATCATCTATACGTGGTAAAATTTTTGAACACTTTTGACTTTTATTGAGCTAATTATAGACAATTGAAATTTTCAATTTTTTTAAGTATTTTTTTTTAAAATAACGATAAAATTTTTTTTTTTTTGCCAGAAAATCTTGAAAATTTAATACAAGGTTTCTTATAAGTTGTTCCATAACTGATAAAAAAAAATCCAAAATCGTAAGTCACAATTTTTTTTTATAAGTGCTCAAAGTTCCAATTTATACGAAATATGTAAAAATTGCGAAAATTTGCAAATAATTTTGTTGTTGAAAAATCGTAAAATTTTTTTCTTTTATAACTAAGTTTTGAAAATTTGGTACAAGGTTTTTCATTAGTTTTTCTTCAATTATCTGCAAAAAAAACTCTACCGGATTCAGACAAAAAAATTTTATGAGTGTTTGAAATTTAAATTTTTACAAAAACACGTTAAACAACGGTTTAGCCTCAAACGATTTTTGCTAATTGTTTTTTTTTTCAAAAAGTATAAGTTGTAGAAACTTGAAAATTTTATCAGTTGTTTATATTGGCATTTTCTTTATATAATTTTATTTTCAAAAGATTTCACTCATTTTTAATCAATTTATAGGCATTTGAAATATTCGATTTTTTTTATTTTTTTTTTTTATAAATGTTGATAAAAAAGATGTAGCTCGGACGAAATACTTGAAAATTTAATAGAAGGGTCCACATAAGTTGTTCTAACTCCCATTCAAAAATTATAAAAATACATAGGCACAAAATTTTTTTATAAGCGTTTATAAGTGCTAATATTGACAAAATTCGTCAAAATCATGTATATTTGCTATGTATTTTGCAGTTGAAAATTCATAAAATTTTAAGTATTCAAAACTAAGAATTGTAAATTCGGTACAAAGTTTGAAATACGTTTTCCTTCAATTATCTGTAAAAAAATTTGCACTGGAATAAAATCAAAAATTTTTATGAGTGTTTGAAATTACAATTTTTTCACATAATCGCGTAAAATAACAATTTAGGCATCATTGATTTTTGATATTTGTTCTTATTCAAAAAGTATAGGTCGTAGAAACTTAAAACTTTTACAAAATGTTTAAATAGGCATTTTCTTTACATAGTTGTATTTTCAAAATATTTCGTTTATTTTTTAGCTATTTATAGGCATTTGAATAATTCGATTTTTCTTAGATTTTTTTTTATAAAAGTCGATAACAATTTTTTGGCCCTACCAAATCGCTTGAAAATTTAATAGAAGGTTTTGAATAAGTTGATCTAAGAGTGATTCAAAAATTATTCAAATACATAGGCACAATTTTTTTTTATAAGCAGTTGAAGTTCAAAAATCGACAAAATTTGTCAAAATCACGAATATTTGCAAATTATTTTGTAGTTAAAAATGTATAAAAATTTTTGTATTCAAAGATAAGAAATGAAAATTTAATACAAGATTGTTAATAAATTTTGCTTACGATAAGTATAAAAATACCGCGATACGTTAAATTAAAAAAAAATTTGAATGATTGTCTGAATCTATAATTTTTACAAAATCAAAAATTGACGCGTTGAATAACGATGTCTTAATTTGTGACAAACAAAGTTAGATATACAAAGTTAGATTGTAAACACAAGGTGTATAACGTACCTTTACATGGTTGAATAGAACGTTACTAACTTCCAATTTCCAGTTATTTTAATGTGTGTATCAGTTCCATAAACATGCGGATTTTATATATTATTATTAATTATTAATATTTAAATAGACGTAGCCACGGAGCATTCAGCATATATGGACGGCGGGGTCGGGTGGTACCGTCTTGATAGTGCATTTAGGCAAATAATATGGTATTTACCTACGCCCTATCTATGCACATCCTGGTTTGTCCAATGCTCACGAGCAGAAGTCACATGAATAGACAAATGTAAATTTAACCCAATCTAGGATATTAAAATAAAATATATATTACAATTTAAGGCTGACATCTTCATCTTCGTTCAGAATCGTTTTTTTTTTTATAATATAAAATAATTCCAAAATCTATCCAATAATGCCTAATCTAGCAATGCATCTCGTGTATCCCACCCAACTACTGTATCCTGTACTTAACTTACAATGATTTATCATTGCATTCAAATGTAAAGTACCATACAACTAAACTATCGTAAACCAGGTGATCCCATGATAGAAAGTGCTATACACTCCTCACCATTATCTTGTCCGAGGAGCGAAGCGACGAAGGACGAACTTCCACCACCATTATCTTATCGGCTTTTTTTGAACTGAAGTTTTCTCAGGATCATTTAACTAAAGAAATTATCTTTCATTTCTTTAAAATTCAATATACTCATCATCTCCATTATCTTGTCCAAGAATATCCCATGGTGTTAAGTACATTGTTTTATGTTACATTGTATTGTATACTTCATTGCTTATCATATTCAAATGAATTCAGCTGACGATTATATATTATGTTAATTTTAATTAGGTAAAATATTGAGATCATATTTTTTACGTCACTAAAATTACTGAACAATATTGGACATTATCATATAAATAAATAACATAGTTTATTTAAATACAAAACATTGTTGATAGATTTCATAATTTTATTTGGGAAACTTCTTTTTTATACGATTATATTCAAGCGCATTGAAAATTTATAGCGCACTAATCAATAAAAATTGATATTCTTGTATGCATTTTGATATCTCAGACAAAAATTCATACAGAACTTTTGTTTCATGAGAATTAATTATACTCTATTACATCTTTTAACATTATTAATTTAAGTGGTGTTATCATAACATTGAAATAAATATGAGAAAACAAATGTTCAAATTATTATTTTAGTGTCACTACATTAAAAATTAAAATATACAAAAATAATATATAAGCTACATTGAATGTTACGTCACTTATTTTCTTGTTACACTATCAGGTAAAATATTAAAAAAAAAAAAAAAAAAGGAATCAAACAATATGCTCTTAGTATTTTATATTCAATAGTTTTTTTTATGAATTTATATTTTCATTGTGCGTATAGTGAAATGTGTGAAATTCAAGTATATTATCGTTTCGCAGTTTTAATTTTCATCAAAGCAAAGTTTTTGCCGGTATTGTGGTTTTTAAAATATTTTAACGAGACGTATTAAATACATTATTGCAGGTATAGGTGCTAAAAGACTTTTATTAAAATAAAAAATAAAATACAGCGATATTCGAGCCTTGCGTTTCAAATCCCCCCACAACAGTCTGATACTTAATTTCTTTCCATAAGTAATATATTTTACATCCACACGCTCGGACTGTCGAGTGTGTGCATGCGTTCTTTGTTGCGTATGAAAAACACATTACTATTTATGTGATGTAAAAGAAACCAAAATGTAAAAGCTGTTTGAGAATGTAATAAATATATTGACTTTTCGAAAAACGCGGTCTGACGTGATGATAGGAGTATAATCCTTGATACTGTAGATAATAAATAAGTTAAAATGATGATAAAAAATAAATTACAGAATAATTATGAGATTGGATTTATGATATCGATTTCGTCGGTGTCACTTTTTTCAATACGTTAAATCATTATATTTATTATTCATGCAGTGGTCAACAATCGAATTCATCGGATGACCACTAACCAACTAGAAACAGGGTTGAAGAATTTTTCAATCTAGTAATTATCAATTTTCCAAAAATAAAAATACATCCAATTACAATTGTTACTGCTTTACATTTTTTTTTCTAAATTAAAGGAAAATGAAATAAATATTATTGACTTTGACGACACAATAAAATTAAATTTTTTCGAGAAACTAATTAAGTACCAACCTAAACCGTTAATAATTAACCACGTATTATTTTTTAAATTATGATATGATCGAATAATTTTTAATTCAACAATAAAATATTATGAATTTAATTACTTTTATTTTTATTTGAAAACTGCTGACATTTTATTTTCATATTTTGGTTTATTAAAATTTAATTTCTTAAAAATATAACTAAGGCTTGTCAATAAATTGACAGTAGTCGACTATGTGAATTTAGTTTTAGGAAATAATCGTCAGTAACGTGGGTTTGGCTCCTACCACATTATTGTTCACGTGGTCTTTCCACACGCTATAGATTGCACAGTACAAGACGACTAACGAACCATAACAACGGACCAAGAGAAAAAAAAAAGAAACAAAAAAAAAAAAAATGATTGAATACGTGTTAGAACAAAAAAGGACGTAAACTTCGGAACGGGTGGAGACTGGAGACGAAAAAAGTGGGAAATTGTAATACGAAGACGTCTAAATAGATTTAAAGAAACAACCGAACTTTTGGGTAACGCAGAGAAATATTGTTGATCATTTATGTAGGTTTTTTTTTCTTTTGCTTTATTTTTATATATTATACGTATGGTTAACATATTATGTGCATTCGCGATTGTAGTCTGTGCATTGTTACCGCCGTGCCATACAATTTCAAATAAAACGAATAACAGTAAATATAAACATACCACGCGAATATTTGGAAACACGAAGACGTATACGAAATACATCAATAAAAAAAAATAAAAATAACAATAAAATATCGTACTGTGTGCGTGCACTCTGCCACTAAAAAAAAAAAAACTATGGTACTATACGTAGAGCTCTGCACGGTCCGTTTTTTTCTGGACCGGACTGGACCGATAAATTTTAACAAATACCAGGACCGGACTGGACCGATAAAATAAAAAAAAATCCAGACCGGACTGGACCGATAAATTTTAACCAAGACCAGGACCGGACTGGACCGAACCAATAAAATAAAATTGAAACTCGGGGTCTCCCTTCCGGTTGCGCCACTGACTATTACTCAATACTTATTTTATAACACGTACGGCGTACCTATCATATGTATAAATATAAGTAGATAAACAAGGTAGAAGTAAGTCTCGCGTCAGCGGAATGTGCGGCGCGTCCCGTGATATTTTCAATAAAGTACGAAATTAAATATACTGTCTTTAACCATTAAAGTATGATATAAAATAATATTTTAATCACTAACCATAATGTATATATTTTGAAATAATATAATACTGAACACAATAATGCGGGTAATTTCATTATTTCGGGTCTTCGCATTATATTTGTGGATCTACGAGTATAATGGGTAAATATTATGTCAACAACAAGACTAAATTATAAATACGTGAAGAGCTATTTTTGTGTCCCAAAACGTTAGAATTAAAATAAAAATAATATGATGTTATGAAGTTATTTATTTTACCACGTCATATAAATTTAAAAATTATATGAAATTAAGATCACGGGACCGGACCGAACGAGACCGAATTTGAATTGAAGACGGATCGAACCAGACCAATTTTTTGTTTTAGACGAAGGGACCGAGCCGGACTGAACCACATTAAATTACAATGCACAAAGACCGAAAAGACCGGACCACGGTCCGGTTCAGTCCGGTCCGGACCGGTCTAGACCGGACCGTGCAGAGCTCTATACTATAGTATAAATTATTATTCACGCGAGAAACTTGTTGTGCCTTAATCGTGGTTAAACGAAATTATATTATTTATTGAAAATTTTAATTACAATGACTATCCGAAAAAACGAGCAAATTATATACATGACATGAACTATCGTGTTGATGTCATGTGTATTTACCATTTATAACTTTATCACAGATGAAAAATAATCGTTTCGGTTATGAAAAAAATTGAAAATTCTGGTCTGATTATTGACTGATGTCGAGTCATACGTATTACGAAACACGGAGCATTTAGATGTATCAAATACGCAATAATATTTATCGTTCACAAGCACAATTAATATTATTATAGACGAATTGATAATAATATACAGCAGGGATGGCAAATAGGATTTTCTCAACGTGCCAATTTATGACATAATTTTAAAAAAAATTTCAGCCGTAATTATTTTTACTTACACAGCAAAATACAAATTAAAAATTAATGATAATAATGTAGAAAATTATGTAAAAATGAAAATAATGTAAATAAAATATTATATTATTCTAACCGTTTGTTAGAAACCTTTTGCTTCATATTGGTTGAAACCTTTTTTTTTGTCTGGTTCATATGATGTTGATTGCAAGGCAATACACGCTTCCGAATCTTCCTCCGTTAATATGTTCCTAGCCTTTGAAAGTGTATGATTTAATTTCACAAGCACAGGTTGAAGAGAAAATCGTTAACAATGAAATCGCAAATTTTTGATGGATAAAAATTACCAGGAATGTTATTTCCATATTATATTTTATAATAATAAAGATAAGATAACAATACGTCGTTGTGAAGTATATTATATTATTATATTATTATTATGTGCAATTTACTGTATTTTACTTAAAAATTCGTAAATATATATGGACAAATGAAAGTTTTTTGAGGGCTATCGAAAATCACATGCGTGCCAACCTTGGCACGCGTGCCACTTATTTGCCATCCCTGATATACAGCATTGTTCGCCGGCGTATTGTATAGGCAAACGTGCTACATCTGTGTAAAGATTGTATTCGATTGCGTTATTATGTGGCCGACCAAAACATAAACTATAATACGCAATATTTATTTATAGTTTCTTAACGCGTTAGATGAGAATAATATTATTATATTTTTGAATGCAAAAAAGTAACAGAGAAATAAAAAATGACAGCCAGAATCCACAGTTTTACTGGCAATTTTATCGCAACAACATTTTCTATGAACTGTGAAGAGAATAGAATTGTTTATTTTTATTCTTTATTTTTTTACTATTCAAATAGGTATAAATATAATTTGATAAAGACATAACATTAAATAATACAAAATAAAGATATACAAAATTTTACTTTCTATGGATTTTAACGATTTCTTTATAAACATTGATATGCACATTTGAATTTATTATGTTACGCTCATTTTTCAAACCACTCGGACCATTCAAAAGACTAAACGGAATAATAATATTTCAAAAGCGTATGTTTAAAATATACAAGTATTATTTTTAGCGATGTATGTAATTTATAAACGGTTTTATTCTAACAAAAATTAATTTGATCGAATATCAATCGAAAAGAACAATCATAATATTTTCAATTTTAGGTATAAAATGAATATTCAGTAGTTATTTGGTTAATACAATATATTCAAAAGAAAAATAAAAGTAATTAATTGAATTAGTTATTTTACGTTTTTGTAAGAAATCAAATTTAATTTGATATGTGTCTTATTAAAATGTAGTTATGAAAACTATAAAAATTAAACAGCAATAAATTTAGATCATAATATATGATATAAAAACAAAGTTATACTATTTAATCATATATTGTTGTTATAATATAAAATACGAATTGAAAAATTAAATTAGTTCGATAAAGTGTATTGTTAATCTTTCCCTGTAATTTTTATTGGTAGTTTAATAATCTCTCTCTATTTTTTTTTCAATTTTACTGAATAAATTGACTTAATTTATCTCATTTAATAATATTTTTTCAGGCCGATTATTCGTAAAAAATGAATATGAATAAATAACTGATGTATGATTTTTGAAAATGTTGTTTCCATTTTTATTATTTTTTCCGAGAACGTATTTATTTAGATCTTAAAATTAAATGTTCAGTTATTCTGAGAAAAATATCAAAAAAGCAATAAATTATAAAAATTATGAAATTCTTTATGCGTATGGTATTGAGAGGATTTGTGTCGGTTTTTCTGACATATTTCTAAAAATTATAATCGTAAAACATGAAAATATTCATCAATTATTTGCGTCAATTATTAGAAATGTAATCAGTTAAAAGAGATAAGTGATTGATTATTTCATCGAATTGAATACGTTATTAACCATATATTTTTCTAGATCAAATTGTAGAAGAATGTTTTAAATTTTTGTTTTTTTTCCTGGCTATAGTATCCATATAGTTCCACCTTTTTGGGTTAAAACATTCACCAATTACATAAAATTTGATCACTCGCATCGTGTATTTACTATGGGAAAAATAGAAATAAGAGAGTTTTACAAATCGTGAAATTCAAATTATACAAGGTGTTATAGCATTATTCAAAAGAATATTTACAATACTAGGAAAATAATGACAGACCGGTAAATTTTCGCATGGTGACCTTTTTCAAGGACAAGAAGTCACCAGAAATTCTCTTTTTCTCTATTCTATACTGAATTGCTTATAATTATCTCTAAAAACATTTATCTTATTCTGAAAATTTAATCATACAAATATAGACGTAAAAGAAAAATTATTTTCTTTTTTGATATCAGAGTATAAATTATAATAATGTGTTTCAATAAATTAGTAAACAGTTTTCATACACATATAGTTTTATAAGTACCTATTCAAAATTTTACATTAAGCAACAATTCAAATGTATGCACTTAATATGATTCAATTGCAATTATTGAGTTATCTCGATATATCCTGTATACTATTATTATTATAATATTATTAATTAAACATCGTATGTAGGCGAATTTAGAGTGTCATCGACGAGTTTGAACGTGTATAGTATTAGCTAAAAATACTGGACATAGTAAACAGCCCAGGGATTGACTGAACGTCCGGATTTTCTACGTTAAAACCCGATAAAAATAAATATCCGGTATTTAATTTGCAATGTACTATACGACCCACGTCGATTATTTTCACGGGCTCTTCTGATTTATACCGCTACACTATGTTTTCAGGCGAATACGATACCACGAAGGCCTTCAAACTCGTTGTATCTATGTCATTGCAAAAACACTGGTGTATGTGTGTGTACCACGGCTGCTCGAGTGTTTTATGGGCATGTTGTCTTAATTTTTTTTTTTTTTTTTACATAAATTATCCTTTGTGAAATAACCGAGCAATTTTCTTTTTTTTTAGTCTTCCATCACTTTATCAAGATATATCTATTCCTCTCGGCTCAAAAACGTACACCCCGACAAATGATTTCACTATTGTCTTCAGACCGTCGTCGTAATCCTCTTACTGCTGTCAGTTGTTTCTATTTCTTGAAACCCTTAAAGGAGACTAAAACGTGGATGATGTCATGGCCAAACTCAAAATAATAACAAAGTCAATTGAACCCGATTGGTCGCGTCTGACGAATCGCCAATAAATGGCAATCTACTCTTGAGTAATGTTTCTTTCTGATATTTACTCTCTCAAACACGCATTTTATTGAACCACCGTCGTTATAACTTGTATTAAAACGCTAACGGTAGTAATTGAATAAAAAATCGGTATAATTTATTCATTCGACTTTTCTGTCGTAATAATTTTATTCGATGACCCATAGCACTCGTGTTGACACGTAACAACTGATTTCATCGGTTAGGTTCATACGAAGTTTCCGACCCGTGCGAGACCCAAATTCACCGTATTTCACATAAGTAGTGCGCAATAAGACATATTTAATTAGATAGAACATTTTTGCGGTCTATTGTAAAAATGTTCAATCGTCTGCGAGTTGAAATTAATTCGTGAACTCAATTACGACGTATTGCGACTGTGTCTCAGTTATTCACTTCTTGGTTGATGATCTAGAATTAGAATAACTATTTTTATTAATTCTACGAATAGAAGTCCATCTAGTCGTAAATCGACGCCAAACCCTCTTCCATATCTTGTAATAGGCACGCGTACGGAAACTAATTTACAAGGTTATTTGAAACGTTTCACGTGGTACCTTACAATTAATGGCCACCAAATTACTACACTGCGTAATAGCTTTTTCTGGGAACGAGTGAATAATGCAGGGTGTTTTACGAAAATGCATACCTTTGACACCCTGAATAACGGGTATATTTGAATATTTTTATGCGCAATATTAAAACATTATAATTTAGATCGAAATTTTCATGCTAAAATATGATTTTTTTTTTTTGTATATTTTATCGTCGTGATTGCTTAAGTTATTAGTTTGCATAAATTGTTAACATCGAATTTCATAACATGATGTTATGAAAGAAAATGTATTGTATTATCAAACCAAAAGTTTAAAGTAATGAAATATTTACAGCGCATTGTTGGCGGAGTACTTTTACTTATATTTTCCTTCGTTATACATTTTGAACATTCATATTTCTTAAATTACTTGTTAAATAATAAAAAAATGAAATTATAAATATTTATTGTTTCAAAATAAAATTATTTCTTTCAAAATATTATTTTAATGTTGTATAAGTATAAATAGTGGTTATTATTTAAGAAAAATAATACAGTTGAAAAATCAGGGACCTAAAAATCATTTTTTTTTTTAAATAGGTATAATTCTAGTTTTGTTTTAAATAATACATGAAAATATCGAATTCATGCATTATCTACGATTTATTTCTCTGTATGGCTTTTCATGAAATACTATATAAACAGTACTCGTATGTACCATCTGTATTGAGAATCGACCAAATTGAATGATTTTTTTTTTTTTTTTTTGTAACTGAGGTTGAGTCTATAACAACAAATAACTCACAAATATATATAAGGGATGACAAACAATTATAGATTTAATGTTGAATATGTTACATATTTTCAGTGTCACTCTACCCGAGGCCTACGAACTACTGTATAGCTATTAAAAACCACGGAAGTAACTCATGAAAAATGTTTTTATTAAAACAAAATATATGAAATATAAAATATATAAAAACGTTCACCTGATGTCAATTATTTCCAAAACATCGATATTAATCTACTACTATACGTGTAGTATGCTAGTATACTGTATATTTATATTTTCTTATAAATTTAGTAAAGAATAACTTTACATATTTTCAGAAGCTATACTCTACTGTGCCAACATTTTTGTTGTAATTTTGCATTAATTTCAATCATTTTCCGTATACTGTATAAGTCACGGTTGAATATTAAATTTTGACTCTTATGTTTTATTGAAGTTCACTGCACCGCTTATGCGGTTCGGTTAGAGATAACTTTAACCAGTACCTAATTAATAATAATAATAAAAGTAATAAAAAATAAAATAAATATATATAGGAACGGCCGCTATAAGAGAAGTGCAAAATAACTATTATCGGTGACCTGTAGGAAGGGGAATTTTTCTTCATGTTGTCAACCGAAATAAAAATATTGTGTGCCGCTGGTGTTATTGTATAAAGTCATAATACGTAGAAGAGTAATGAAATAATGAAAAATAAACTTGAAATATTATCGTTTTTCGTTGAGTATATCTGTTATCTTAACACAACATACAAATCTTGAAAATTCAATGACAGATCTACAAATTTCTTTAGATCAAATCTCAGTCTGGTTTACAAGATGGAAACTCGCCCTTAACCCAACTAAGAGCGAAGCTAAAATATTTAGCCTAAAAATATATACAAATCCAACCCAATTAAAAATCAAAAATCAGCCTTTACTATGGAATAATAAAGATCAATCAATTAAATATCTCGGAGTATACCTTGATGAAAAATTAACATGGAAAATACATATAAATAAAAAATTAAATCAAGCCTATACACGATTGAAAATCGTATACCCCCTAATAAATTAAAGCTCAACACTTCAAATCAAATGCTCACTTTTAATATACACATCTATAATAAGACCATTAATTACATATGCATGCCCAATATGGGCAGCCGCATCCCAAACAAAAATTAAAAAATTACAAACGATACAAAATAAATTTCTCAGAATAGCTCTTAAAGCCCCATGGTTCATGCGAAACACACAACTCCATAATGACACTGGAATACCTTACATAAACACATGGATAATTGAACAATTTAAAAAATTTCACACGAAACTAAAAACAACAGAAGGTGCCCTTCTAGACTAAAGCCACGACTACCTCAAGATATCTTGCTACCTCCAGAATCATTTTCATCATCTTCATCATCGGTATCATCAGAACAATGACCTAACTAAAGAACTCATAATTTAAATTCATTTTACTAAACAATTAAAATAATGTACAAATTGTATTACTCTATATGTGAAATGTATGAATAATATAAATGTATAAAAAAAAAAAATTGTAAAAACAAACATTTTGTTGAAACAATTATAATTAATAAATGAAAAAAAAATCGTTGAGTATATAAAATATAATTGGAGCATACTATAAATATAACTTAAAATATATTCTTTTCGCTAAAAATCGAATGAATCACTTAGAATGGCTGTATTGTGTTAGTCGCATAAAATAAAATTATCCGACGCATAGTAACTATGTCGGACTGCATTCGTTTTGAATGACTCAATGAAAAAGAAAAAAAAAGTCAATAATTTCTGAGGAAAAAGTGATCGATGATCACGTACCACGAATCCGAACGTGTTTACGTTAATGACATCGAATCAACGCACGGTTTTGAGAGAATGTGATACCATTGTAGGTACGAAAACAATCGACGAATATGCGTGGAAAAAATGAGCTCTGGCCAGTGGTTACTGCATCATAACACTACTGCCATGTCTCAATCATCGCTTGTGTGAGGGGTGGAAAAAAACGAAAAATCTATCGTAGACGTCGTCATCTATGGACATTTTTTCAACGTTTTTCACACATGCGATCATCGCCTGGTTTATGACCAGCTGAAATGTGCGATCGGTGAAATATTCGTGTGAAATGAAGTTAAGTCTATGTCTATCTGTTTTATCGTCGACAAGCACATAACCTAAACACACACACACACACACACACACACACACACACACACACACACACACACACACACACACACACGACCGATGGACGTATAAACGCCCATTTTTCGTCAAAATATAACTTATTATTATCATACACGAACGGCTTGTGTAACTAAAACGTTTTTCGCCGTCACCATCATGTTAACACTTCATAATAATATCGTGTACGCGTTGAAACTACAATGTGATATAGTAGCGTGCGATGTCGTCTGTCTGCGTTTCGCGTCGAAGAGATTAATTTATCATTAGTGGCGAAACTAAAACGGACAATACGGTTTAGAGCGAGCATACATAATGCGTTGAGTTCACGCCTTAAATTTTTTCTGGAAAATCCGCATTACCCGCACGTGAGCTACCTCGCAATTTACACGCATCTGATTCTCTTCCGATTAGCCACGTTCCGTGCTGGGAGACTAATATTTTTGCCTTCACGACTCCATTCGACCATCGGCAGCACACAGTCTGGTAAAATTGAACTAGTCCTGCAAGAGCATGTGTTGCATATTTATCGAAGCATTATTATTTTACGAGTCACCCAAACTTTTAGTGAGAGGGGGGAGTGGATTGTGCTTAAGCATTTCGAGTTCATAATTTAGCACACCCAATGATACACATCATAGTACTGAAAGTGAGTGTTTATAATTTTTGTGTGGTGTGTCCTGATCGGCGTTATTTTCAATCAAAATCACTTTTTGATTTATAAGTTTAAATCTTTTATATTATATTTGTTGAATTTTTCAATAGTTATCACACTACATACAAATTCATCACGCGTTATTTAATTACTCACCTGTATTTTTAGTAAATAAAAGAAAAATATGCGCTTTGTTTAAAACTAAAAATATATTACAAAAATGTATACTTGTAAATAAAAATGGATATTATTTATCGACGACAAAAGCGTTTTAAAAGTGTCTAGAACACGAACTACTTAAGGGTTTGGTGAGTTACGTTCTACCGAGTTGGTGAGATTTTAATAATTTTAGCACCAACTGAAATTAAGTCTATATTCAACTAACGTCCGTTTATTTGATTAAACTAAAAAAAAATAAACGCAGACATGAACAGTTTTTCTATAATTTTACTACACCGCACGTCTTTCAATTTGGTCTGAATCTCTAGACCCGATTTTTCTACACTCGCTATATAATTATGATTGCACAAACCAGTATTACACTCGTTTGTGGTGTACGTCTATGGATGGTCGTTGTACTGCATTATATTTTATTTACCATAAAGCCAATTGTGAATTCAACAAGATGAGCCTATTTTTCATTTATACGCTTGGCGTGGTATGGTGTTTGTATTATTAAAAACTTTCGCATTGTTTGTTTGGTATGCAGTTGTTTCGCCGTTGTAATATTACGTCCCGTGTAATTTGCTAAGTCGGCTCGACTTTGACTAGATTCTGAGCTGCAGCGACTGGATCGGGTCATTATAGTCATATTATTATACGCGCGAGCTGTGTAAACTAATAATTCATAAAAGTTCGTTGGTATTTATCAAGTGCCCAGTCAACTCCCAATAGTATACATCCCATCAAGTCGGCGTTCCCTACCGTACGTGTATATTATTATTATTATTATTATTGTGTATGCACGTTTTCATACCTAATTAACTCTTAATAATATTGAACTATTCATAATATTATTTCGCAGTATATCAAATAATTTTAACCCGATAGTTCCGAACCCAAGGTCGTAAATACAAAACAGGCTTTGACAGTAGAAATGTATTATTTTATTTTTTTAAAGTACTTCCGAGTAAAATATGACCTTATTTATTTGATTTTTTTTATTCAACAATATAATTATGTACAGTAAAATATGTGAAATTAAGTAATATTTAAAACTCAAATTTTAATTTTCGTTATCTATAGATATACCTACTAATAAATAGTAATTTTCAAATAAACAATTCATAAATGATTCGTTTTTGTCTATGTATTTTGCGATATTTGTTTTCTTTCTCTTTACGTTTTCCTATTTAATATTTACGTAGACCAACGAACAGTTCAACTCTAATGACACAGTTTTTTTTCTCTGTATTTTAACTGTTTTTGACTGAAATATTATATAACTTTGCGGGCAAGTGCCAGGAGAAGGTCGAGTCCAAAGGATTGGTAGCCAGCATACGGCTATATATATGTGTATTTTTGTTTTTTATTTTTTTATTATAAATACTGTAACCCTGATTAAAATATGAAATATTTAATCACAGGATAATTTTGACATCTGTGACAATAGATGCACATGTTTGAACGTAAGCAGTAAGGATTAAGTTCGAATATTGAAAAATATAAGGGTTTAAATTATGAAAAATTATAATACTGTGCATTATAATGCTGCACAATTCACCATTTATTTTTCATTGATTCAAAATAATAATAATTAAGGGAAAATATTTAATTTTTTAAGTGGTTTTAGAACGAAATTCACTTAACAACTCAATTTTTTTCTAAATTAACATTACCATTAAATGAGTAATTTTTTCGTAACTTTTATTTTCTTTGAAATTGTTACGGTGAAAAAATAAATATAACAAATAATATTTCATAATTAGCAAACGTTTGAGGAAACTATTATAATTATTACTTTTTTTTTTCGGTACTCATTTTTAAATTAACTATGTTCGGTACAATAGATTATTTACTATTTTGTATGATACATCAAAAAATCATGAATTTGTTTATATTAAGTAGAAGAGAATGATTTATACGACCAAAATAAATAACAGTGAAAAAAACTCAAAATAATCTTGAGCTTGTTTTTTGTATTCGCTCTATTTAAATCACGCAACTTTGATTACATAACTGTGTAATTAGTACTCTTAGAATCCGAATATTGTTTCTCCTAAACTAAACGTGTTCTTCTTCAAAATTATTTACTCGACGCATGGTACGCAAACACGCCACATTCGAGTATTTAACTGCATGAATCGGGACTTAGCCTAGTTTTTATGAACCGTGTAGATGAAATTCGATTACCTGCATTTTGATGATTGTTTGGAATAATAGTTTCCAAGGCATTCCGAAAATATATTAGCTTCACACTAGGTACGTGCAACAATAGTTTTGAGAAATTCATAGTGCCGTGCTATTCAATGTGAATTAGCGTCGTCGTCTCTTGTTTGCAATTAATCACGTGGTCATAAACAGAAACATGGCGATGTGTGAAGTACCCAGAACGAATGTTATCAGCACGAAACGCTTCATACAATAGTGTTCTAATTTGGAATCCATAATAAAATTATACTACATAATTTGAAATAAAATGTTACTAGTCTTATCGCTGTTGTCGGGGTGTATGAAATCAAATGGAAATTTTTTTCAATTGATAAAATTCAAGAAAATCAGTTTGCAGCATTTGTTGCAATTTATTGAACCAAAAATGTGTATCGTAATATTTTAGACGTTAAGTGTGACAGATTGGCCCTGCACGTTAATTACGATCTGACTATGGAATCGAATAGTATTCATTGTTTTATCTGAATTATATTTCCCTGTGTATTTACATTTTAAAACGGTCGTTATCGTCTCAACAATGACATTACCTTTTTGGAGGAGGTCGTTTATTTCATTGGGATTGAAACAAAAGCTATACCAACAAACGGTTAGATTTTTAAAATTATCATTTACCGTACTGTTTGTATTTTTCTCTGTCCGTTTTATCTTTGTTCTTACGGCATTATCGTAATGGTGATGGTGTTACATTAAACGTTTACATTAGTAGTCGAGCACCGAGACATTACCGTTCTCCACGTTCCACTCTATAATGCACGTCGATTCTGTTTTTGTCCATCTTAGAGCGGTGTGTTTCACAGTTGGTTTCGTGTGCCCACTCGGATTTTCCTCTCTTCTTTTTATGCTGTAAAACGAAATATAACTTTCTATCTTGTTTCGCATGATTTAATCGAACAAAATAGGAAATCTCAATAATGGTGACGTAAAATGTCATTTGACTTAAACATTTATGTCAAACCACAGAAACCTGTATACTATTTTCACGTAACGCTGTAAATTATAATTTACATTTACTAAAACATATTTTCAATAGTGTTTTCCACGCTTAAAACGAATTTTATTTATACTATAATAATTTATCGTATTGTCGAGATACCGGAATAAATACAAGTGTTCGTATACACTAAGGATATGGGTCTCTGTTCCTTTACGCTTTAGTTGTGATTCGTCCGGAGGCATATTACGATCGGCGCGGAATCATTGATTATAATGCGGACCGAAAAAACTGGCACTGGAGTATTTTACCTAATTCAGATTACCATATCTACGCGTCGAGTCGATTTTCATATTATATCGGAGTATTTAGTGCACCCAATTCGTGTAAACGTTTACCGACGAATTATCTCAAGTGACCATCAGCGTACTGTGTACTTCGTCGATATGCATGGAGTTTTAATACCGGATTAGGATTAATACGGACGATTACACGCATAGGTACGTGGTTGTAGATGCGTGTGTGTGTGTGTGTGTGTGTGTGTAAAAAGTAGGGTTATATTCTTTGAATGGTTCGTTAGGTCCCTTATACGGTTATTCGAGTTCTCGGCCTGAACTAAGTTAGGACGCGTTAACCTTTTTTTTCTGCTTCTTTTTATCCCTATACGGCGGTATATTTGCCATATAAAATATACCGATCGGAGAATGTCTAAACCGAATAATAACTTCCACGCGTGTTGACAAAATACGTCGCTTTCACGACTAGAAACGAAAACACACGCGCACATGCATATACGTACATACTCGTCACAACTGCCGTTCCCGAGGGTTTTATTTTTATTTTATCGACGGAGAATTCTCGTTTTTCGACCGAGCGTTATTCGCCGGTAACAGAAGGGCGAAAAAACAACGTGCCTTAACGAATGTCACGCGTCGATTAAACTTTCGAGATATTCGCCGTTATTCGCGCGGACAGAGGATATACCGGACGGTCAGACGGGACAGCAGTCGGAACGACCGATATGCATTGATCGCAAAAAATGCTGGAATTGAATTATTGTCATTGTATTTGTATTTTTTTCATCGAGTTTTCTACGAATACCGTTGTAGCTGGATAGTTTAGAGACACTTTTTACAATGATAAAAATCATGTATAATTTTCTTTACGTGAAGACATTAGCAGTATAAATTACAATACATTTACAAGATAAACGCAATGAAAACAAATAAAAAATAAACGTAAAGTTAAGACAAACTTTGATTGACGCACACAAAAAATCATTAACGGTTAAATAATATTGGAAAGTGACAATATAATAATAATAATAATGGTGTAGTGGTAATAACAACGTTATTTTTTAAGTGACAGCATCTAAGTAATGCGATGAAAAACATAACATTTAGATGTCATATCAAATGTAATTTGTGTTTATTAAATGAAATCGTAGAGAATTTATTTTATCTCCTCGCTTTTACCTATCATACAAACGTCACCTATTAGATTTTTATAATTCAGAATAAAAATATATGTTAAAGTACGTCATATCGTTACAATTAATAAAGAATGGGCATAATATTGGATTCAAAACATTCATTCGACAACGGTCGAGTATTGTACTGTGTACTATTATACAGGGTGTATGAATCATTTTATTATATATTTTATTAAAATTGCCGAGAAATTTGACAAATATATTATTATCCAATCGTAAATGACTGTAATACCAGGTAACGTAATGTCGTGATATTAGAGTTACGGTGAGTGAGCACCAGTGAGTGTTATTGTGTTGGTGCTCAGAATTTATACGGGTATGCGGGAGTAATTCTACCTCCCGTCGCCCATCTGCTTTAATATGATTTTTATTTTACAGGATTTAAAGTTTAGAGCATTCCTGTTTCAAATTTCGTCTAGTAAGCACGTTAATTTCAATTACAGAATGCACATCGCTTTATTATCTAATAGCAGTTTACCTTTACAGCTGTAGCCTGTAGTTCATATTATTAACATTATAATATTTTCTTGACCTAACGAAAATCGTACCGCAAATAAAAACTCGAAAGATACTTCACATTTAAACAAAAAAACAAGGGTAAACAAGAGACATTTCTCCACGTCTTCTCTTTCACCTAAGTAAGATGAAAAGAAAACCGAAATATGCATATGCCATATGAGGCGTGTAGTTTTAAAACCAGCTATAACCAATTTTTGAAATTTTTTCAGCAACAACAAAAAACAAAAAAGACCATACAATTTTACTCTATGATTTTTTAATTAATATGAAATCATAGGTTTGGAGTATATACATAATGTGTATGAATATTTAATTTAACAAAATATTTTTACAAGAGTTATTTAGTTTTTAATTTGTATATAGCTGGTTTTGTTGCCAATTTCATTAGATGGCTGGTTTTGAAGTCAACATTTTTTTGTTTTTTGTATATATGGCTGGTTTTGAAATTGACTATGTGATATGGGTAGTTTTGAAACCAACATTGAAATAAAAACTAAATAATATATTTTTACTTCTCACTTTAGTCAATATAAATACTTTTATTATTATTTAAAAACATATAAAAATATTAAACAGTAAACAGGGTGATTCAAAAAACGTGCTCACCCCCTTTTTTGGTCGCAAAAATGCAAAAATTAAAATTTTTTTTCTTGGAATGTTCAAGTTACCATAAGGGCTATGTTTTCCACTACTTTTTTTGTATCCTTTATTGTATCCTGTGGGCATACAAACCTTTTTTTTCAAATGGTAACCCCCTTTTTTACCTCGGTAATTCATTCGAGACATTTTTCTGTAAATTTTGATATATTGAAATCAAAATTAGGACGAATAGTTCATGAATTATTCGTATTTATGTATTAAGGACACCTATAATAACATGCAACCATCCTTTCGATATTGTCGGTGAAATTATCTATCAGGAACTTATCAACAAATTCTACTATCATTAATGAAGTATATTTTTGTCCGTAACCCACGCTCATAGATTATATAACAAACATATGGCAATGATAATAAGCAATGATAATGGCAAGATATAACCTCTATTGATATTATATTAATTGTCAGTTGTCACTTGACAGTTAAATTTGCACACGCTATTTTTCCACATTGTGTTTCGTGTTTATGGCGTAAAATTAACTAGTCTTTAAAGTTTAGGTAAAATACATTGAATATTTAAAGTAAATAACAACAAGTTTAATAAACTTAGTTTATATCTTGTGCTAAAATTGTTCATCTTAAGGTGACGATATTATGTAGTTTGAGTTTCAATGGAATTTTTAAATATTATCATGTTTTAATTGTTTAAATTTGTAAAAATAAGTTCAAAATTTAGTGCGTTTGTATTAAAATGATTATAAATTGTTCTTAAATACATTGAAAATGACTTCTGTGGATTGTCCTGTAGCCATGATGAATACTTTCCTATATCATAAACCAATGAAAATAGTGAACAATTTATACCTGTTTATAATTAACAAACTTCAAAACTAAACCATTGAATGAGTTCTAGTTCAATTATTGTTTCTTTATGTAAGTACATTATTAAATACTGTTTTATAAAAGTATTTTTTTTTCAAATTAATCAAATTTTTTATTTATTTTTTATTATTATTTAGAAAGTGGAAATATGATTCCATCTAAAATTATATAATGCATGATATTAGCAATATAATTTTCAATGTATCATTAATGATTTATCATTGGTTTAATTTTTAAAATAACGTACAACACATGTCGTTCACTAAACAAACTGGCTCGTATTAGGTTCTTTTTACATAAAACACCATTATTTTGTCCCAGGACCGTGTAGACCAAGAACGAGCTTTCACCGCCATAAGCTTATCGATTTTTTTCATTTATGTTTGTTTATTTCCTCAGATAAATTAGTTACCTTCTCCCGTCCTTATATTAAGAACGATTAAAGTTTTATTATCGGTATATGTATATTTCCGGCCGAAATCGAAATTATAACAAACACACATGGTTGCGTCGTCGATGTACATAAACAAAATAAAAACTCTCGTCTTTCTCACTATTCATCTAGCATTTCACGTGATCAGATCTCTGTGTGACTTGTGTACTGTGTACCGAACCGAAGATAACTACTACTGAAAGTATATCTTTGACTTTTGTGTATTTGGTACAATCGTCGTACAACCCGTCGCGTTGTTTCTACGTACGTGCGACGTGCAAACCCCGTACAGAAATCTACCGCCGCCCCGCAATGGAAGTGGACGGCATTATCTGTCACGGATCGGTGGCCAAGCTCGTGGCTAAATTCGAAAGAATCTCACGCGGTCAAGGAGACGAGGTGGTGACCACGGGACGCATCGACGGGTCGGATTTGCGGCACGCTGTCGTGCAGTTTCACGCCGATACCCGCGGAGACGATTGTCGAGAACTCCTCGGGGACGACCGTGCTTCTCGAGGACCGCGGCCTCGAGAGCATCGGCGTTCTAAGAACCTGCGGGGCAACTGCAGACGGCGTCCGACAAACGGGGACGACGGATCACGGGGTTCGACTGCGTCCCCGACATCTCGTAGCAAAACGATGGTATGCATCAGGGTGTCCGCTAACGGAGTCGATTGTAGCGTGGTGACACCAGATTCCACACCCAAAGACGGTGACAGTATCTCTTGTGTCCTGTACGGACCCGGACAAGAGGTTCGTTCAACAGACGTTGTATCGGTAGAATGCGGCAGTGGTGACGCCAGTAAAGTCCCGAAAGAATTGACTCCAGAAAACCGCGACGACACCGTCGAGTTTTCTAGAACCGATCTAAACGCTCGTGGAACAGCTGTAGCCGTGTCCAAAGAATGCGGCAGCGGTGACACCTGTGGAGTCGGGAAGGAATTCACTGATGGCTGCTCTTTCCGAACGTCACTTTGTCATTCGAAATTTACTCATATTAATTTACCATTATCGTCATATTATTCATTATTAATTTTTTGTGTTTGCCTTGTATTGTTTATAGTGTTCATATTTCCTTTTTTTTAATTAAAAATAAATTTGTTGATTGAAAAAAATCGAAAAATATATGGTTATGACTTCTGGTACTTGTACACTTCTGTGCTTTTTTATTTTTGTTTTTAGTCCGTAAAAAAATATCAGCAATGATTTAGTTGATAAAAAATAAAAACCGAAACATAAATATTTTCAGAAAAATTAGGTCAATATAATGGCTATCCTAAAATTTCATAAAATATAAAATGTCTTATATAATTTTATTTAAATATTTATTAAAACCAAAAAATAAAAAATAAAAATTGTAGTCTCGTAATCTAATACATGTTTCATTCGTACCAAATTGACTATCAACAAGCCACGAGAATATTCCAAAATAAAAAAAAGAGATTAGCTTGTTGTTGAGGATCATAGATTTTGATACGCATATTAAACATTTAAATTTTAAACTACTTGTTTTCAGTAGGTATAAGTATACATTGTTATGTAAGTATGTTTCGTTGGCAGTAACATTTATGATTAAGGACAACTCCTAAAGGTATAGGTACTTCATACGTCATAGACTCCCAGTAGCAGAAGCATTTTAATGACCATTCAACTTAATATTAGTTAACAGTTGAGACTTTGAAAACATATTTGGCCCATTGTTGCCTATTATTGTTAAATAAACGAAACAATTTTCTTTTAACAGAATTCATTGTTACAAACGCCTCCAATTGGTAGGGTATGCAACAAAAAATGATTTAACACGGAATTTACGTTTTACATAGTTATGGACTTGTCACTTATCGTCCACAATCATTTGAACGATTATTTCCTTTATAATGGGCACAATTTGGTCTCTCATCTTGGTGCATTGCATACTGATAGATTTGGTGGTCGGCTGACAATTAACAAACATCTCAAATTTTGCGCGATTGATAAACATGTTAAAATATTATTGTGTTTACCAAATCTACATAAGTAATGTGTTTCTAGTGATTTAATTTATTTTTCTAATTTCTTACCCTAATAACTAATAATTATAGCTTTTATCGAAAATAACTAAGGAGGTTTCGGCATGTCGCTACAATACCCAGGTGGTAAGCCATCCGGATATTAACATTAATCGGTACTCATAACTTATTTTCAGTACCTTCACATAGTGTTTTACTACAACTGAACTACTGAATTGCGGTTTACCGTTTACGACTGGTATTTACAGATAATTATTATTCGTGTAATGATAAGTAGGTAAATGGTGATTTTGGACAAATTGAGTCATGAAGTAACATATTTTTTCCTTTTATTGACATATTTTAAGTACTTAAGTTGCTAAAACATTTGTTTTTTTTGTTTTGGGAAAATATTATCCCGCAACATTTCTTTTTAATACATATGTATTTAATTTTCAATTTTTTAAGATCATCATTTCATTTATATTTTTAATGTTATTGAATGATTATATTGATTGTACGTTAAGTATTTCTCATGACATGAAGGCTAAAACAAGAAGGTTAGATATTATGATGACATTGTATGCAATTGAATAAAATTAAATTTCCTAAAAAATATCCCCAGTTGTTTAAAAAGTTTTGATCAAATAATCATGAACTCAGAATATTTTTACATTAAAAACAGATTAAATGTTCTTGAATTTTTTCGTTTTACTGTGGTATAAATTGTGACTTAATCAAATTACATTGTATTGAAATACCTTATCAAGTGATATTTTTTTTTCAGAATTAATAATTGTAAAATTAAAATATAACGGACCATTTCCGGAGAAATGAAAAATAGACAATCAATATTTTTACGAAAGTAAGAGTATTTTAATAACAAAATAGAGATGAAAAACGTGTTCATTACAAATCTAAGTACTAGACATTATGTCAAACTTCTAAATGTTTTCTTAGAATTTAAAGATTTTGGTAGGAAATGTTTTTTGGGAAACGACTTCAAAAAAATACGAATAAGTGACAAACTGACAACTACTCGCCAGTTATATCTCCGCACGTCTATGTTTATTATATTACATTGTTACATAATATTATTAATTATTATAATTGTATTTTACTCAGTTCCTTTTTTATACCATATATTTTAGAACTTTAGTTATCACAAGGTTTCTATTTTTATTTTATTTATTTTATTTAACTTTTTCTCACTCCAAGTTATACTTTTTAACGGAGAGTCATGAAAACTTGAATATACATTTTTACTTTAACTAATTTTAGTCTAGTTGATCTACTTGTGCACTATGTAGACTACTATAGCATACATGTTATGTATTATATAATATACAAAGCAAATGTAAACCTTATTAAGGTATTTAAAAAAAAAATAATACTGCTGAACCTTTCAACAATTTAATCCAATTTAAATAATTTACACATTTGTCAAGTTTTTATTTTTATTTCATCAATACACTAAGATAACTCGACTATTGTTAAACTATTGGGTATAAATTAATCTATTGTATTATATATCAATGGTTAATTAGTTTAAACATAATCCATAGACGAACATTTTATGATAACACCTATTATAGCCGTGATGTCAAGTGACAACTGACTAACAAATTTCCGAGGTAAAAAAAGTGGGTTTCTATTTGAAAAAATGTTTGTTTGCCCACAGGATACAATAAAGGATACACAAAAAACATAGCCCTTATGGTAACTTTAACATTCCAAAAAAAAAAAATATTCAAATTGTTGCATTTTTGCGACCAAAAAAAGGGGGTGAGCACGTTTTTTGAATTACCCTGTATATATATATATATATATATATATATATATATATATATATATATATATATATATATATATATATATATATATATTATTACCATATCTTCCCAAAACTCCCATCACGCAAAGTTACTAGTGGGTGACTTCTTAATCACGCATATCATGTTTTCTGTCTCTTTTCACTTATACTTACTATTCTAAGAAGTATAGATTGTAAAATTCTTATCAAAATTTAAAAAAAAAAATTAAAAAATTATGAATAATTTCACTCATTGAACGTTTAATCAAGTTGTATTATTCAACCATTATAAAATGTCATTATATGTATTTTAAACTACATATGTATTATGTGCCTGTACACAATTTTAATGTTTTTCTGCAAATCTGAACTAAATGTGATTGTTGATTGATACAATTTATAATAAAAATTCTAAAAAATTAATCAAACAAAAGTATAGAGTAACCAAGTGCAAAAGAAGACAGTATCTCGCAAAAATGTACTAACAATACTCCGCTATTATAAATTATATAATACGTAACTTATATCCCTTGTGCTATTGGTTGAAATAAAAAAGAAATATTCTATTACACAGTATTATGTTAACATAGGTATATTAATTCGTATTAGTAGTAGGTAATTGCAATTTCAGGAAACTAAAAACTTATAGAGGTATTCGATTTTTTAAATAAATATTTTCTATTAAATACAATCATTGCACATTATAATTTATGCATTATATAGTGTAAAGTTTCATTAGTCAAATCTTACTTAAATAATCTATACACATATTTTTTACAACGCAGACACGTTTGTCAAATGCATAACATGCCATATTTTGGTGATCAAATCCATAGTTCGTTTTTTTCGTAATTCGTTTTCGGAAATTAAAAACAAAAACAATCAACAGTCATTATCATATTGAAACGTTCCAGGTCAAACCGAATAAATCGAAGAAATTATTCTGATGAGTTTTTATTTTTTAAGTTTCGTCAGATTATACCCTGCGTTGCTCTCGATATCAACTCAATAATTACGTACGATATTTTTACATTAAATTCGTACATCAATCAATTTCATTCGCGGAACGTGACATACAGGAATTGAGTGCTTTCGTTGGAATCGAGAGACTTCATGATCCGCCGACCGTATCGTTCCGTTACGTTGCGCTGACGCCCTTGGTTGAAAAGCAGTATTTACTCTAGTCGAATTCTTTTTTTTTTTTTTTTTTTTTTTTTTTTTTAATTCATAACCTTTCTGAACGATTTGTCACAAAAACGGCTCTCACATATTGATTGAAATGCTAAAATAATTTATAAATCACGATAATTATAATTAAATTTGGTATTTTTATTCGGGCGTATAGCCCCGTATTATATAAATTATTCTATGTTATTCGTGTTAAATATGCATAATAAATTGTTTTCTTTTTGCGAACAACTCGCTATTATAAATTTATATTTTCTTCGGAATCAAATTAGTTTCAGGACGTTTTATTTCAGAAATCGTGTATATGACTCGATAAAATCGAAACTTTTCCCAGAAAATCGCCGTAAATAATAAAGATAATATTACTAGAAAAAATCGTTTTTATCAACTCTAGAAAATGGTTATCATATTTATATACTTTTTTTACAATACAAGGGTCAAAAAAGAAAATGAAATGAATTTTTTTTGTGACAAAAAATAATTGAATTAATTTGAATTTTTAATGACTTAGATGTATTATGATATAATTTAGGACACATTGACACATTGACTAAACTACTTATAACAATAATGATAAGAACATTATTACTTATATTACTTATATTACTTTGTTGACTAGAAAAAAAATACTATGATTTATGTACATAAATATGTCGTTTTCGAACATTGAGTGAAACGACTGAAACATACTTATTTTGTACCATAAAATGTTTTCTAAAATCTACGTGATCGTAAATGTTCAAAGAAAAAAAATGCTAAATTTATATTACACCCTCAGCGAGTATTAGAGTGTTAAAACTTAAAATAATATGACATTATATTTTATTCGTGATTAAACTCGCTGCAAACACGAATTTCTTTAACTTCTGCCATCATGTCGATCGAGGTAACTTATTCGAAACACGAATATTTTAACACGATTTATAAAATATGTTTATAATTTTCATAAACAAGTAATTATGTCACGTCGTCTGAAGGGAAAACTATTATACTCTCTAAAGTATTACGAATGCCGACGAATAATGCATCAACGAACAGATGGTATTAAACGACAATAACGGAGTGGCTTAGTTATTATCATTTTATTGTATCATATTGTATCCTTATGAATTGTTATTTACTATTTACTATCGGTAAAATTTTTATTAGAATCTGTATACATGGGAGTTTTTTAAGTATGCTCATACAGCAACTATATTTAATTTCCTTCATGTATAACTTAAAACACAAAAAGATGATAAAACTATAGTTTAACTATAGTAAGTATTTTTATCTATATAATTTTTAAGGTTTTTTGCATTTTTAAAAATCAACCGCAACAAACAATTTCGTAATAACACATTTTTTAACGTCTATCCAAACTTATTGATGTGTTTATGGGGACATTTTGTTCCCTCATTCTTTTTCTATTTAAGAATAATAAAAACTGAAATATCACATAGACAAAAGTATGGGAAAAAAAATTAATTTTTCATAAAAATTATTCACATTAGTTGCACATAAAATCAATTAGAATGTATGCATTATACTAAGTTAAAAATAAGGCAATCATGTACCTGTAACCATTAGGCAGGTATGTGCCATTTTTTATAACCATAGTAGCGTGGAGGAATATCTTATCCCATTTTTTTTTTTTTTTTTTAACGTAAGTGTAAAGTATTTATTAAAAGTTTTTTTAAAATTTAAATACAAAATCAACTACTTTATGTTATGGCAATATTAACTTTATAGAAGTCAACCAAAATAGATGCACTATTTAAAAGCATATTAAAAAAAAAAAAAACCCTTTTATTTCAAAATTAATTTTAAAATTGTTATATAAAAAACTATACATCCCTCATTAGTATGTAGGATATTATTTTTATTAAAATATAAATAAGGGCCAAATTCTTCATAAATTTTCGGTTAGGTCAGGTAGAGGGTTCTTTAAGAACGTGGCATTGGTGACTGACCCCAGTGAAACTAAGAAATAACATCGCCAAACGATATAAGTAAGTATATTTATTGTTGTAACACTATACCCGCTAATCGTGTCAACAGTACGCGATGAAAAAGAGAATAATCAAGCGCCGGAAGAATCGCTGAGTTTTTTGATCCGGCGTAGAGAAGGAGAGCGATTCTAACGCGTAACAAGATGTCATGCTCAACCCCCCTACTCATACGAGTGTTTCAAAAAAAAACCACGTGAGTGTTGGGCATAGGTGTGCGTATCGGTGGGGCAGGGTGGGTAATGACTTTCCCCTGTGAGCTGAATTTTTTCCCAAATCGGTAAATGAACCTTGCAAATAAAAGGCAGTCAAATCAGTCATTGATCACGCAACGTTTAATCTTAAATTTGTTCTCATACTAAATAAATTCAATAATACCTTCAATGCTATTAATAGTTTGAAACATGGTGTATCGTGTAAAACACATTTTTGTGTAGGTTAATGAGCATCAACCAATGCACACAAAATACAATATAAACAATTATTTAATAATCATAATTCAAAACTGTTTTATGAAATAGACACTGTTGCCTATTAAAGAATTGAAATGAAGAACGAAAAGAACTTTTTCTTTTTTAAATAAACACTGCTATGAAACTAATATAGGAAATAATTATTATGTATACGATAAGATTTTAATAGGTACAGGTGCTCGAAGGAGAGGATGACCAAATGAGATATGAGCTTTGAGACTTGGGAGTGAAGGAAATACATATTTTTATCACGTCAATAATGGCCTTATTGTTTTATTGGGTGTCTCTTTCCTCCCATAGAAAACTTTTCTTCGGACACGCAATCCAAAATATTTGCTCCCCCTCAGTCATCAAGGTCTGCGCACTCCTATGGTGCCGGGCGCAACATACGGGGTGCGATCGGGACGGAACAATAATCGTTAACGTTTCTCGTCATGCCGCCGACGACCGTCCGTCACGCGTCGCATCTTCACCGTCCCGTACCGCGGTATTTTTTACAGTTTTACTCGCCCGTAGCGAGATGTCCACGACAAATGTCTGACCGCAAGAACCAGCGCTGAACGCGACGTTTTAATTATGTTGATCTGTGAAAAAGTTTTTTGGCACCGTTCTGTGCATTTGAAACGACTACGGATACGACTGCGACTACGACAATGACCACAGTCAAGGGACGCGGTGGGCTCAACGAGGAAAACGGTATACGATTTGAACAATGAACCCGATGAATAAATTATTATTTGGTTTTCGACGAGCACTCACACACACACACACACACACACACACACACACACACACACACACACACACACACACACACACACACACACACACACACACACACGAGTGCGATAACGTCACGACGCCAATTACGTGCGTTTCTCACAGATAGTAATCGCTGTATGACGGACTTACATTTTGACGAGATCAAACATTATAAAAGCATGAATTAAACATAACTGAACGATTGATTTCGTGACGAATTTTTCAGCAACACAATTTTTGTGCAGTACCAAATATATATTTATGTATCCATTTTAATTCTTTGATCTGAGTTCCAAAGAAAAATCGGTCAGATGAAAACGTTTTACGTTGAGACATAATAAAAAAAATAAAAAAACAATACGCCATTTCTAAATTATGTCTCGATATGACTTTGATAATATTCGATGATTGTACGTATGTATTTCTTATGTAACTTAAAAAATATTAAACAATAAAGGCAGTTAAATATAATTTATATAATTTCGCACGAAAAACCGTGGTCATTTGGATGTAACAAGATTAATAATTGTTAATATTGGTGTCAAAATTATTCCCAAAATTATCACTAGAGGTAGAAAATTTAAAACATTATACGTTTTCATTGCTATACCTGTAAAATGAAAAATGTTTAGTTCAAGCTCAAGGGGATAAGCGTGGATAATAGCGAGGTTTTTTCTGGTGTTACAACACAATGCAATGTAATCCATGACATGCATTTATTTTACACTACGTGTACTTTTAGTATTTATAATATACTCGTGTAAAATAAAACAAACGCGAGTGACCTGTTAAAGTGTAACATATAATAGGTTGTAAAAAAATGACTAATGCTTGCATAGAAATGTTTTTAGAATATACGGTTTAACAAAAACAAATTTCTAATATTAAATAATATTAAACATTGATTCACAAGTATTATTAATATTATATTTATAATTTAGAAGATGATGTATGGTGTCCAAATAATGTGTTATATTTCGTAACTGGTCAAAATATCTCCACAAAAATATCTCCGGTCAAAATAACACAGAAAAAATATCTCCAATACAAAATATCTCTAGTACAAAATACCTCCTGTGAAAAATATCTCTAATGGAAATATCTTCCATAAATAATATTTAAAAATATGTTTAATTAATCATAACAATATGCAATTTTTAAAATAATACAAATACAAAATAACTTATATTATATCGACTGTATACAATTATGCATACAAATTCAATAAATAAATATAAATCCAGTCAATAAGATATGTCAAAATTAAAATTTAAGATTATGGGCAATTCCCTTTAAATATTTTATAGATGTGATCTCGTTATATTGATTTACCATTATAAACAGTCGTTCATCGGAATCATTGAACTTTTTTCTTTTTTTCGGACTTGGTTCACCTGACAAAGATTGTTCCATTTTGACTTAAACATGACATAATTTAATAATATTATTTAATAATTTATATTATTAAATACATCAATAGTATATAAAATACCGCTTGTAATGGCTGTTCTGCTTTTAAGAAATTTATAAATTTTCAAATCGTAACATGATTTGCTGCAAGTCCACTAACTAAAAATAATATTCAGTGATTTACTATATACCTACATTTCTATGATTTGTTTAGCATAAAATATGAAAATTAATTACTTTCCATCAACTGAATTCACAAAAAAATAAAACTTAAAGTCTTATTAGTTATCAATCTAAAATAAAAATAAAAAATAAACTCATTTTATTTAATGACACTGAAAGATATATTTTTTTTAATAACATTTATGTTTTGAAAGTCGACTAGCTTTAAATTCGATTGCTTGTTTGTAGTAGAGAGACGGTTTTCAAGCTTAATTTTCTTGTAACGTTTGTGGTTGCAGGTAATAACGTTACAATTTGCCTTTTTTTTTTTTTGAGACCACGGTAAAAAAATAGTACTTAAAGTGTTATAACATATAAAATAAATATTATCTATGAATGAAAATGATATTTTTTCAATATCAATTAAATTATTGTTCAATGTATTTTTATGATATTTTGTGAGGATGCTGATTTGTATAGATGCACATATTAGTTTCGATTAATCCTAAACTACGCTTTTCAAGATGCATTTTATAACGAACGTTTTCGCATATTTCTCAAAACTTATATCACACATTTCCTTTTTTGGAACATACTTTGACGGTTAAGATGGAACTTAAATTTTATTTCATTTTTTCTGACAAAAACTGAATGTGTGTTTGAATAAACTTTGAAGAGAAATGATTAAAAGTTCGATGAATGTTTATACGATTTTTTTTTCACATACGCTCATTTTTATTTATGTTTTATCCGCATCTAACCGACAACGTATGTTACATATTGAAGTTTAAATATTGTCAACATTATTTAATTAATTTTTTATGTATGTAAATTGTACATGTGTTTGTATTCAATTAAGTGCATATTTTTACTTTTTAAGGTTTATTTTTCGCATATATATCGATTTTTTTTTCATGCATATTTGGTTGCATTTTTTTTGTGCACATAAATTTGCAATCAACTGAAAATTTAATGTAGTTTTGTGTACATTTGCAGAAAAAAATGCATAAAATGTTTGTGCATGTAAATTGAGAGTATAGATTAAAAATTCAAGACACGGTGCATTTCTATTCTACGTTAAATGTCGTATCTTTCCCATTGCATATTGAAGCAAAGAAGCGTAGAGTTATGTCGTGACATTATATGATCTGCATTTATCATATAATATATTAAAATGGCTGTATAGTGCAGTGTTATCTTCGAAGCTATAATAATGTTATGCATTGATGCGTTTGTGGATTGACGACCTTTGTAATTAACTCTGTGTGTGAGCGCGCGTCGTAGTGCGGGAAACTTTCTGTAAAGACGTTTTCGAGGTTTCATACGGTCTTTAGATGGATTTCGTTTAATTTTACTCATTGAAAACCCTGTATCAATGTAGATCATAATATTGAACAACATGATAATTATCAAATAAGACGGTAAGAACAACGCAGTACAAGTCAAAGAAGTTCAGATTTGTACGCGATTTTTTGACATGCCGATTTTTCTTACTTGTAAAGAGTTGATAAATGTTCAATTGTTTTGTTAAGTAAAAAGAAAAGCCGCAACAATAACGACTGATGTCAAGTTATAAGTTTTAAGCTCTTTGAGACTTTCAATCAAGTTCAAATAACTGATCCACATTAAGTGGTATTCACCTGAATAAGTCAATATTTATTATGTATTTTTTTAAGTGTCGTAATATGAGCTTGACAATTTTAAATAATTTATATAAGTGTGTGAGAGTGAAAAACATCACACACAACTTAAAATTCAATTACAAAAAGATCAGTCGAAAAATTACACAAATATTTTTAAAATTTGATATAATTTTTTAAATCTGAAATCAACATAAGCTGATTTAAAAATAATCAGATGCATAGTAATCATGGTTTTAAGTATATTATAAATGCTATCAATTAAATATTACATTTATTTATCATATACCAGTAATATACATTAGTATGACAGGTATATCTATACCAGATCAATAACTGAGTAATATTAATTTAAAATATATATTGTGTATTTTTATACTTTTTATATTAATGTGTTAGCTGATCAAGGTTGACAATTAAGTAAAAATAAATAAATAATTAAATAACTACAGACTTTGTACTTACCATAAGGCCAGAGCCACAGTATACGCTTTTCGGCAACCGATAAAAACGCATCCGGTTATCCGCACAACTGCAAAGAGTTGCGGCTTTGTCCGGTCGTGTCCGGAGAACCGGTCTAATGTGGCCACAATAATACGTTTTTCGTTTAAACCAACATTATTTAGAGTGTTGGGGTTTGATTGCCAATCGGTTGCAGAAAAAACGCATATCCTAGAAGAGAATATAAACCATATTAATAGCAATAATATAACTAAACATTTTTTCCTTATAAAATTCGAATATTGCATGATTCAATTTTATTTTTTTATGAGAGGTGCATTTTTGATCCTGTTTTATTTTCTATGGAATAAATGGACATTTATAACTTATAACTTATAATTTATGATTCATAAGTTCTAAATTCACTTATCAACCCTTATTTGGATTGTAGGCTGAGGTTGAGGATCATACTTGAACTAGCACGTTTAGTGTATGTCGATGGTTTAATTTATAACTTCTTAATACATATATTTCCGACTGTCAATTAAAACTTAAATGACCAAATTGTTAAAATATTTTTTTTTTTCATTATTATTCAAAGAATATAATGTGTTTAGCGTAGAATCATTAAAATATGACATAACATGATAATTATTTTCCTATAACTCTTATTTTGTTTATATATTTATAAAAAATATATACATTTATTTTTGCGACTTAAAGACCAACATTTTCCAATTTGATATTTTAAGTATGCACAAAGTATTTAAAAAGTTTCGTTAAATTTAAAACTAAACAATGTTGCGTATTTTTATCGTATAGTTTATTAAATTATAACTTCTATAAAATAATAAACTATTACTGTTTCTGAAACGTATTCATAATAATAATTATTTGTAACACTTTTTCATGAGAGATAAACTATTTGGTATCTTAAATACATAGTATTCAAAAGAAAATTGGTAAAAATAAAAGATAACATAATTATGGATAAAAAGTTTATAAAATAATAATTATACAAGCTCTTTAACAGTAAAATTATTATAAGTCATTTACAGAGACTAGAATAATATTTATAAAGTTTCAAAACTTAATACGCGTTGAAAGAAATGAGGAATAACTTAACTTGTTTGATAAATCAATAAAATTAAACACATCTCGACGATGTTATTTCTCAATGCATTTTTCCGGTATTATTTTCAACTTAAATAAAGATATGCAACTACATTTATGTTCATTATTTTTCATGGAAATTCTTTTGATTTGTACGCATAAATAATTCATTATGTAATCAGAGTTTTAATTAAGTAAAAGTCTAATTTTTCTCTGAACAATGCGATCTGTAACTCTGTTACTTTATTAATAATATTATACCCAACAGTGCCTTATAAATAGACCAATCATTTGATATAATCAAACTATATTAAAAAGATGATGTGTGTGTGTGTGTCACGCGAGGCTTTTAAGTTTTAAATCACTTTTATTGCACTAATCAAAATTAAAAATAATAATAATTATAAAATATTATTCACGATACTGTCATTAAAAACTTAAACACAATATATGTTATATACATATATCATTTATTTATTTATTTAATTGTTTTCAATTCATAATCAAACACGCATTTTCAACTTAATATTCATACTATGTCAATTAGTTTAATAGATAGAACTCTTAACGATAATGGTGAAAATGAAATATCATTAACTTCTTGACTAGTCGGGAGTAAATTGTATTTCAAGTATTCAAGAAAGGTAAAACAATATCAAAAATATTTAGTCTACAATAGAACTAAATGATAAGTAAAATGGAATTGGTCAGTTCACGTGCATATAGTACGATTGCATATTTTGATGATCTTTTGTTATTTGTTTTAGTAAATTCTATTACATGTCCATATATATTACATATTGCGTTAATGACAATAACAAATTCAACATCGGTGTGTAATATGATCAACATTATAGATACAAATTAACAGCCAATAATCACGATGAAATTGATACCAATGATAAAACCATGCAATAATTACTCTAAAAGAAATGAGTCAAAAGAATTATTATTATTATTTATTTTTTTGGTGGGGTTTGTTTAAAATGAAATATTTATTATATTATTTTGATAAATTTAAGTAGTAACGGCAGGCAAGTAACAATAGTAATTTAAATGTGAGACCTTGAAAAACTCAAATTACAATTTTCACCAATAGTATTGCGTGTTGTGTAAAGTAGCATTAAATAACATACAATATTGCGTGAACTCAATTAATCACTGTTAAAAAAAACATTTTTTTGCTTTTAAGTAAAACTAATGTATATGATATTCGTAAAAAATATGATGGGAATGTAAGTGAAATAATAACAATTTGTATTATGTATATAAAATGCATGGTTTATTATTTTTAAATACAGTAAAAATCTGTTTTCGGACTTGTGAATAATATTCTGAATAACAAAATAATATTGTTACTGTATCTAACTGCAGTTTGCTGCAATACACGATACAGAAAAATAAGACGTAACGTACTACTTAATAATTTTTGCACTGAATGGAAAAACATAGAATCATATACAGCCGACTGTCGATAACTTAAAGCTCAAGGGGGGGGGGAGGAATTTCGAGTTATCAAAATCTTAAATAAGTACTTTTTAATTTTTTAATTTTTAATACATATCTCTTTAGTTAACTTTAAAGAAATTTAAAAAGTTCATTTTTTTATATACGTTCCTACTAACATGTTATCATTATTAAAGTATTAGTGTAAGTTTAATTCATTGCATTCAATTTATTTACGTTATATTTATAACGCAAGTATCACTTCTTTATTTGTTATTGTAGGTTATATTTGTGGGTATTTTATTGCTCCTTCGTTATCACTGTTTAATACATCGGCGATATATCATTTTCAGTCTAGTCCAGGGCTTATTTTAACGTGCGTTTTAACACATTTTGCGTAACTCTAATTGAAAAATGCGCAGCTCTAATTTAAGAAACGCGCAGTTGTAACTCATGATATTAATATGCTTTGTTAAAATAGTCTATACATTATTCAATATGGATTTAGTATAGATTAATATTTAGAATATTGTTTTTATTCACAAAAATAAACCTACATACACGTAATATAAACAGTGAGATTTCCGTGATTTTAGATTAGCGTAGCATCGAAGTTGTCGTAATCGGATTGTCTATCTTTACAATTTAAATAATACTATGATACGATATAGACTGTTTATCGATAAAAAATAATAATAATACTTGAGGGGGAAGGTCACGTGTGTTTTATAGATTGCGTATATATATATGTGTGTGTGTGTGTGTGTGTGTGTGTGTGTGTGTGTGTGTGTGTGTGTGTGTGTGTGTGTGTGTGTGTGTGTGTGTGTGTGTGTGTGTGTGTGTGTGTGTGTGTTTAAAAGTATATTTTTTATTTATATTTGTTTATACACAAGGAATATTTCTTGGGAGTGTGAGAGTGGCGTTATGTTTGCGCACTTCTAAAAAAACTTTAAAATAAGCCCTGGTCTAGTCTACTCAACAAATCAAGTCATTGGAAAAAAAATAATCGTCATGATAAACTTTTTTTAATGCTGCATTTGGGTGAAAAATTCGAGACATCGAAAACTTGTCCAATTAATTTTGGAGTTAACAGGATTATTTTACTTTGATTGTTATGAAGTTGAATTTATTAGTTCGAATCCTTAAGGTTCGAGTTACCGAGAGTTGACTTTTTATGTTTTTGGTTGCACTGTAATACAATACAATTTGAAACGTGTACAATAATTTCCTATTAAACTCAACAATCAACAGTATAATTTTAATAAATATAAATAGTTAGGTTATAAAGCATTATTTGGCGACGCGTATCTAATCACAAAAACATACCTCAGCCTATCAAAAAAATAAATTTTTTGTTTTTGTTTAGTTTGTGATCTATGGCCATACGTTTTTTTTTCTTTTAGTATAAGATGATTTAAAAATAATGTATTTCATATAAAGATGAATGTATTTTTAATGAATACTTAAACATATTTTACCGGGTTAAAAGAGATGTCACCAGTCCTTACGCGTTCGTTGGCAGTGTAATATCAATTACGATTCGTTACGATGATAAAACATATCGTTGACATTTTTTTGATTTGAAATCATTTCAGATTAGTTGTGAGCATACGGTAATACTATTTATCACGTTCGGAAAACCGAACGTTGGTCAATAGAATGGGGTAGGTAAATGATGTGTGTTCATAGAAATACTTTCTATAATCCTGTGCACATTAAGTATTTAAGACAACGGCCAATTCATGAACAATAAACAATTGCGGTGTTGGTGAGTTGCGGCCCGATCCCTAAATAACGAACGAGTTGTGGCCATATTTTATTATCACTTCATATCAGCCTATCGGCGTTACCCAGAAGACGCCACGAGAAGGTTGGCTGAGTCATCTCCCAACAATTTGTTTTTTTAATTTTTTATTATTATTTATGTAAAAATGCCAAAATGTATGGTAAAATGAATTTTTTTAGATTATTGGTTGGGCAAAAACTTAAAACTTAATGATTTGACGGAATAAAACTATTTCTTTTTGTGCTAGCTTTTTCATCTGTTTTCTTATAAATTCTTCTTTTTCACATAATTTCTTCGTTTTTATTCCATTTCTTCTACATTTGATATACGTTTCTGATTGAATTTCTGCTAACATATCAATAAAATTATAGATGTTAGGATGACTAGAGTAGAACGAAGAATTTAGGCGAGAATAAAAACTTTCACAGCCGTTAGTGGTACGGTTACAGCTAGAAAAAAACTGTGCCCAAATATTTGGGCGAAACATGGCGTCCGAAGACATATAGTTTTCGAAAACATAGTCTGTAAATTGTACAAACCGATCATCTTTAGCGGGCAGTATTGCTAAAAAGTCATCCGTGAAACAATCAATGACGTTGTCAGAATCCAAAAATGGCAAACCAAAAAAAACAAATTTTTAATTAATAATTGTCATCTGTATTTGTGTTATACATTTTCGTAAGTCCACCAACTTTGCCCGAGGTAAAATCGATATCCTCTTATTTTTGCATTAGGGAAGACTTCCGCTACAGAACTGTGGGTAGCTTGTTCAAAATATGTAACAACTTCAGTAGTAGAGCACGTTAGACACTTAGACCAATGGACATAGAATGGTGAATTAAATTTTTAAATGCACACTTGTACGTAGTATTACACTTGTCAAATGTCGGGTAGTAAAAAAAAACACACCAGTAGTAAATATACATCATTTTTTAGCCCATGGATAGTAAAAAGTTGATAAAAGTGTTTAGGCAGCTTTTGAAAGTTACATCAACGTATGAGTTACATCAAGTTTACATCTACGTGCAATTTATTTACATCGTGCAGCACTTTTATGTTTTGTGCAGTAGAAAAACCTATTATAAAATTTTCTTTGTCGTTGATAAACAAAAATGTCTCACCTATATTAGTTATGATATTCACAGACTCCAAAGCAGCATGTTACTCTTTAATGCATTTTGGCAGAGGGGGTGTACAAATGAACGGGCACGTTGAACATTGTGTCGAATTAATGATAAATAATTCGTTGTCAAAGTCGATACATCAGCCTTTCTTCAATTCTGAACGAATTAATTTTGAAGGTTTGCAAGAAATGTCTTCTATGGCTTTTCTTTTCAGAGAATTACTTCATAGGTGCATGCCTATTTACGAAGTTTTCGTCGTTTTTATTGTGGTTATGATTAATATTACTCTCAACTATTATATTTAAAAGAGATCATTTTAAAAAGCACTTACAACTTTTGACACTGCAAGGCTGTACATCGCTGACACCACTGTACATCGTTTTTTAGTTTTTTGTGGAAACAAAATTTGTAGTCTTCGTAGAGAACAATTGGCTTCGATTTATCAATATTTATAAACTTCATAACGCACTCATAATATATACTGAATAACACACTCGAGCAGAATCTGTAGTCTTCGTAGATATAGGTACTGAGTGGTGAACAGACTAACACTGTAATATTTTTCATTTGAACTGTCGACTTTATGGTACCTACTTCAGATAAAACACTGCCGATACTGCCGGCACAAAATAAATAAATTTCCCAGGCCGCAATCAACTTAGTGATAAAATATGACCGGGCCGCAATTCACCGGTCTTCAACACGTTAATGACATGTCGGGCCACAATTCACCTATAGCCAACGATTGACACTGCTCGTGGCAATAATAATTACGGTGTCTAAATCCATACACTTGCCGGAAGCGACCTCGGTAAATCTACAACGACTAACCCGGACATCGGTCGAAATCAAACGCAATCTGAACCGTCGCTTGTACTCACTGCACACACGGCGTGGATCCGGTAGGCTTCGCAATTAATTAAACCCAAAACTCACACAACACGTCGTGTGATATTTGCGACGTGTCAATAGATAGACAGAATTCACTTGATTCGTATCTAGTGCCCCGAAACCCTGCATCCGTTTTGGGAGCTCAGAACCTGGATAAACATAAATATATGTAAACAAAACAACACGGTTATCTCGCTTATTTGTTCGCCAGCCTCCCAGATCATGACCTCACATAATTTACAGCATAAATCATCAGACAAAATTATTTTTTGTTACAGAAATAATTGTAGTAATGATGGCAAATGATATGTTTGATTAAACATATTTTTCCGTTTGTTATCTAATCGAAACGAGACCTTAAAAGGTTTTCTTGTTGTCTTTTCGTCGTAGAAGAGTAGTTCAGTATTAAGTCACTAGGTACCCTCTTCTCCCGAAAAGGAACGTGATACACATATAGACGACTTCATCACTGCCGAGGAAGGGTGCCGGCGTGTTTGAGTAGAACAATCGTGAAACTACAGCAGCATAATGGTACTTGAACGGATCGCGTATCGATCTACAATGTTCGCATAGTTAGATTGGCGATTGATCGTTTGATTTGTTTTGTGTAATGTAGAGTGATGTTAATAAATATGATCAAATATATACGTGAAAAAAAGTCACAACAAATATTATAAGTACCTATCATACGGGTGTGTTTCACGTTACATACGCAAGGTTTATTTCCGCGAATTTTGACGGAGCGATGAAGTCAAGGCACACACGGAGATTTGTTCGTGAGAAATGTTTTTACGCGCTTGGAATATGGAACTCACCGTAAACTACTGGGTGTAGTTAAAAGACTCTAGCATAATAACGATGGTGAATTGTTGTTCTAGCGCCTTAATTAACACGTTGTACGACCACTTAGAGCGCAATATTATTTTGAATTTGACAACAGCATACGTATACGGTACATATGATATACTCGGATCATCGACAATCAATTGATTATTGAGGACTCAAATGTATTGATGAATAATTAAGCATAGTTGTTGTTGTTGTTGCTTGCATTTAGCGGGAGATGCTGAAAGCACAGTCCGCTGATCGAGATTCCGTATACTTTAGCCGAGTCGATAACAGGTTACCGACTCGTTACCAGGGTGCACTGCGAGGAAGCGTATACGGGGCACACCCCCGTATTCTATTCTATTCTATTCTTACAAAGTTTATTTGTTAATAATTTTATTGTGTTGTAATGCTTGTTTATAATACCATACGGTAATGATAATAATAATTAAGCATAAACATTTGCATTAGTATAAATCACGGTTATCTACACAGGTTGGCGTACGACGATATGTATTCTATGCATTAGATTGTCGAAGTGGCGTTTATAGAGAACTATTAGCGCTAGTAGTCATCGACCCGACATTAACATATAAATTATACAAAAAAACTGTAGATTTTCATTCTTTACTCATAAACGATTACAAAAAAATAAAAATTGCTAAGTACCTAAATTATAGATTGAACATTTTTACATCAGATAGAATTTTTTTGGTGTTTCTATCTTTAAAATAACGTCTCATTTTCAATGAAAAAAATATATTATTTTGGCGCCAAAAAACAAAATATTATGTTTTCAGATAAGTAATAATTTTTGTTAATTGTTATATTGTATCTTAAATCTCTATTCGTTATCTCGTTGTCGTAGTCGTAGTGTCGGAGTTTCCGAGTGTGTCAATTTTGAATTTTCGTGTTTCGTTAAAATGGTTAAGTGTTGTATTGTTGGATGCACATCTGGTTATAAGTCTAATAAAGATATAATTATTCATTCGGCCGGTTCGATCAAAAATATGACACAAAGGTGATAATGTAGACTCCCTTTGGTTTTTAAATAATTATTACAAAAAGAAAATGTAACTATTATAGGTTGATTTCTGTATTTTATTATTATTATTTATTAATTAATTTATTGGCATTTTATCAGTAATGTTATTTTGATTTTTGGCACCAAAATAATATGATTGTTTTCATTGAAAATAAAACGTACTTTTGAAGATAGAAACACCAAAAAAATTCTATCTGATGTAAAAATGTTCAATCTATAATTTAGGTGCTTAACAATTTTTATGTTCTTGTAATCGTTTATGAGCAAAGAATGAAAAACTACAGTTTTTTGTATAATTTACATGTTAATGTCGGGTCGATGACTACTAGCGCTAATAGTTCACTACAAATGCCACTTTAACAGAGATAACACTCCCGTACGCCAACCTGTGTAGATAACCGTGGTATAAATGTATATTCTTTCATTTATTTTAGTATATTGGTAATGTATTTATATGAGTACGTGATTATCATATAAATATGGGGATGATATTATATTCATACATTTTAATAGTAAATGTGTCAACGAATCCGGGTCTTTTGAGATCATTTTTAAATCATGAAAACATTTTAATATGTTATTCAGATTTATGGGGAGCCAATAAAAATGTCTCAGCGGAAAATGGGTCGGATCACACCGGTTTAAATTGTTTAACGGATTAGTGTGCCAAACGAAGCCTGTGAACTAGAAAGTCGCTCGACAAACACTCTGTCATGATATACCAGTCGCAGTAATATACAACCATGGTACTAATTTCCGACAAAATCTGTTAAGTTATATAGTCGAAAAAGTACCCGTTGAGTGGGTAGGTACGGCTATTGTATCGGAAACACGCACAGAGTAGAATTTACTGCAGTCATAAAGCGTTCGTGAAACGCCGAAATACAACGGATTTGGAGTCTTGAACACGTGCCAATGGATCGTACGAACGACAATGATTCAAAACACGGTTCACAAAATTATAAACTAACTGTCCAGACTTCATGTCTTCGTGTACATTTTTTTACATTTTCAGATGAAATAAATTTTATTTTGAACATTTATTTATTTTGTTTAATTTATTTTTATTAAATTTCGATACTTCACTTTTTTCGAATTCTGATCAGAGTTGTATTTAAAATCTGTAGCTTATGTAATATGTTTCGTTTTGAAATGTTTTATCACAAAATGTATATAAATATAAATTATTAATATAAGTTTAGATTTTGAGCTATGAATTCTATTAACTCAGATTTCATAACTTAGATTTTTTTTTTTTTTTTTGGATTAGCAGGATTGGCCATCATTATAGTACATTATAATAATAAGGTGAATATACGTATAGTGGAGGACATTTAGTTTCCAATACCATGTTCTTACATGACTCGAATATGTATCCATGAGTTCAAATTAAGATAATTATTATTTATTTGTTACATTTCGTTTATTTGACATGAATATTTCACGTGTTGAATATTTAAATATTTAACCAAAACTTCCGTCACTATGTGCTTCTATGTCAATCTTAATTATTTAAAATCGTATATACCATGCGTGAACTGTGATTTACGCTGAAGATATAGTTCAACATTTTTTTACGATTCTTACAACAGAATCGATCATAGAAAAACGGTCTCGATCGCGGTAAGTGATGTTTAATTAGTGCGCCGAATCGGGTACGAGAACCCTATCGGCCCAGAACACCACCCTATCATTGCATTCATCGTGCGTCTTTGAACATTTAAATACTAAGAGGTTTGGCGTCATCAAACTAATGTGTTGCCTTGTCTAAGTATGATATAATAATGTCACGCCTAGCGCGACCACACGCTGAGGACTCGGATCTGTACTAGAGCGATCGACGACAACTTGTACAAAAACCTAACTTTACATCGCGATCGCGGACCTTTATTATTAAAAATAGACAAATCGACCGTGGAATGTGATCGAAACTTATCGTTATCGGCCGATTATTTCCGAGTGTTTACCATCGTTTTGTACGTCGATTAAGACGATGTACAGTGTTTACAAATTATACGTTTTTTAGGTCTCAGAACCAAAATATATAGTTAAATTTAAAAGTATTCCTTTCTTTGAGTGCTCAGAAAAAGCTGTTATTATTTGTATGCAATTTTTTTGTGTGGTATGACTATAAATACCTTTTTAAGATTCAACATCCCAAATTTGATGTACCTACTTTATTTAATTTTCTTCTTATTTAGGGAGTGGAAAGATTTTTTTTTAAATATTACCTATGTAAGTTTTTACAATTAGATACCACTTTACATTCAAACAGCTTGTTATCGAAAAGCGCAATGACGTCATAGGTGCATTCGTAATTCGCCCGTAACTCTATAAATAATTAGTTTTTTCAAATTCTATTTTCGCAATATTTATTTGACAACGTGAAGTATCAAAGTCAATAATAAAATAATTTTTTTTTTTTTGGGTTGTGTATGCCTTTAATATTCTATAGTTAAAAAAAATGCGAAAGCAGATCCCGCGGCGTCGTCGGTTAAAACAGGAAAAAAAAAAAAAGTTAAAAAAAAATAGATTATCTCCTATTACGTTGGACAAAAGACGGTGTGAAGTTATGTAGATAAACATATTTAAATTGTAATTTTAAATAACGCATAGCTGATAATTATAGTTTTAAATGGTTCACTTTGTGTAATATGACATACAATTATTTGACCGATGTAATACACACCACCGTATATAATCGTTTATTATCATCTATATTTTTCATAATCAACACAATTCCAATACCTAACATACATTTGCCAAAATTTATCTATTTTAATTTATTCAAATGACCGTCAAAAGGTGATTTTTATAGTAAAACGATTATGACCAACTTCAACACATGATTTCCAAACAAATAAATTAATGAATTCAAAAATAAAAATAAAACCAAATAGTTCAAATACTTGAGAACAATGAGCGCACAAATTTAAAAAATAAAAAAAAAACGAAATGGTTTTAGGATTTTGGTCAGGCTAACTGAATTTTGATACACTACGTGAAGTGGCCATTAGGGACGTACACGATCAAACGATTTCGGACGAACAGAAACTGTAAATTGAATATTCAGACGATTTATTATCGCCTGTAGCGTATTAGGGCATTGGGCCATTATTTTCATTCAATACGTAACCGTGTGATACACAACTAAGTACATTATATTTTTCGGATTTATCAGTGTCTTGAATTTTACACATGTTCCATCTTTAGATATCGTGGTATTTGTCTCAATGCCGTGAACACGTTCTTAACCATATACAATGTAATATACAAGCAATGAATAAGTTTTAAAGTCACTAACACTCCTAATAATTTAATTGATGTAAAAGTTTAAGCCATTAGACAAATTGTTATCTACCGGTTCGTTCGTATAATGTCGTCTTACGTGAGATGAAAAATAATAATAAAAGAAAATATTAAGTCATTAAATCACTACCTACAGCTTTAGTCGATTGGTACATATTGTGCTGTTACGTGTTTTGTTCTATCTAAGTCACCAGTTGAAGTTAATATATTGTAATCAATGACGTGAGAGTGAATCGGAACAATTTGAACGAATATAAATATTGAACACTTGAGATTTTTATTTTCAACTCGGATGTAGTGACTGTATGAAACTACTTTCCTGTGGTTACTGTTTAGTTGCTAACGTACAGTAAAGCTGTTCAATTTCCTATCACTGTCATTCATTTATCAGCACCGAAGAATAAATAATATGGTTGATCAAGAGTTTTAATTACTTAGTTTTGAAATGAATATTCAGTTGTTTCCCATGAACTTTGGTGGAACTTCTAAAGTTCTAAATATATTAAAAACAAAAGACGAGATGATAAAATAACAACGTAAACCATGGAATCAAAACAAAAAAAAAAAACTGTACAAATTAGGAAAAAAATGTATTCTTTCCATTACTTTTATTTAACGAAAAAATATATTGCATAATGAACTTTGAAATTAAAAGAAAAGTTCACCGAGTAAACAATTAGGATCATTGCTGGTGAATAATGTAAACAAAACGGTGGTATAACAATATTATTAATTATACATAAACAAATAATATACCCTACTATACCGGTAAATAAGAGAATAGCTGTATACAAAATTATGTTAAACATGGCGAAGAACTGAACGGGATAAATCTCTCTCAATCCACTGCGCTTTTATTATAAATCAATACTTAAAATATATCATGATTAAACTAATTTAACGTTAAATTCATTTTTGTGGGGTAGTGAATAAAAACTCTACTAATACTTCTAATTACTGACTATATAACTACATTAATGAGATGTTTTGCGAAAATTGTATAATTGTAAATATTTTTTACACATTTTGTAGCATACGTTATTCTTGAAATAGGTACCAAACAAATTTAGTTTGTAATAGACTGTTGATAATTATATAAGTATTATTTTATGTTAACATAACATATAACACATACATTTTCTAGACAGTGTATTGTTATTTACATGATAAAAATTGTATTTTGTGTGTGATTTTCAAATAATTAAAATTCGTTTTTATCATCATATTATACCATATATTTTAACAATAGAGTATTTTCATGATTTATAATAGCCTTTTATAGCATTATTAATGGTATATACTATATCATATATTTGATAATTCATCGACAAGGCATGAATGTCAGCAGTGGTTACAACGTGATTTCATTTGATTTTGAGTGATTGTTCAAATTTTCGATAGCTCAAAATACTCATATGCCATGTTTAGGTAAGCAAAGAAAAAATACTGTTCACTATGAATTTTTTTTATTATAATTTGTATGTATTCACGTGTTTTTAAACAAAAACATATAAACATATTATAGGGCAAATATGAATGCAAATTTCAAATTTATAATTACATAAAAGTCTGGAAAGCGCTGGAGGCTCTCATATATAATGCATGTATATATTCACACACATATACACACGCACGCACACACACACACACACACACACACACACACACACACACACACACACACACACACACACACACACACACACACACACACATACATACACACGCATTATTTTTGTGAAATTATTACATTAACTCTTTATTATTTGAAATCGCATTTTTTTTTTTAAGTTAAATTATTCGGTCCCTTTGTCATTAGGCAAATTAATTTCTGGAAGAAAAAAAAAACAGAAACAATATATTTTATAATGATATACTTATTCAGAATTATGAGTCGAGTTTAACACGTGTATTTGACGCATGGCAATAACTGTGGAAATTAATTATTTAAAAACACCTATGGAATATATTTATGTGTAAACACTATAAACACACATAAGTTATATATTAACACAATATAAAATATTTCGTGATAGCGTGATATTCGTTTTTTTTTCAACCCGACATTTTACGATCCATTTTTGCATGCATGTCAAATTGAAATAACGTTTATTAATCGCTATTCTAATTAGACGTCAATGTTCCAATTTATACGAAATATGTAAAAATTGCGAAAATTTGCAAATAATTTTGTTGTTGAAAAATCGTAAAATTTTTTTCTTTTATAACTAAGTTTTGAAAATTTGGTACAAGGTTTTTCATTAGTTTTTCTTCAATTATCTGCAAAAAAAACTCTACCGGATTCAGACAAAAAAATTTTATGAGTGTTTGAAATTTAAATTTTTACAAAAACACGTTAAACAACGGTTTAGCCTCAAACGATTTTTGCTAATTGTTTTTTTTTTCAAAAAGTATAAGTTGTAGAAACTTGAAAATTTTATCAGTTGTTTATATTGGCATTTTCTTTATATAATTTTATTTTCAAAAGATTTCACTCATTTTTAATCAATTTATAGGCATTTGAAATATTCGATTTTTTTTATTTTTTTTTTTTATAAATGTTGATAAAAAAGATGTAGCTCGGACGAAATACTTGAAAATTTAATAGAAGGGTCCACATAAGTTGTTCTAACTCCCATTCAAAAATTATAAAAATACATAGGCACAAAATTTTTTTATAAGCGTTTATAAGTGCTAATATTGACAAAATTCGTCAAAATCATGTATATTTGCTATGTATTTTGCAGTTGAAAATTCATAAAATTTTAAGTATTCAAAACTAAGAATTGTAAATTCGGTACAAAGTTTGACATACGTTTTCCTTCAATTATCTGTAAAAAAATTTGCACTGGAATAAAATCAAAAATTTTTATGAGTGTTTGAAATTACAATTTTTTCACATAATCGCGTAAAATAACAATTTAGGCATCATTGATTTTTGATATTTGTTCTTATTCAAAAAGTATAGGTCGTAGAAACTTAAAACTTTTACAAAATGTTTAAATAGGCATTTTCTTTACATAGTTGTATTTTCAAAATATTTCGTTTATTTTTTAGCTATTTATAGGCATTTGAATAATTCGATTTTTCTTAGATTTTTTTTTATAAAAGTCGATAACAATTTTTTGGCCCTACCAAATCGCTTGAAAATTTAATAGAAGGTTTTGAATAAGTTGATCTAAGAGTGATTCAAAAATTATTCAAATACATAGGCACAATTTTTTTTTATAAGCAGTTGAAGTTCAAAAATCGACAAAATTTGTCAAAATCACGAATATTTGCAAATTATTTTGTAGTTGAAAATGTATAAAAATTTTTGTATTCAAAGATAAGAAATGAAAATATGATGTAATATCACAGCTGATAAAGATAATTAAATAGATTAAGTTTATTATAATATAATCAGTAGCTGACAGCTGTTCTATACAAAATATTGGTAGATTGTAAACACAAGGTGTATAACGTACCTTTACATGGTTGAATAGAACGTTACTAACTTCCAATTTCCAGTTATTTTAATGTGTGTATCAGTTCCATAAACATGCGGATTTTATATATTATTATTAATTATTAATATTTAAATAGACGTAGCCACGGAGCATTCAGCATATATGGACGGCGGGGTCGGGTGGTGCCGTCACGATAGTGCATTTAGGCAAATAATATGGTATTTACCTACGCCCTATCTATGCACATCCTGGTTTGTCCAATGCTCACGAGCAGAAGTCACATGAATAGACAAATGTAAATTTAACCCAATCTAGGATATTAAAATAAAATATATATTACAATTTAAGGCTGACATCTTCATCTTCGTTCAGAATCGTTTTTTTTTTTATAATATAAAATAATTCCAAAATCTATCCAATAATGCCTAATCTAGCAATGCATCTCGTGTATCCCACCCAACTACTGTATCCTGTACTTTTTTAATATAATAGTGATGACATTAAATTTTTTTGTATCATTTTCGTAATAAGGCGTATTTGAGTGACCATGAATTATTTTGAGAGGCTTTTAATATTTTTAGTAAACCTTAAAGGTTAACTCTTCCTCCAACAAAAAAAATAAAAACTCAATTTCTGCTTAATATGGTTTGTATATGATGTAATACACTAAAAGAAGGTAGGTAGTTAATAGTGGTACTGGTAAAGAACGATATCGAAATATTACTATGAATTACAACAACAATCATTATTCGTAAAAAGTTTGCGTTCAACATCTACTGAGAATAGCACAAATTATGTAAAAACGTAAGAAAACTCTTCTCTTTTCTTTATTCAATATAAAGAAACAAACCAAATTATTTTCTGTTAGTTCATGCTGTATAATATATTTTATATGTGCGTATGGGGCAGGATTTATGAAAAACTAACGTTTCAGACACGCATATAAATTCGAAGCGTTTTCCGTCGAATCATTTAGTTTTTATTTTTTTATTTTTATTATTTATTTGACTATCAAAGTTCTCCCACTGAGTGCATGTATTTAAATACATTTGTTTTTTGGAAACAACTCGCATGCTGGATACTAAGAATTCAAATTGCGTATCACGTCACAATCAACATCCGACTAAACTCGGAACGAGCCAAAACACATATTTACCTTGTTAGTCTGTGTGTGCGTCCCTCTCTCTACACGTGCTCACTCGGTAAAGTACATAATGCAGTGATAAAAATAATGAAATAAAAAAAAAAAAAAAAACGACAAACAAAAACGATCATCATCATGTGGTGTTTAACATACATAAGTAAATATTATCCAATCTACTCGACTGCCGTGATACCTTACAAAACGTAATAACTCGCGAGCTGGTTCAGTTACCGATCCATCGAATCCAGACGGATGTTTATGCCTACATATATTATTGCACATTGAAATGTGTCTGCGGGTTTTCGGCCCACGAACGCTGTATGGACCACCTGTTTATTTTAAATGGCCTATGTTAAAATTTCCATCGTTTTGTCACAGAATATCATTTTGAAAAATAACTTGCTAATAAAAAAAAATTTAACATGCATACATAATTTCATACTTTAGTGTCTTTATTTTTCACTTAACATATCTGTATTTTTACTAGAAACAGTTTCTGTAGTTTTAGGATGAAACAATGAGATTTAAGGTACAAAATATTGATATTAATTTCGTTTCCAAAAATGTAGGAGGGAGAATGGATTTGTTACAATTTAATGACACAACCTTTAGGTCGATTATATAATAACGTAATATTATTGGTTTCGATGAAATCAATAAAACGTACCTCACACTTCACAGCAACATGTAGTTCTCCCGTCGTCAGCCACCGTTACACTACGATAGCTAGTTATCAGTGCATATGTGTCCCACATCCATATATTATACCAATTATATTTCGACCGTCATTTTGTTCCAGTGTCTTTTTCCAGTATTTTTTTCTCCTCGTGAATACCATCCATTATTGCTAAAAATGTACAAAAGATATAGATGTATAGTCAAAAATTATGATGAGATGAGAATAGAATGAAAAATAAAAAAACATCGACTAATTTATTACTCTTTTGTTGTTCGTCAATTCGTGTCACGTTGGAACACGAGGCGTGGCTTCAATATTCTCACCCGTCAAATGCATATTTTACAAACGTGGTGTTCCCTAATGGTTTATCACCAAAAGCAGACAAGACGACACAATAAACAATCGAAATCAACTGTCACAGTTTTGTTTAATTTATTTTTTAATCGGGATCCGTCAAATCGGATGATTTTGACGCGTTAAATACGATGGATTACAAACTGTATACTACAATGGTAACTCGGGCGGTAGCCTATAAATAGTAAAAAAACTAAATGAATACACTTACAATTCTGCCCATGCGATGTTTGGACGGACGTAAACGTGGCCATGTTTTCTTAAACGATCAATCATCGAGTGATAACACGGGTAAGGCATCAAACCGAAAACCGCAGAACTTTTGGTCAAAAATCACTTGGGGCTTCCAAAATAAATTACAATTGAAATAGAGACAATAATAAAATAATAAAGCCATATGGTAGAATGTAATCATCTAATTTTTCACATAATATTAAAATGATATTCTTTTTATCTATACCTTACCACCAGTACTTGAGTGACCAAAATTAACTCATCAAATTGTCATAAGCAGTTCTCGGTTATTATTCACATTAAAAAATATTACTGACATGTTTAGCAATTTGTATTCTTTTCAGTTACGCCATATATCCTGTAGATAATACGATAAAAGCCCGTTCATAAAGTTGAGGAGAAAAATATGTTCATAATATAATATGTTGGTTGGTTAAATTTAAAAAATAAAGTAGAATGACATGTAAATGGATGTATAAAAATATAAGAAAATACAATTTTAAAACCTTAAAAATAACATTATACGGCTTATAGAAAAATGTCCAATTTCCCGTTGGCCCCTGTATTTTGTATGAAGTTTTCATTTTTGTCCGTATGCTATTATATGAGCACATTATATTCATGATTATTATTTTTGATACTTAGGGCTACATATGTAGTCTTAGAGCTTTAGAGTAATCGGACGCAGTGCTAAAGTTTCGCAGTCGGGAAAAATTTAGAATTTAGAACGTATGGTATGTCGGAAATCGTGATGTATGAAATAATTGTTATGTTTGCTTTATGTGCGCGTCGGATAAAACGACGGCTGTTAGACGGTCCGCTACCTGACGACGAAGCGTCCTAATTAACAGTTTCCACCGAACGCCAGTGCAAGGTGTCACGTCGTCGTAATATCTGATTTACTATTTCATTATTTTATCTCCACCATACACACGGTACCTGTTTACAGGTCAACCGTCAAACGATTGTTTTACGTTACGAGTCGTGTGGACCGACTAGAAGCACTTAATTTTTATCCCTCGTTTTTCACTAATAAGCACGCTTAAATAAATCCTCTTTCTCTTTCTCTCTCTCTCTCTCTTTCTCTCTCTCTCTCTTTGTCCATTTTATCCGTCACTCCCTCTTAATCACCCTTTTCTCTTGTCTCCCAATATTTTGACAACCATGGTTTCATCCAAAGTTGGTTGCAGCTGCTCTATCCGCACGGCCGGACGTCAACCGCAGGGTCAAACGGATTTGCTTGGATACACACATGCGTTCCGCAAACGAGTCGTCCATTCTGTGAGCCGACGAAACGTAAAAATTGACGTGTTGAGCGTAAGTGATCACGGAAAGAGATAGCATACAATTATTTTCAACTACCGTCACCACCGCGTGTCACCAGGCGTCCGGTTTGCCAATGGCATATTCCCAACGACGCGTATTTTACAAAAACCACAGGGGCACGAACCGTGTCGGGATGTGTCCTCGCAGCTTGTCTCCGACATTTAGATTCATCATGTCCTTCTGTCGTCGATCCTCTCGCACAGATCTACTTACCGAAAACCTTGTTTTTCGAGTTTTCTCGAAATTAATTTACTATTTTATCGGAGACGATGACTTGTCAAACACGAATTTTTTCTCCCCAACCACTCCCAGAATTTCTATGGAACGTCATTCGCGGAAACGACTTGACGTATATCGCGTTAGTCGTGGCCCAAAGGACTGAACAATTTCAAACTTTTCCTGCTCCCGTGACACACCAGTAAAATATAAACTTGCACTGCTGCTCGCTGCTCAGGGACGGAATACGTGAGCACGCGCCCGTCACCGTGTTCTCGCCATTTACGGCAGTGCCACGGCAGCTAGCAAATGTTTCGTGTCGAAGTAAGCTGAACTATTTGATTTCACGCTTTGAACACGATATGTTATAATTTTCAAAACTGAGGTGCACCAGGTGACGAGAAGAAAATACTTTGAGAAACAAAGGGCGGGAAAAGTGAAAACACCTATTGACACGTAACGCTGTACAAACAGCCATTAATTATTAATATATAACTTTTACAGCGTTTGTTACTTAGTTTGACATTTTAACCGATAGGTTTTAATAACTAGAAGTAAAAGATATTTCCTTAACTGAGTCGCAGTAAACACATCTTTCTAGTATACATTATTTGATATAAATGATATTAAACTTCTGATAATGGTCTAAGCTTATATGGAATAGAGTTTTTATATATAATCCATGAAAAGAACATAATTTACAAATAAATGTGAGTCATAAGCACATAAATATTAGAATAACTGAAAATGTATACAAAACCTTATATTTTTCGTTCATGGAAAAAATATTCTCTAAGGGGTCCGCTGTTTTGCTTTATAATCCAAACATAATTTTTTCGACCATCTTCATCTCGAATCTTTTTTTATGCCTTATATTATCTCATTTTTCCAAATACACAAGCTATCCTATCAATTTTCAATTGTAAACTTATTTTTTTTTTTTTTGTGAATCGTATTTGTTGTTATTGACTTTATTATCGAGTGACTGAAAAATGTAATATAGTGTATAAAATGATAAATTGTTGTCAGTTGGTTAAAATGATAACCTAATGAATGCGAAACAAATTAGAAAAATGTTACATATTTAATTTAATAATTTTACTACCATTGACACATTTGTGCGTTTATTCGCTTACATAAAAATTTGATAATCTGACAAAAAAAAAAAAAATAAATAAATAACAGCTGGTTTATAGTATTTGCAAAGACGTATCAAACTGACCAAAAAATATGCTTTAATAAATTCCAATGACGCTACGTGGATTTTAAATTTTTTTTAATCCAGTCATACCAAAATGCTGTTATTAGTTGATATCATTATGATAACGTGTATTTTGTATTTAAGTTATTTCATATTCGTAATTATAGACTTTATACTTGTATAAGATCTATAAAAAGCAACGGCGTTTATTTTGTTGTTTGTGATGAGCATCGTCTGATGTTAGTCATTTACTGAACCAACTCCTTGGATATTGATAAATAGTGAGCAGAGCCGGATTAAGGGTCAGAGTCGCCCTGGAGCAATATATATTTGATAGGAAATTTCCTATCAAGAAGTACCTAGTTAAAAACTTAAAACACTATAATATGTATTTCATGTAATATTGTATGAATAAGTTGAACCGTTAAAAAAAATTCATTTGGTACTTTATATTATTTAAATTGATTAGACAAAACTACAGAAGTCGATTATTTATAACAGAATTTTACAAAATTGTTTGTAAACTGTGATTAATACCACTATATTCATGATTATACCATGCCGCTGGTCCATCCTCATAATTTTGTAGATACATTATTCAGTGCTATAGCTTATAATTTTATATTTTAAAAATAAAAAAATATATTATCATAATGAAAATATGTAATTTTTCAATAGCCAACCTCATATTACTCGATTTAATTATGCATAAATTTGAATAACTAAACAAATACACGATATTTAATATTTATATTACAAAAATTACATGCCACCCCCAAAAATTTGCCGCCCTGGAGCAAAAGCTCCTTTTGCACCTATGTTAATCCGGCTCTGTACCTATAACTTATAAACTGAACACAAGTTCAGGACATTTTATGGTTTTTGAGTTAAGTATTTTTAATACTCTATTATAATATTTACCGCCTCTTATTGAGTGAAGAATTAGTGAAAAAGTGAAGAAAAAAAAAGAAACAGAAGCGTTCATCTCGGTAGTTGGTACCGCGATTTTTTATAGTCCTTATGAATGTATTTCACATCTTGGGTGTTCTCTCTTCTAACAATATAATGGTTTCTTATTGGTGTATTAAATTTTAAAGAAACAGATCATTTGGTCAGTTTTACGACTCTGAGGCAAGCTTAAGTGTAAAAAATACTGTTATACATAGTTTATCGTTTCTAGTAAGGTTGTGGGTTGGGTTTTTTTTCTATCAAAATCGTTTAAACTATTTTTTTGTTAACAAGGTGGACATTTCTTTAACAAAAGATTATACACATTCAATAATGACTTCTTGTTACTCACATGTTTGAAAACTGATCAAATAGATTAAGAAAACAAAAAAGATTGGTCCTCCACAATGTGGCAAGTCAATTGAGGGTCATATAAAGAATCCGCAGTGATGGAACAAAGCAAATGTCACAGAACAATATACAACTAGCACCTAGGTGCTTGATAGTTATTGAAAATTAAAATATGTTACATATTCAGCAAAAAACACATAAGGTTATAAACAGAAGCACAATTTAAATAATTTTCTGATAACTTGAAATTATAGACAGAATGCATGATTGAAGAAATTTACTTTTTTTTTTGCCCATTCTGTAATAATAATTAAATGTATTCATTTTTTTTTTTTTTGTTTTTTTTTGAAGATAGAATCATTCTAGAAACATGTCCAATATGTGAAAAACATCTAAATTTTTATAGTTATGTTTAGATGGCCATTTAAAATTTTCCTTTCATTTATGATCTAAGATTGTATAATACATTTCCAACTTTCAATAATATAAATACAGGTATAATTATAAAATAAAATAATATGTCATTTGATAAAAATTTATTGATATTAAGAAATGTATACAAATAAAAAACAATGAACAAAACTTAAATACATTAATACACAACTTTCAATTTTAATAGAAACAAACAACAATGAAGCAACTATATAAAACAGTACACTAATAGGAATAACGGAAATTCAATAAAATTAAATTACCATATAATAAATGTCATTTATCACACGAATAGTTGTACTATTATTATATCTTAATGTAAATTATAATTGAATTAGTTTACAAGTATTATGTAAAATTGTACAAACCTTAAAAATTGTTATTATTCAGAAAAGTGAAAATAATGAGTATATTGTATTATTAATTCTTTGATGGATATTGAAATATTAAACATAAAAAAGTAATTATCTTAAAATAATTTTTCAAAAATAAATGTGCGTATACTTATTGAAACTATCATAACTTAAAAAGAATACATACCTATATAACTTTAATATTTGAAATATAAAATTAATTAATTAATTAATTAATTAAAAACACATTTGGTTTTAAATTGTTTTGATCATTTGTATAATATGATATTTCACTCAATTACACAACAAAAATATTTTAAAAATAAAATTTTTATTTTAACCAAGAACGCAAAATAGAAAATGTCAGAAAATCTTAATTATTTATACTTATAAATATATAACAGATTTTTGACTAATACTGCAGTTTTGACTGAAATAAAATAATAAAAGGTTTCTGAGTTGTATTAACTAGATACTCGTATGTATTATTTTTTATAGATTAAACGATACAAGTTAGACATTTTTGTAGGCAAATTATACATACATTTATTATTTAAAAAATTGTAACAAAATATTAATCCTGTTGTCAGTTTAATTGATAGAAATAAGTTTATTCAATACTTTATAGTATCCATAACAAATATATATCTTAATTTTTAAGTATCTAAATTAATATGTTTGATTCTAAAAACATAGTTGATTGCGTATTATTTCATAACATATTCTTTTTCTTAGTTTAGGCATATCGTTTTGAGTGAAATCTAATTTTGCATCACGAGCCAAATATTCTGCATTGATACAAGTGAACACTCCACAATCATAACCATTTTTTTGTATTGGACAATTAGTAGCCTCTATTAATCTCCAGCCACTGATATCTAATTCTTCATTTTTTTGTTGAGATGCTCTTTTTTCAGATAATCAAAAATTATATTTAAACACTTAGGATTTTCTCCTCCTAAACTGTCATAGTATGTCACAGATTTTTCAATAAAGTCGACACATACAAGACACCAATGATTACCCAAGTGAATGGGACTAAACATTTTTTTGCATGAAAATATATCTTTCCTGCGCGACCAACGGCGAACAGATTCATAACCTTGAGAGCTGTAAAAACAATCAATAAACCAGTAAAAAAATAAAATAATAGCAAATTATAACATATGAATTCACTTACGATAATTTTGTGTAAAAAAATGTATCAAATGTGTGTAAGGATAATGGATCGCGATCAACTATCATATGTAAATAATGATTAATAACTTCATCATTTAACCAAGACTGTGGTGAATACACAGTTCGTAAATCACTTTTTTTAATATTTTTTCCAGCAAGAATATACTCATTTGATGGCCCAGCCATCTTACAACCAATAAAATCAACTATTTCTTGACAGTAATCAGGAAAAACATCTATTTTCTTAGATGGCTCAAGTATTTCCAATTCTCTTTTTATATTTTCAAATTTTTCTTTGAAAATTTCATCAGGGGTTTTTTGTGTTATTGAAGTAGAATCTGAAATAGTAGTTGCTTGTTTCTCTCTGAATTTTCTTAAAATACGTTCATAAAACGTTTCATTGTGTATCACTCTATTCTTGTTAAGACTTAGTCCTGGGATATCTAAGTTTTCTTTATCAGAACTTCGTGATGAGTTTGATTGATTTAAGTTTGAACGATTCAAAACAGATTCATTCAAATTTTTAAGAGATCCAAAACTGGTTGTTCTCTGATGTTTTAAGGCATCTAATCTTTGTTTATCAGACGTTTTTGATAAGTTAGACTGGTTCAACAAACTTTCTTTAGCTCCACTACCATTTATAGATTGATAAGCAGTCACACTATCTTCTCGTCCAATGTTTTCTAATTTTAATGAAACATAATTTTAAAAAAATGAATTGTCCATGTTGTTATTAACAGAACTATTGCTTAGTAATTTATGATGAATAGTACCTGGACGTTTTGAAACAACATCTGATTTTGGTACAACATAATTTTTCAAAATCATGGCAAATGAATGATCCTTGTTGTTATTGATTGAACTATCATTACTAACATGTAATGCAAAAATTCTATCTTCCATACTTGTACTTGACTTCATAGCACCTATAGATTGAAATGAAATGAATTATCACAAAAATACTAAACACTGGGTAAACAATCTGGGTGTCCAAACAAACAGTGTTCATACGAATAGTGACAATTTCAATAGTTTTATAGTTTGTTCTGATTACAAAAGTAACAAATTTGTTGCCAGGATTTTCAGAATGTTTATATTTTTTTTTTAAATTAAATATTTACCTAATAGTATACATTATAATATATATATATATATATATATATATATATATATATATATATATATATATATATATATATATATATATATATTATTAAAATTTAAAATACATTATTTTAGAAGTTTCTTGATTTTTTTTTTAATAGAACACTTGGCAACCCTAGATAAAATTAATGAATGTAAAAGACATTTTTTACCTTATATGAAAATTTAGGAGAATATTTATCTTTAAGTTTTACGGGGTCAAATAAACATGATTTACTGCTTGCACTTCTGACTATACCAGAAGTTCTATTAGATATAATTTTAGAATCTGATATACTACACGATTTCATAAATTTCATTTCATTTTCATCATCACTGGTAGTAAGATCCACTGTCATGACTGGTGATAAAGTTCTTCTTTGATGACGTTCACCATCAATAAGCATAACAGGTGGACTAGCTCTGAGTGGCATGGTAGATGGCCCAGGTTCAGTGATTTCCACCTCTTCGGCTTCCAATAAGGATTCATCGCTTATTTCAACTACTTCTACAAGGCTATCGTCCATACGTGCTCTTTTATTATTTATAGTTTCACATTTGTCAAGTTTACGTTTTATAGATTCTTTCGATTTAGGAAATCCAGTTCTATCAGTGAACCACCTTTGAATATAACTGAAGAAACCCATAACCTGAGAGTAACATACAAAAGGTTATGAAATAAACTTGATGATATTCTCCACCTGGATTGAGAATACTAGAACACAAAAAAAAAATGTGTTATAAATGTTACAGGTGAAATCAGTTGCCTATTTTCATATAAGTACACTTTGTATATAATAGGAAACTTAAATAAATTTAAATGATCTAGTAAAGCAGGATTAAGTTTAAAAATGACAATCATTATTCTTCTACAAAAATAAAATACTTTTAACGGTAAATAACTAGAGGTACTTTAAAAGATGGCAGTTTCATATGTTTTGTTACATATTGGTTATAGAAAGGTGCAGAGATGATTCTTCTGTCAATTGGTCTTTTTGTATTTTAGGACATTTACCGACTATTCCAACGTCGTTTCGACATGAATTCCACTCTCTCGTTCAAGTGCATACCGTTTATCAGTGGTACAAAACACAACGCGATTCGGGGTATTTACTGTTTGACCCGACGATTCAAATCGGACGATTCACCACCAGATGACAACAAAAACAACCCGAAAAAAAATCAATTGGCCATTGACAAACTAAACGACTTGCTAAAGTCAATGAAAAAAGGTAATGAAGAACCAATTACTAAAATGTCGAAAAAAATTGAATTGGCGCAACCGAGACAACTTGCAAGGAAAGCAGAACAACATCAACAGAAAGTCAGTGAGTCTAAAGAGAATAAACAGTTGGGAGAAAAATTGGCTGATGCAGCTTCTTCTGTTGCTCAATCCATTGGAGGAGATACCAAGAAGACTGAATCGGAGTTATTGAATTTATTAAGGATTTATAATAGTGAAGCTGATGATACGTCTGAAAAAAAGTCAAAATCTTCTGTCAATCTGAATGATCTAATTTCTGGAATGAAAGTTGACCGTAATTTACCTAAGGAAGATTCTGTAAATCACACAGGTATTGATAGAGCTCAACGCGTAAAACAATTGATAGGCATAAGTCCTGAAGCCAATCAAAAATTTAAAAGATATAAAAACCCAGTAGATAATTATGTACCGATAAGTTTATTTAGCAGTGAACCTCTGGATATATTTAAAAATGTTGACACACAAGATGTTGTTAAATTACCTACTTGGGACAGATTATATCAAAAAAGTTTGCAAATGGCAGTTACCCATCCACCCAAAAATATCTATGAACAAATGATCATTTGGACGGAACAAGGAAAATTATGGAAATTTCCTATTGACAATGAGCAGGGTATGGACGATGAAAAAAACGTGTTTTTTGCTGAACATGTGTTTTTGGAAGGATTGATCGATGAATGGTGTCCAAGAAAAGGACCCATCAGACATTTTATGGAATTGGTCTGTGTCGGTTTATCAAAAAATCTATTCTTAACCGTTGAAGAAAAGAAGGATCATATTAATTGGTTCAGGCAGTACTTCTATGAGAAAAATCAATTATTGAAAGAAGTTGGTGCTTTTGAAATAACATCATTGCTAGAAAATGTTAAGGAATATTACAAACCAACTATTCCTGAAAATTAAACTAAGAAAAAATAATTGTAGTGGATATCATATAAATAAATTATTTCAAAATGTATTTTTGTTTGTTTTGGAAGGTAGTTTTCCATTTCATGAATTAATATATCCACGTTTCCAAAAAATATTCTGTGGGTTTAATTTACATCCCTATGTTACAGTTTTTAATGTTATTGAATTTGCTTTATATACTTTAAGTATCTATTATGTACCTATACAGAGCCGGATTAAGGGTCAGAGTCGCCCTGGAGCAATATATATTTGATAGGAAATTTCCTATCAAGAAGTACCTAGTTAAAAACTTAAAACACTATAATATGTATTTCATGTAATATTGTATGAATAAGTTGAACCGTTAAAAAAAAATTCATTTGGTACTTTATATTATTTAAATTGATTAGACAAAACTACAGAAGTCGTTTATTTATAACAGAATTTTACAAAATTGTTTGTAAACTGTGATTAATACCACTATATTCATGATTATACCATGCCGCTGGTCCATCCTCATAATTTTGTAGATACATTATTCAGTGCTATAGCTTATAATTTTATATTTTAAAAATAAGAAAATATATTATCATAATGAAAATATGTAATTTTTCAATAGCCAACCTTATATTAATCGATTTAATTATGCATACATTTGAATAACTAAACAAATACACGATATTTAATATTTATATTACAAAAATTACATGCCATCCCCAAAAATTTACCGCCCTGGAGCAAAAGCTCCTTTTGCACCTATGTTAATCCGGCTCTGATAGTGAGAAACCCTTGAGCACGAATGATGCTAAGAAGTAAATAAAAAAATAATTAAATAAATCGTGGTTTTTATGAATTTTGTTTTGCTAAAAATTATTATTAAATGAGAATTGAATGGATAGGTTTAAATTTTTCAAAATTAATATATATATATATATATATCTTTGTTTGTCAGTGTATAATAATTTAAATGTGCTTGAAAATGAAAAGGTTAAAGGTAATCGAAATAGGTGTATACATAATATATTTATTTGAAAAAAATAGGAAAACGACGACAATAATACTAAGCATACCTCTGGGAAATTTTGCGTGTGGAAATGGATCTATTGTTATAATTAATACTTATTTGTTTTACCTTTTCACAGCTTCCAGCATCCATACCAGTCGGTTATTCAGCGGATATCGTGACACGCTCATGACGTCGTCGGGTAGGTCGAGAATTTCTATGCTCCGGCTTTTGGGACCGACGACCCAATCAGCGATCGCCGTGGGTGCATTCTGGCTGCTGGCACTCGTCTTAAACATCGTACTATTTACCCGAGCTAGTCGTACGCTGTTCAGTTACAACGGTTCAGTCAGGTAATTACTTAAAAAACTTTATGAGGCTCGTAGCAGTGATGTTTAGACAACTTTTAGTTATATTTATACTTTGATCACTGCACAGTCGTCAAATTATCTAATGTAGAGCATTATTAAATGTTATTATTATACATCATATCATTTAGTTGATTTTAAGTGGAATATATTTTAAAATAATGAAGGAAATCCGATAAAAACCTACAAAATAAAAAAATAAAACGTATAATTATTGTAAAAAACGTCGTAGTCATACATTGTTCATTAAAACGATCAATGATCGTAATATGTGAGAGCTTGATGAGTCTAACTCATTGTTTAGGCTCGTATGGAATTTATCAAATGTTAATAGTATTGTTGTTTATTATTACAGAATTGGTTTTCAAATGTAGCACTGTATGAATTAATCAAGTTATAGGGACATGACGAGTAGAAAGATATTTGATAAATATTTCGAAAACTTTGCTTATAACTAATTTCGATTGTTCGTTTAGTTTACGAATGGTTAAAATTCTTGTGTTAAGATGTAGTGGAGCAATTTTTTTTAATTTTCTTTCGGGATAGGGAGACAGTGACACATAGAGTTCCGTGGTTTCGAGAGAAACACACTTGGTAGTTAAAAACGATCACCAAAATTATCGGTGAAACTCGTTTGCACACATTGAAAGTTTTTTTCATATGGAACCCGAAGACTTATTTACGCGTGAAAAAATTATTACTCTATTCTTGATTATTATATTAAAACATGGCATTTCTTAAATGGTATTGATATCATTATTGCAACAAATTAATATTAGAAAATTAACAAATTTAATATATTTATATATAGTTTTTAGGAAACGTGTTGATAACGATTATTATGAGTTGAGATAATATTGGTATTGGTTAGTTTATTGCATACCTATGACATAATTGCTTTCAAATAGTTGGTTGTCAGGAAACTTAGAAAAAAATATCAAAATAAAAAGTTAAATTTTCAAACGTAACCGAAAAGCACTAAACAGTGTTTATAAATATTTTAAATTTGTTTTTACGTAGTTTAACTTTAGGAACTTTCGCGTATTTAAGTCAGGTGACACGCAATATGAATTTTATTAAAAAAATTATCTTTCATTGAATTATTAATTAAAAGTGAAAATTCACGTACACAAACGTGTGCGTGGACGAGTTGTAAAAATGTAAATTTTCATAAAGGAGAACGAGCTGTATCTCAAAGTTATATCGCTAGAGTCTTAGGGTCTCTGCGGGTCCGATGATGATCTATCATTCGAGTGAACTTATCGACAAATAGACTAAATCGAGGCGCGTTCTTTATTCGTCTACCATTAGGGTTTCAACATAAACTCCATCGCTAAAACGCTACTATCTCAATATAGACGTAGACGTATAATTATTATTATACACACCAGGTGTCTACTAACACGAACGAGTACGGCGTGGTGCTCACAACGACATGATTTGCGAACGCGTGTGCGTACAATAGACTAGTCGAAGGTGGGAATACAATCAAAACAAAAACAACAATAGAAATTCTCCGAATCGTCGGAAACAATGGTCTAGATTATCGATTAGCCTCGTGTGTCAAAGAACACTCGAAGGGAACGACGTTTCGGCCGGTAAAGTCGTATGCACGTCGGCCGCGCGCTAACCTGGGTTCACTCTACATCGTGCCTAGTAGTGTCGTGTAAAATAACGTTCTATGATTGGCTGAATTATTTGGAATACCGTCTAGTACCACGGACTAAGATAAGAATGGACTGGTCTCGAAAACTTTATCAATGGAACTAAAATGTTACATTACAAAGGAGTCTATTGATTTTTAGCGCCATCTATGAGACAATAATGACATTCCCAAATATGTTTAAATAATTATATATCAATTTTCTAGGCTGTAGCTTTACAATTTACATATTATAAGTTATAGTGGCCTATAGTCCCACTCCCGTCCAGTGTTGTAAAAATACTTTTAAAAAGTATTTAAGTAATTAATCAAATACATTTCAAATTAAGTATTTAAAATATGACCCAAATACTATTAGTACTAAAGTACTTGAGTATTACTCAAATACTTTATAGAAGTATTAGAAATAATCTTCAAATACAAAAAAAAAAAAAAAACAAATTCTATACAGTTCCGAAATAATTAATTTTAATCAAAAATTTGTTAATTGCATTTTAAAATTTTGCTCAAAAATGCTGATCAGTCATGTTTGTTCTTTTTGCCTGTGTGGGTAGCTGACTTAACCACCCACAGTAAGCCACCCAAAAAAGTGCATACATAGATTAGTAATTCATTTACAAAATACAGTTTTGAGTTTTATTTTTCTTAAAAATAAAAATTAGGTATTCAACAGTCAACAGTATCAAAAAATTACCAAAACAAAAAAAATAAAACCAACTATTTCTTTTATTTATAAAACCTCAAATAATTTCTCATTAGCATTTACCTATAAAAGATTTAAAATATTAAAACATTGTCAAATAATATTAAAAATTGTAAAAAAAAAAATAATAATAATAATATAGAAAACAAATTTTACAATGAATACATAATAATAAATAATATACTAATATAATATATTCAAGAATCTAGATGAACACTTACTTCTAATGTGTTATACAATTGATTTGTTGGTTCTGTTGGTTTTCTATCCAAATTATTATCAGTTAATAATTTTGGTTCAAGAACAATATTGGTTAATTTAGAATCCTGGTTAAGAAATAAAAAAAATGTATAGTTATTGAATTAGTCCCCCTTTCCAAATTGTTGACTCAAATTGCACCAATCATGGCACAATGTAAATTATAATAAGAGTTATATTTAATAATTGCCCTGCCCTCTGAAATTACTGCCAAGTGTTGCCTAAGCTGATATATGTACCGAATAAAATATCTGCATATTAAGTATTTATGTTACAAATATACTTAATATTATGAATAGATAATAGGATATAATGAATAATATACTTACAAAAATATTTGTATCAAATAATTTTCTCCTACATGATGGCCCGTCATAACATTTGGCATAATTGTGGTCAGAATTGAAAGGAAAATTTCTTTTTCCAATATTTATGGTTTTTTTTTCGACAGTATGAAAAGTAGAGGGAATAGCTCCTTTTTTTAAGCAACACTTAATTCTGTTTCCAACTTCCTAAAAATTATAAAATAAAACTTTAACTTCCTGACTACAGTATCAATTTTCAATACCTATTTATTTACCTACATACATATTATTTATACTGTAATTATTACTGATTTAGTTAGAAAATACTTACATTAACAACATCTTGAGGACATGAATATGTGGACACTATATCTTCTGATGTGAAATGGTCAGCACACACTAATTTCACAATTGTATCTAGACCATTTATTTTGTTAATTACGGAAGTCCAAGATGAGGAATTCGCTTTTGGTAATTTAAAAAAAGAAATGTTGGGATTTCTTTTCACACTTGAACATCCAATAACAGAACATTTTCTAACTTTCATTGTGTATGATATTATGATAAACTTTTTACCAAATAAAAAAAAGGTGTCAAAATAATCTTTTAGTCGCAATAAATCCGTTATTCATTAAGTCCATATATCATAATATATTTTCAACATGTGACATGTACTGATGATGTACATCATCATACAGAAACAGAATTTACCGCGATTGGAAATATTGGCGGGGAAATATTTAATTTTTCATAGTGTTATCTCATCTCAGTTCATAGTTAAAAAAGTAACCACTATGGGCGCTGACAGCAGTGTATTTCCTATTATACGAGAAATACGAATGCTATGATGGAAGGGGATGAGACATTTGCGGATCATTCCTCCCGACCTTCTTCGCCTACCGATACCAGTCCATTATATCTTAGTCCGTGTCTAGTACATCGCACTTCCACTTTAACCAAACGTTACCGTTTAGTTGAATGCGTTAAATGTTTGACCGAGTGGTTCATAACAGCGCATCATATAATGTGAATGTGAGTTGGTAAGACAATTATATCATAGGTATAATATTTCGAAACGAATGTGGTAAGGTGCATATCGATATGCAAAAAGTACACAGTATGACGCGGCACGGTGTAGCGTGAGCCTGGCTTTACGGTTAAGTCGTGACCGTGGTCAGTGATGGTTGAACGATTCGTATACCATGATCGAAATATTTTGTCGGGAAGTTCGGAAATGTCAACTGGTGTATTGTACAGAAGTATTTCAAGTATTATTGCAATAATTAGTGCAACGCGGACGACAAAACTAATCGACAGCTGGCCGCCGTAGTGTTCGAAGTACGAGAATTTTTCGACTTTTGAAATTCGATGACCATAATATTATTTTTATTTTACATGTACAATTATCGTTTTATTTTAAATGGATATTCGTAATCTGAATCATTTTCTTGTCGAATGACGTTTGATTTGAAATCGGTACGTACCAATATTTTAAGAAGAATTTAGATATTTATTTTCTTATCTTATTTAAACAGTTTAATTTACACCAAGGTATTTATTTCAAATATAAATTTGTCATAATAGTATCGTTGTGACTTAACTGTAGTTTTTCGATCAATGTAGAAAACAATAAAGTAATGAATTATTTGGGGAGCCGGTCAAGGTCACTGGAAAAGAAAAAAAAAAGAAAAACTCGCTCATAGAACACTGTGCCGAAGGACGTGATTTATGTAAAACGGGTGTTGAATTATAATATTTTAATCTTTTGAACGCGTGTAAATCCCATAACCGTAAATAAAAATTATGCTAAAAGCATTTTCACGAATCGCAGTGGAATGTTGTTATAAATTGCAATTTGCACGAAACTACCGGGCAACGAAATGGTGCTGATGTCACGGCATTCGGTGCAGATTGAAACAGGAACAAAAATATTCAATTGGCATAACAATATTGTTGTGGAAACTGTTAGACATTAAGTAGTATAATATCTTGTAGCATATAATTCACGTTATATTATTTATCGTTAAATAGGGTATTTACGTTCCTAAAAAAGATGTAGACAATTTAAGTTTAATGAATTTGAAAGTGACCTTTATAACAAGCAGTTGTAGCTCATATAACATAATCATAGGAATCGACTTTTATATTTTAGCACGGGTGCAAAATAAAATACTGATAATACTGTTCAAAGATAAAATCTTTATCGACTTAAGTAAAAACTAAAAATATCCATTTAATATGTACTTGATGCTGCTAATTATAAACTATTTTAAAAATAAATAAAATATATTACATATATTTTCAACAAGCAGTGGGTTCTTTATTAGTATTATTACTTATCCTATTGCATAAGCTATCTATTATAAAGTGGAGAAACTGAAAAAATTTGTGTATTTTAAAAATCATAAATTGCTATCATTAATTAAACAGGATTTTAACTTTTTTTGTAATATCAATTATTTTCCAAATATATATTTAAAATTCCTTTGATACCATAGCACGTTTATTAAAATTAATCACATTTTTTCTTTTTAATGTACTAGTGTTAATACGTTTAAAAAAGTAATTGTAATTACATGTCTGTAAAGAACAAATTCATGATCAAATTAACCTACATAAATATAGTCGAGTAATGGTTAGCCTAAATAATCTATAGAGGACAATACTCTAGATATTATTTCAAAGTAATTTTCAATATTAACCTCAAAAAATACTCAATCTAAATTATTTTTTGTTCCTATTTCACTTTAAGTAATTTAAACTTCACTGTATATACAGGATGTTTTTTTAATCACTTACTCTTTTTTTAAACTTGTGTAATATGCATATATTTCATTTATATATATATAAACTAGCTGAATTACCCGGCTTCGCCCGTGTGTATTTTTGTTTTTTTCATATTTATAATATTATTTAGCCAAATGATAGACTTGACCTTGGAATTTAAATGTTGGCATGAAATTTCCATGTCTAATTTCTGTTGCACCAAACGATGTCATTTGGAAAGCCGAATTATAAACACGTATCATGTCAAAAAAAATGCTTTGAATTTTCATGAGAAAAATTTAAGAGACTTTTTAATGGTTCAGGTGGATCAGCAATGTCTTCCAAAACAATTTTTCCTCCCGAACAGCAAAAATCTGCAGGCTCTTTGGACCATTTCAATGCACGACAATAATTACATTTTAAATTCATATTTCCTATGCTAACGTGAGAATCATTTGTATAATCTATTAATTTATCATAAGTAAATGCCAACATTTCACGGCAACGCCATGGAACACGTCGTAGTTCAATTAAATTTTCGTCAATAGGAAAATTAAATGCAAAGTTGTTATTAATATTGTTTTCATTAATACTACTAACACTATTGGTACCTATATTATTCATATTATCATCATTATTGTTACTATCGCTGTTAATATTGGAGTTATCTGGCGAGCCATTGTTATTTTGACTTAATAACCTGAGTAAACGTTGACGTTTTATTATATTCGATGAACGACCTAAATTAATTTTCCGTTTCATTGTGATAAATTTTAATAATTAAAAAAAAACTAATAAAAATTTAAAAATTATAGAAATTAAATTACATTTTTAAATTAAATACTACTACTTATTATAAGTACTATTTACTATTTAAATGCAGGCATCTTGAATATTCGACAATACATCGATACACAAACATTGGGCAGCGTTCCGACTTTTACAAAGTTTCACTTAAAATGTCGATCGGTCTGTCCTTCGTAGCCACGGAATGCCCGAATGCATTCACCGCGCTCAACGCCCGATGTTTTTGTTGCTGTACGGGGGGGGGCTGATCATCAAAAGCATAACCATCGGCCGTCGGACACGCTGGGGGTCAGGGAGAATCGAAATTGTAGAAACCCTGCAGAACGTCGCGTTGTCATCATCGTGGTCCCAAGAAAGTTTTCCATTAGCAAGGAATAACGATATGAACTATCACGTCGCGTGACGGTGATATGGAAGGGGAAGTTTGGGCGGCCACGTCTAGCCGCCGTCCGTTGCCGTACCGCGAATCTCACCCACTAAGTCACCGTAACAGGTCATTATTTATAATAACTGATAACTGCTTTGTTTTTAAAGTTAGAGAATCGATCGAATGCCATAAACCTTCTCCGCAATGAGCTCTTCAATTTAAAAAAAAAAAATCATAACGATCGGTTCAGTAGTTTCCGAGAACATATGCCTCAAAGGTTTTCATTTTCACATATATATATATATATATATACATGTTTTTTAATTTTGTTTTTTAAACTGAATTATTGGACCAATAATTTAGTCATCTAAGAATTATAAGCAAATTTAATTTAGAGGAGTTGAGTAGTAGTGAAACAATTGAAAAGGTTACTCTCGGTAAATTTTACTTTTACTTTTAACTTAAAATGCTGATATCTTTTACACTGTTGATTCAATATAACTAATTTAAATAACAAAATGAAAAAAAGTATTTAATTTCATAATATGATGTTATAAATAGTGATTACCGTTTGAGAAAACTTAACAAATTTAAGAACCATTTTCATATGACAAACGTCACTATAATAATCTAACACACAAACTAAAACGCACCCTCTCTGAAATTCAAACAGAGAGCTATAACAAACATCTCTCTTTTTCTCACTCAACACAAAAGATAACTCAATATGGAAAGCTACAAAAACTATATAACGAACTCCGCCATAAATATATGTTCTTAAAAATCCAGATGGTACCTGGACAACAAGCGATGAAGAAAAAGCAGACATCTTTCGCGAACACCTCTCATCGACTTTTAAACCAAACTACTCATTACTCAGCCCCACCAGAGTTGATGAAATAAACACATCTCTTGACTCTCCACTGCCTATGACAATGCCTCCCAAACATATATCTTCTCATGAAGTTGCATACCTGATTAATAAATCACAGAAGCACAAATCTCCCGGCTACGACTTAATAACATCTGAAGTCACCGTTCATCTCTCAAAAAAGGCTTTATTGTTCCTTACTTTTATATACAATTCTATGGTAAGACTTACATATTTTCCTTTGCTCTGGAAATATTCAATAATAATAATGATTCATAAACCAGGTAAACCCACAGAAATGCCTCAATCGTTTAGACCAATCAGCCTTCTACCCTACTTCTAAAAAATGTTTTAAAAACTGATTCTTAAACACCTTCTACCAATCATAGGAGAAAACCTTCCCATTACTTAATTTGGGTTTAGGCACAACCATTCCACAGTTCATCAGATCCACCGTCTTGTAGATCTCTTTTTCTCTTGAAGAGAAGTTCATATGCACGGGAGTGTTCTTGGATGTTGAACATGCATTTGATCGAATTTGGCATCAAGGGCTCCTCCAAAAAATTGAAGCTTTATTCTCCCCATACTTATATCTACTTATATAATCATATCTTAGTGACCGCCACTTCTTCAAGAACAACCTTTTCAAATATTTCCAAAATTGACGCCGGCAAGGAGCAGTTATTGCACCACTTCTTTTTAACATCTACACAGTGGATCAACCCACTACTCAAAACACAATAGAAGCCGACTTTGCCGATGATAAAGCACTGCTCGTATGCCACTCAGACCCAGACATAGCTGCCTCTTTTATGCAAACCCATCTTGGCCTACTAGCCTCATTGTACACAGAATGGGGCTTAAAACTAAACCAAACGAAATCGATCTATTCTACCTGCACACTACGCCATAGAGATTGTCCGCAACTAATTCTCAATAATCAACCTCTACCCTACTCTCAAAACGTCAAATATCTTGGACTAACCCTAGACCGCCGACTCACGTGGGCTCCTCATATACGCTCCAAACGACTGACGCTCAATGAACGTAGACGCCAGCTGAGACACCTACTGACCTCCAAACGTATTCATCTAAATAACAAGATTCTTGTGTATAAAATGCTACTTAAACGAATATGGATCTATGGAATACAGCTCTGACCTCTCCATTTCCTCTGTTACAGACATGGCCAAAATACACTACAAAAGATTCCATAACCGCTTTCCAAACCAAAGGGACCAACTCATGCACGATATCTCTTCCTTGACTATCCCTGGTAATCCTCCCAAACGACTAAAGCGTAAATGGTGTAGAAACCTACTGACAAATTAATTTAATTTTAATACTCATGTTCGGGCCGGTTGCGTAAAATATTGCTACGCGCAACCCGGACACCAACTTTTACGTGCGCACTACCAAGCACTACCTATAACCGAATTTGTCGGCCACACCGTGTGTATGTGTGTATACGTGGATGTAGCTTAGTCAGAGTGGTTGGGTTCGCCGCGCAAATCTGACGAGCTACGTGGTGATGGTGGAGTGTGTATGGTGTGTATTCGTGTGTGTGTGTACTTAAAACTATGGAAAAAGGTAACTTAAACTAATAAAAATGGTAAAACAAAATGTGGTAACTAGTGTTGCTGTGTTATGGTAATAATTGACAATAAATAATATATGGATAAAATTCACAGCAACACGTAATTACAATAATACACAATAATACTTACGGCCCTTTGGCCCAACAATTTAAATATGTAAAAATAATAAATTGCCTATTTGGCACAATATATAATTTAGCAATAACAATAAATAATAATAGATGGATTAGGTAACTATGGTAACTGTGGTGTGGTGTGTATAAGTAGGAACTATATAGAACAACTGACTAGAAATTAATAATTAAGTTAATGGAGTAGGCAGATAATTAGTATCTCGTACTACGACGGCTGACTATTAGAGTCGGGTGTCGCAAAAAACAAACAAATTTAAATTAGTACCGAGTTGTTCTAATAACTCACACACACAAACACACTAAACAATCAATAATATAAATATACAATAATAAAAAAAACTCACAGTTGTCGGTGCGCAGACTAGCCAGCCGCTACCTAGAGCCTGTATAAAATAATTAAATAATAACACACACACACACACACACACACACACACACACACACACACACACACACACACACACACACACACACACACACACACACACACACACACACACTAATAAAAATATAATATATAAAAAAAGAGGTAAATAATAACGGTGATTTGCACACGTAAATAAAACTCACAACATTTAGTGGCGATTCGCGCACACGTAAATGTGTAAAAAATAATAATTCATAAGAAAATAATAATGAAAACCGGCGATTCACGCACGGGTAAAAAGAAAAAATATAAATCGCACACAGCGGATATTGCACGTACGGTGGACGGAACAAGACAGAGAACGGATAATTTACAATTATAATTCACACACGACACAAATTTAAATAATCTTATATAATATTCACAACACAGATAACATGAACTTAAATCTAATGGTGTTATGTAATATGCGTGTGTGCGTGTGTGACCGACAGTTGACCGTGCAAAAATCTTTAATCAGTCGGCCGGGTGCGTATTAATATTATTAACGGTGGCGCGAACAACTCATGTTTTTAACGTAGTACCTCCCCCGGGAGGCTTCTGCGCTCTGTTATCTTACCTTGTTATTTATTTATTTTTTTTTTTATATTATTATATATTACTTCCTCAATTGTTCTTATTGTTCTTTTTATAACAGATTGAATAAAACATTAAAAAAAAAAAAAGAAACATATTGGTGAAAATTCACAAGAATAATTTTTTTCATAAGTATGTAAGTCTATTATTCCTTTAAATTGTACATGAAAAAGATTCAAATGTGTAGGTTATATAAGTTTAAAATTTGGCATGTGTGTGTGTGTGTGTGTGTGTGTGTGTGTAAGTGTGAGAATATTAACATATTTTTTTTTTTTTAAATAATAACCAATATTTCAAAAAAAAATACCTGCAGATATATTCAATACAAAATATCGTTTATCATATGATAAGGACATTAGGAAATTCAATATAATTTCAAATTATGAATTAACACAAACAATAATTTCGATTAAAAATAAAATCGATAACAATCTCTAAGAGAACTCAAAATTTTAGTGAAAATTCGTGGAAGGTTTCTACCTAGACGCCCCGTTCTTATTCTCCACTATTGACTGGCAGCGGTCATGCCCGCGATACACGACGACGTGATAAAGTACCTATACAGTAAGAATCTGATTCGCTCGCGAAAAAAAATACAATACAAATAACCCAAATCACTCGGTACACAATGTCGTTTTTCCGAGTCATTTAGAGCTTCCGTAACGGGTCGATGAATAAAAGTACGTGCGAGAATACGGCGCTCGTCACGAGTCCCTCCCGGCGCAATGGTTGCCTTCTCCCCGTATCGTCACTCTGAATCGAAAACAATTTCGTGCAAACGACCGAAGACCCGCGTCGGCTGCACACGGCTCGATGGCATCCGAAACGTCTCGTGCGAGACGTGACTGGAATCGCGAATAATTTCCAATAGTATTCCGCTTACGCGACGCGGAGGCCGCGGTCTCGGATCAGGCACAGATCAAATCGTCGACGGCGGCGGTGGCGGGGCGGTGACGAATCTAAGTACGTTTTCCTCAACCGTGACCGACCTCACGGAGATCCGCCGTCGTCGGTCCGTCGTGGTAGCGTTTCCTCGCTACGACGACGATGGCCGGTCTCCGTGTCTCGAATTCAAAATCCGTTTTGAAACGGCGACAACGCGATGCCCAGCAGCTACGCAACCGGCATTTTTTTCCCCCGGGTGGTGTCCAGTGCACTAAAACATAATCGAACACCGTGGGTTTTGCCGCGTGAGTTTTTTCCTTACACGCATATTTCACAGCCGGTACCAATGTTTTTTCGAACCCTTCTATCATGTCTTTCAATCTACCACGTAGGAGATAGTCGTCGATTTAGTTAATACTCACGTCGCTGTTCCTAGCGTATTTTCCAAACTTGTTTCAAAAATCCAGCTCGCCTTTTTGGATTGTTTAAAAACACAACAACTTTTTATCGTCTTACCGACTATAATTTGTATGAAATATCATCAAATGACACAAAAAGATTCCACGTGACATATCATCACGAAAGACCGGCAATTACATCATACGTAAAATTAAACAGTATTATAATCTGTTGATTTTTTTACGTGTTACACGGTTTTGTGACAGTACCATGTTGTCGGACATTTTATAACACTTGCTGCCGTTGTTCGGTGGTGTTAGATCTGGTAAAGTTGGTTAATGATAACACGCACCGGGTATAAGTGGAATGTTACCTCGTAACTATGACGGCCGACCGATCGACAAGTGGTAATTCGCCAGGCGTCCATATCGCGTGGATTGATTTAAACGGCAATATTGCTGCTGTATTATGTGTGAAAATAATGGGTTGTGCAAAAGTTTGCGCTCCATTAAATCGTCGGTAATCTCTTGAGAGACACTATCGTCTGCGGTTTTCATCAGCCAGCCTTACTCGACTACGTTAAAACATTAAAAAGTAAAACCAATATTATTCCGAAATTTTAATAGTCCAGGCGTTCCGATTAAACAATCATTTGCTCGGGTATAGTTTGTTCGAGGATTAAATAATTCAAAAGGTGAAAACCATTTCGTATCAAAATATTAACACTATGGAGAATTCAAAAATAGGAATAACAGTAAAAACAAAATAAAACACTGTTAGTAGTCACATTAAAAGATAAACTGTGTCGACAGAGTTTATTTATGCATAAGTGTTTATTTGAATCACCTTCGATATATCCTAGTTTATCCACGGCATGTTGAATGCTCCAGTTTCAAGCATTGACAAGTGCATTATGAAATAATAATTGTATCACTAAAATAATATAAATAGCAATGGAAATTATTTCACACAACAAAAACTACGTTTATGCAATTTTCATGTATTAAAAAAAATGATGCTAAGTCGTTAAAAAAAAAAAAACTGTCTTTTCTTTTCAAACGTGTAACGGAATGAAATTAACTCACTCAGCCAAGTCGTAGTAATGAGATCGAATTTGAAACACAATTTATTTTTAAAACAACAAGTTTTAAAATTTCTTTAGGTATTTTCTCAACTTGTAAAACGTGTAATGAAGACTAGACAAGTTTTCATTAAAAATATGTATCGTTTTATTCAATACGATCAGTCTACTAGATCGACGTTTACATTCGTCTTAGTGTGGTAGTATTTATGTTAATTATATTTTTCATACGACCTTCCAAGCAATCAAATTATTATGACAATCTCCATTTATTTTAATAATAATAATGTTCAACTAAACTCGTACGAAAATAATACATTCATTCATAAGCCTGAAACTATACGTACATATTCTATGTGTAATGATAAGTTATAGACTGAATGGCCTTAGGAAAATTTCAAAAATATAATAGCCTTTGTCAAATGAACTATAACGTCAGTTTCGATATTTCATTCATTAACAATGAAGCTTTGTGAAATTATGACTACAGGACGATTAAAACGATGAAAAATCGGTCGAAATAATAAATTAAGTAAATTGAACTAATTACACAATTAACAGTAATTATAAATTAAATTAACAACACGCAATAATATTATCATAACGATAGTAAATAAACGTAAAAAAAATGTAATGAAAAAAAAAGTATAATTTACTTTTGAAAATACTGTAATCAAATTGGGTTTGAAATTGTAGTATCGATGTTTTCCTACCCCCTGAATGTTATATTACCACCAATTATATATAACGATATGAACATAATGAAATTCGAAATTATACTTAAATGTCAGATTGAAAATGAAAATAAACGGTTGATTAACATTACAATTATAATATTAATACAATAAAATTATTATTAAATAAAATTAATATTAATAATAAAATAATAATAATAATAACAAATATTATCAGACGAGTACTATATTTAAAAATGTATTTTCTAATTGCCATGCTGGGTTTATTAACAAACCAATCCTACTATTTAACTTATCGCGGTGCATCTGTTTTGCGTTGTTATTTTACAAATTTCGGACAACCAAATACCAAGTTTTTCTTGGTAACGACCATTTCCGTTTTCATTTTATGAAATCCATATTATCAACACATAGCTAATGTATATATATATATACATTATACATATATATTATACATGAAAAAAAAAACTATGCATTTTTTATGATTAAACGTAATTGTATAACTATGTCTGAAACAACTACTCGTATATCTCTCAATGACAAAATAGGTAATTTTAGTATTTATTAAAAGACTTACACCTAGATTTATCTGAAAAAAACAAGTGTGTTTGTGCTGCAACTTATAAGAACAAACTAGGATTTTGTGCTTCAACAACACTTGGTCAGACACCAATTCTGCAGCTTATTCTTAGGCTAAGTTCTCCTTAGTCCTCAAATTGTGTTTAGTATTAAATAGACAACTTTTATCAAACTATTAAGCGTGGTTTACACGGTGCTAGTTTACTAGCGGCTAGTGAAACACCATATTATCTTACCATCTCACTAGTGCATAGTAAAATAGTTATTCCATATACACGATATTAGTATACTAGTAGTTACTAGTAGTTAAAGTACCACTAGGACCAGTAGTCAGTACACTGTACAGCCTCATGACTGGTCATCGTGAATTACCCACTACTGTTTGATTTAATTTGTTTTTTAATCTATAATAAGTTTGTGATATACACTTGACTCATCATGAATTTGTTTATGATTATATTCAACAAGAAAATTAACAGAAACAATAAATAATTAAAACTTATTATAATATCTGAATAATGAGTATTCGGTATTGTTTTTAGTGTTATCACAAACTCACTGCCGTTGTTTTCACACACACTGCCGGGGAAATACAAGCTACTAGTTCAAAATAAACAACTATTTCCCAATTACATGATACTATTTTTACTCGCATCGGATAAAATAGTGCGCTAGTTTACTAGTAAAGTTAAAATATTTTAACTTAACTCGCAAACTAGTTTAGTATCAAAATAGTTTGCTAGTTTACTAGTACACTCAACTAGACGATGCTTTTTTACTATCAGATAGTGAACTAGCTTACTAGTTGCTAGTAAACTAGCACCGTGTAAACCCCGCTTTACAACAGTTTTATTTCAAAGTCAACTACATAAAAATCATCAAGACCAAAGATTTCTCAAGTATTTCTTCAATGGCATTGTATTTCAAAGCCCAATCACGTCACCGTATTGTCTTTTCATAATTTACTTGGTGAACGGTAAAAATGCCAATAGACATTTTTAGCGTCAGCTGTTTCATTTAATGATCACTACGGACACTGAACTGATACACTTGAAAACTTATTGCGATAACTCGAATACGATAAAATCGATTGTAACGTCAATTTTAATATCTTAAATAATATTCACAAGTGCAAGTGATCACTAGTATATTTCTGAATAATTCGTATCTCATCAATACAATGTATTAATTTTTTCATTCTATTTTCGTATTCATTTTAATGTTAAAGGTTTGCAGTCACAAAAATGTCTCGAACTATCGTCAGAAATCAATGTCCACACCAGTTTGAATGAATTCACTCATTAATTTCATTATATTATTTATAAAGTGCATAATGATTCGAATTCCAAACAAGTTATGTATTTAAAGGACAAAGTTCAAGTTGAAGATTTAAAATTTTTAGACGATTCCAAATTCATTAAAACACGGTGGGTACGCATGTAGGCATTTGCGAGATCGTTCGACCAAATACAATTGTTTTTCGACAAGTGTGAATTTAATTAGTCACATATTTCACGTCGGTCTGTCAGCTCTTGATGATACAACACACTCGTACGTGGACTTTTAAAGCAAAATAATACCGTAGAGTTCGCGCTGGCGGGCTTGAGTAAAAATTAAAACGACCGACTCGACTGCACATCCGGTACCTTTTTTATTCTGGCAGTCGGAACTTGGATTAATGAACACTGCAAAGGAAAACGTAGTAGACGCAGTAGACGTGGCAGGTGCTTTAATAATTTATAAAGAATTTATAGGGAACATTTATGAAAAGACATTAGTGGCTGCATTTGCTCAAAAGGCGTGTGACCAAAATAGATAAGACAGGTTTTAGAGAAATGTTTCTGTTCGTTTTAATTAACACGGAGTAGGAGAGAGAAAAACTCTGGATACATAAAATTCCGTGAGCACAAATAAAGGGAAATTATCATGTACTAAAACTGTGTTATGAAATTAACAAAAGTATAAAAACACCACACTCTTGTATGTATACAGGCTGAGACATACATTTTTTCGATTTCTGGCGTCTTAGTTGCCGTTTAAAGAAACGCGGGACAACATGGTGGCCCACGCAATAAGAGTATAAACAGTAATTGTCATAATGAGTAACCCTACGCCACTGAGTCGATATAAAATTGGACGTACAGGTACAGCATAATGTTGATTTAGGTTTTTGGTAAATGTAATAGGCTAGTGATTTTTGCCGATATTTGATATCGCGCGTTTGGCTGACGATGAGTGCAGTAAAAATGGATCAAACGCATTGGGTAATTTTGTTTGATCATGAACCATACTGCCAATTTTTTCACTATAACAATGAAGCATTAAAAGAAGAGTTGAAACTGAGTTATTTAAATGCAAAAAGATTTTGGTAAAAGGAAACAGTCAAAAAACAATGGTACCTCAACACGCGTTCTCATTAAAAAATAAATTTTTAGAGAGCTAATGAACGCGTTTATGGTTTTATGTACACTCGTTTCAATGACTTACATAGGTATAACTATAAGAGTGCTTTAAGGAATACCTAGCATGCTTGCTTTAACCCATCGCCTCTCAAGTTTTTTCACTTAAAAGGGTTTTATTTCTATGCGTATCTTCTTGATAATGTAATCAATAAAAACATATTGTTATGCATGTTATATAACTCCATTATATTTTTTTATTTAACTGATAACACAAAAAAATAACTCTTGTATTACATAAATAATTTTGAACATCATTTAGTATTTGAGTTAAAGCTAAATATGGTATTTTAAATAAAAATATAATTTCCATACACTTTTGAAAGCTAACTTCTAAGAAAAACTTAGCTTTTTCTAAAAACTTGATATTTACCCCTATGTCACCTGGCAATCTCGTATTTCTTATGTTCATTTAATATTTTATTATTTTATCAAAGTAAAATGTGTATTAAATCCACAAATTTTAATAACAACGACATTTAAGTCGATTTTATAAATAAGAATAACCTGAAACTGTAGGCAGGCGTAATAAACACAAAATATGCGGTTCACTTCGGTCACGGTGGTTGTGTATAAATACACGAACGTAAAAATCAATAAAATAAAATTTTATGAAACCGCACATTCTCGGTGTTCCGTTAAAGCTGAAACAAATGACATTATGACGAATGATGTGAGACAATTCTTTGAGTTGGTATAAGAAATATTTTCAATACATTATCACATCTTAAATCGATTATCGACTCGTTTACCGAAATGTGGAAAAGTTCTTGATCTTGTAGATGTACAATAGACCGAACTAAGTATGCCTTTCAAACTGACAATGCGTCTTGAATATTAATGTTTTCACCGTCTTAATTTCTCAGAACTACGTTATTTCTCCGTACAATCATACACACAATGACGAGATTTTTTGACCTAGTTTGAAGCACCTGTAATATCACGTGGTATTTTCTCGATTTTCTTTTATCATTCAGAATTTCATGTAATTGGTAGTTTGTGTGTGTGTGTGTGTGTGTGTGTGTGTGTGTGTGTGTGTGTGTGTGTGTGTGTGTGTGTGTGTGTGTGTGTGTGTGTGTGTGTGTGTGTGTGTGTGTGTGTGTGTGTGTGTGTGTGTGTGTGTGTGTGTGTGTGTGTGTGTGTGTGTGTGTGTGTGTGTGTGTGTGTGTGTGTGTGTGTGTGTGTGTGTGTGTGTGTGTGTGTGTGTGTGTGTGTGTGTGAGAGAGAGAGAGAGAGAGAGAGAGAGAGAGAGTTTTGAGAGAAGAAGTTTAGGTTGAATTAATTATCCGGTCAACGAATCTTATTTATCTTACATCGTGCAATTATATATTGATTTCCGTGTAAACCCATCTGTTATTACATTTAGCAAGTAATACGTAAAACATTGACCGTCACGAATACAGACTAAAATTATTTGCTTTAATTAAAAATGCAACATTATCAAATAAACCTGTATTAATATTATACGGTTATAATTTGGATGTTTGTTTGACAATTCTCTGTAATATGTTTTATTCATGTTTTATTACGTGGATGATTCTTGACATATCTATTAAATTGGTCAATTTACCAACGCAGTCATGTTTACAGTAGGTATTGGATTGTTTCACACAATTTATTACAAATAACTACTGTAACAAATTTACATGCTTGAATTTTGTAATTTTTTTTTCAAATACATATTTCCAGGTTAATATTAAGTCGTAATTCGAATACATTTTTCGAGTAATTTTTTCAAATTGTATCTATGTTATTTATGAATTTTCCTTTACACAATGATAAACAAATTTAATATTATAAAATGGTCAGTAATTGACCTTGTATAAGAATTAGAACCAATGAATAATGTTGTATCAAATTCAATAATAAGAATTTATAAATTCAGCACAAAATTTAATGAAATTGATATAGGTATTATACCTTATGGTAAAAATGAAACGATTAAAAATTGTTAATGCTTTGTGCTCCATTGATTATTTATGACGAATATTAATTGAATTGATCTTTAAGTCTCAATTATTTTTAATTTACTGGTAATTTTACTTAAGTACTTAAGAATGAAAAAATAATTGGAAAAAAAATGACTTGTCTTACATACCTGTCAGTTGACATTTTTGATTTTTATTAAGCTTTCGGACTATTTTTTGACTATAAAAATATTTAACTTACACAACATCATTTTAAAACCACAAATGTTGTTATATCATTTGAATATATATTTCATGTGTCAAATTGCGTATAAAAGTATATTTTATTTTTTTGTATTTTTAATCAATTTTGAAAATAAAATAATCAATTCGCAACGTTATCAGTTTTATGAAAATCGCATCAAATCAATTACATCATCATTCAATTTTTGTAAATAAAATCACTAAGTAGAAATTTTTAAAGCGATTGAATACTATCTTCACGTCTGATAATGGTTCTTCTTTTCAATTCTGAGCGGAAAATTACTTTATTGAATGAAAAGCGTACGAAACACACTCGTTTTTCAATAAAATCAGCATCCACGAGTGGAATAAAATTGTGCTAAATCACATTCGAGAAATACATTTTACGACAACTTAGATACTGCATCGCATAGTAAGTTTAAAGAGGATGGAAAACTCGATAAGATTGCGACAATGTGAGCCACAACCACTTTACCTGACTCACAAACAAAACGTTGATAAAAACAAATCGAAAAACTTTTAACGGTGTAGATTTTATGAAACTCAAAAAGTGATTACCAACTATAACGTAAGTAATAATAATATTGATAAAAGAACGAAGCCGGGTGAATAAAATTGTGATAAGCTAAACATTATGCATAATACCTATATACCTGTTGAATTGTGACGTGCGTCGCGTCGCCTGAAACCGAAATGTTGTTTAGTGGCACACGAATAACGGTGACGCGACGAAGATAACGTCGACAAATTCGTAACGAGTGAGGGAAATAAAATTGTATATCCGGGTTACTATACACATTGAACACAGTAATTTTCAACTATATTTAATTATCTAAGTGCGGGATTTGACTTTCAGATGTTGCATTTGAAATGTTACGAATCTATTCTGTATAGGTAAATTTCTTTGAATTATAAAATATGAATGAAGACCAAAATTGGTATCTGAAAAAAATAAAAAGATTTTTTAGGTTATTTACACCTTAAAGTTATTTAAATCAACGTACGATGAAACACATTTAAATTGAACGGTTTTTTTCCGATGCATATTCTGCTACGACAAGTTATGAATGGACACATCGATGAAAAAAATGGCATTGCTTTGATTTTTATTACTACCGATTACCATTTCAACAAATTTTACATATGGACAATACGAACGCCAAATAGGTTTTCTAGTTCACATATAAATAACAAGCCAACAATCGAAATTCCCGGTTTTTAAGGGGTATTCCCTACAACGATTGGGTGCCCTTGGCAACTAATCTATTTTTCCCCTGTTATTTATTTAGATTAGAAAGAGAGAAGAATTGCGATTTTCACAGTGCCGACAAAAGATTATGAGCAATGTATTGATTTACGAAAGTAAAATAGATTAAATATTATTGAAAAACACGTAATTGAGTTATTTGAACATTTGAGAAAAAAAATTAGTTATTTAATACACTTTGAATTTGGTGATTTCAAAATCTGACCACCTCAAGAATAAGAATAATGAATTGGCAATAGAACGTGTGATTGAAAAATTATTTCAATATTATTCGAACGAGACGCGCAGCAGTTATGTGACCGCGTTGACGCGTAGCTACAACACCCCATCTACATAAACCTTGTTTATTCCAATCAAGGGCGTCCGCAGGAATTTGTCAAGGGGGGGCAAGGTATTTTAATTTTTCAATTTTTGTTTCCTTATCTTAGTGATAAAGTACCTTATTGTGTTTGACGTCTTTTCTATCATATAGGTAGGGAACGTAAAAATTAAATTATTAATTATGTGTAAAGAGTGGATCTTTAGGTTATTACATATTTTTATTGCTTTTATTCAACTTAACGAGGGTGAAAAATGTGGACAATTTATCTTTCACAGAGTTCGAAGAAAAAAAATAATTTTGCATAATAATGCATATTTTGGAGAGAATATTTTGCCTATTTTTTTATATTTTAGATAATATTCTATTATTGTTTATGAAAATTCATATATTTTGTTAATTTCTCGAAATGTGATTTTTTCTAGCAATAATTTTTTCTAGGAAAAAAAATAATTTGATTAAAGAGTGATAAAAATTCAAAATCATTAAATTATCTACTTGTCTGTAATCGAATTGGTTATGTTCCTAAGGAATGGTGCTAAGTTATCTTTTATTTTTTATTAAAATATTATGTTTTTTTAAATATATTTTATTATATTTACATAGCTATGTATCAACTGATTTACATTTTTTATTATTCAATAGTTTACCTGTTACCAAGAGAATGGCACTTAACAGTTATTTATTGTATCTATTTTAGAAAAAAATCATATTTGCATTCTTACAAAGTTAAGGAATATTGCATCATATTTTAAGGTTTTAAGAACATAAAAATCCGCTCTTTAATTATGTGTATAGTTAGAACGTTATAACTTAATCTTACAGTATTAATGTAAATTTATTATTGTGTAACTTTAAATTAACAAATGCATTTTTTTTTATATAAATAAAATGTAATCATTGATTTGAAAATTTTATATTTTATAGTATTTTAGTATTTATAATCAATGATACTAATGAAATCACGAGATCCTACTAAATATTCACATATAAAAGTCGAAACAGTGCATCGAAAACCGATGACTTAAAACATTCATAAAGATCTACATAAAATTTGTCGACCGTGGCGCTCAACGTTAAAAAAATTGTTTTTAATTTAAAAAATATTTATTTCGTGATATTTTATACTACATACCTAATGATTATGATAATTGACACATAAAAAATCCAAGGGGGGGGGCATATGCCCCTACTTGCCCCTCCCTGCGGATGCCCTTGATTCCAATGATATAAAACTATCACTCACTTTCAGGGTTGCCACAGACCTGGAAAACCGGGAAAACCTGGAAAACCGGGAAAACCTGGAAAAGTCAGGGAATTAATTCTTAAGTCAGGGAAACAGGGAAAAGTCAGGGAATTATTTTTCAAGCAAGAAAAACCGGGAAAAATTTATGAATTTAACAAACACCGTTATGCGTTTCATATTCTGTTTCATAATTGTGTTTTATGATAAAAAAAAAAAAAAAAAAAAAACGTACTGAAAATAACTTGATATTTTAGATTCGGCTGTATTTACATTAGAAATTTGTGTATACTATTTTGCGTGAATACTTATTACGTATTGTCAAATATATTGTGAAGATATTGTAAAGTATAATATCTATGCGTATTATTCACATGCCCGCGAGAGTGCACGACAGTGAAGCCTCTACCTCAGTTACTGGCACTCCGTCGCCTCCCTAAAGATAAGAAATAGCTAATAGCTAAAAATAAGTTGTCGAAAATCGCATACAAAATTGTTTTAATAAAATATTTAACAATATTTAGTTGATTTGAATATTTTCTGGGTTAATTATAAAATTTTTAAAACCTATCCGGAAAACCTGGAAAAGACAGGGAATTTGAAAATTAAAATTTTGTGGCAACCCTGACTTTAATCACGTGCAGACGGCATCTACAGAAGCATCGATAATATTATCGTCTTGAGTGCAACGGTGACACGAACGCGATCTTCGACACTGATCCTCGAGCAATTAACTAAATCAACAGTTGTTCCTAATACAGCTAACCCGGTTTGCGTGCACTTAAAATCAAATTCCTCCACGGCATCTGATTGTGTGTTAACTGTGTTAAATCGATGTTACGTCTACGTCACGCTTGGGCGTAAATAAGAAAAATGACCCGGTGTAAATTAAGCCTCTCCCGATTAAACACTATTTTCAACAGTATTCAATTGTAACGTTGCTAGATGAATCCCTCGAGTGTTAAGACTGGTTTTCAGCGGAGGGCTTAGGTTTATCCCCGCCTCAAGTTTCATCCGATTTACGTTGTCACTACGATTGTTACAGGAAAACAATTCGATTTCGAGGTTGATCATCTCCATTCCGTAATACTAATCACGGCTTTTTGCGACCCCGTCTTTTTTAAGTTTAACGTTGTTTGACATTTTCATCATATCAAAAATTGCATGAACTGATTATGTAATAAAAGAAGAGTTTAAATTTCCCTTGCATTACTGCATGGTAACAACGTACACGCACAATGTAACCATGGTGCATTGAGTACACTTTTAGGGGTTGAAACTCTTTTAAAACTTTCCCCAATTGAACTGACCATAGAATGATTTTATTCATTATATCTAGAAATATTATTTAGAATTGCGATTTGTGTGAAATGATATGTAAATAACGATGAAATACGAATTATGGTGTTAATATGGTCAAAAATATTATAAATATCACACCATATAGTTTTAGTAACAGCATTAAAATTCATACTAGTAAGTATTACTACTAATAGTTAGTATTCACTTTCTGCATAAAATGAAAACTAAAACCAAAAAAAAAAAAATGTTCAAAGAGTTCTTAGCTGTCTGTTTGCGCTTATATATAAAAAAATAATATATTTCTTTTTTCGTTTTAAAATCGTATAATTAATATTCACAATAACAGAAAAAAACAACTTATATTATTACTAAGATGAAAGTAAAATTACTTATTTTATAACCATTAGTGAAAATTAGATTATTCCGTTGTGAGAAAAAAGATTTCCTGGAAAACATTTCTTTCAAAACAGTATACAACGAATTAAAAAATTCTATAATTAAATTTTTTAATTATTTATTTAATACGATACGGATACTTTTTTAAATTTTGTATAAATAATACTAATAAAATTAATTTTATATAATTGCTGAGTTATTATATACATACAACAAATGTATACACAAATGTAAAAAAACTTTTAAAAAAAATAACAAAATAAAACGAAAAAGAAAGTACGTACTTCGCCCCATTCTGAGCTACTAAGACGGAGTTAATGGGGAAGGGAGTATTGAAGTTTAAAGAAATGACATAATTTCTTTAGTTAAACGATTCTGAGGATAACTTCAAAGTTAAAATATACTGTTTGGATTTACCTATTTATTTAAATAAATATTCAAAGTTGAAAACTGACATAAAAACAGTTTATTACGTGAAAATTGTAAAATAATTTATTTAAATGCTTATAAAAAAATCCTTTGTCATGATTTTTGAAATTTTTCCAGTATCATTAGTGAAGTATATGAGTAAAGTCATTTTAAATTTTTAGAAGTTTTTATCAAATATGAAAAATATACCCTGACTTCCCTTTGCAAACCAACCCTCGGGTTATTGACCTTAAGAAGAACCATTCTTACACTTCATCAATTTTTGTCTAATTTTTAAAAGATTTTTTTTTATAATTTAAAGTGTTTTGTTTGTCAAAAAACACATTTTTTTCATAAAAAAAATTCAAAAACTTTTGTTTTATCTATATTCAAAGTTTCGATATGTTTGGATCGTCCAATTTCTTCAACTTAAAAATTGATGTAAACATAGATTATTATGTAAATTTTATCATAATTTACCTAAACGCTTATATAAAAAATCTGGAGTTACGATTTTCGAAATTTCTTCAGAATTTTTAGAGATGTGTATGGGTAAAGTCGTACTTAAATTTCAAAAGTTTTCGTCAAATATTTAAAACTTTATTAGGGATAAAGTTTTAAAAAAACAAATATTTTAAATGTTCTATTTTTTGCCCCAAAAGTTTCAAATTTTTTTCGAAACATTTTAAAGCGTTCATTGATATGTCAATAATATATGGTGGACATTTTAAGTTTCTGGGAGCATTATTTTTGGAGTAATGACGAAATTATTAAAGTCGATTCAAAATTTGAAAAATGTTGTTCACAGCGAATTTCGCCGTTTTCGCTCTTTTTAGGCTTCCTCTCGCCTTTTGAGTTGATAGCTTAATAAACTCGCAATGTACTATCTATATCAAATTTCCAATCTATAGATTTTCAGGATAAAACTTTTTAACAAGGTTTAGATGAGCAAAAAATGTCTCCAGATAAAAAAAATTATAAATTAAAAATTAACATCATTGTGAAACTATAAGATCCTTCACTTCACTCAGAATTTAATAGTTATACTTCGGATTTATATTCAGTTATGGTTTCAAGGTTTGATTTTTTTCAATGCATTTTATTTTTTTCGTGGAAGATGTTAATTTGTATAAGTAATGATACTTTATTTGTGTGGTTATATCATAGCTGCAGATTTTTCCGAACAAAGTATTAGTGTTTCTTTACTCATAAATATTTCATTACATATTTAAATTTAAGTGTTTGATATATATCCCGTATATAATTTCTCTCAGTAATATTTAATATGAGGAAAATAGAATATTTTAACCAATGAATAAAATAATGATATTCTTGCGTAGACCCTCATAAAATAATAATAGTTTCATAATTACATGCAATACACTTAATTTATAAAATAATATACACTACATTCAACATGTCCAATGAGTTAGAAATTATAACTGCATGGTATTTAAAAAAATATATATGCAAACATGTACGATGTATTTTTTTTTTTTTTTTTTTTTTTTTTTTTTTTATTATAATACAATAAGGTACTCCTAGCTTGCGCTATCTATACCTAGAGATGAAGTAAAATACATTTTGGCGTATTAAGTGCGATAAATAAATTACAATTTTACATTAGGTGATAACAGTGGTTATAGAGACTTAAGTTAGCTAGCGTCTTGAGGAACCAGGTCATGCGGTCGACCTCGTTTGAGACGGCGTTGTGGAGGTGGTCTGACGTTGATATGGAAGTGCATTGAGCCTGTTGACTTATGGATGGATTTGAAGAAGCTCACAGCCGTGAGCTTGATGTGGTCTTGAATAGTTGAAATTTTGAGGTCTTTGTGTATGTTTGAGTTCCTTACGAACCATGGAGCATTTGTTATCGTTCTTAAAACCTTGTTTTGAAATATTTGCAGTTTTTTAAGGTGAGTTTGTGCGCAATTACCCCAAATAGGGCAGGCGTAAGTGATTAATGGACGTAGTACTTGCTTATAAATAAGTAGGGAAAGGTTTTTTTGTAGGGAAGACTTTCTGTTTAATATAGGGAAGAGCATCCCTAAGCGTTGATGGGCTTGTTGAAGTTTGGATGATAGGTGTGGCCACCAAGTTAATCTTTTATCCAACGTTACACCAAGGTACTTGACAGTTGGCTTCCATGAGATTGGTTCGTGGTTAAACATTAGTGGTGGTGGAGTAGAATTACGGCGTAGACTGAATAATACACTTGCGCTTTTTGATGGATTAATTGTTATTTTCCATTTCTTGCACCAGACAGATAATGCGTTTAAGTGGTTTTGTAGGTGTACAGATATTGCTTCTGGGTTGCGAGATTCAGAGTAGATAACAGTATCGTCCGCGAAGAGGGCTATGTTTGTGTGCGGTGATTGCGGTATGTCGGAAGTGTAGATGTTAAATAACGTTGGGCCGAGTATAGATCCTTGTGGGACGCCAGCTACGATTGGTTGGAAAGAAGAAAAGTTGTCATTTATTTTAACAGAAAATTGCCTGTTAGATAGAAACGAAGATAGGGAGTTGAGTAGATAATTTGGTGTGTTGATAATTTTGAGCTTGTACAACAACCCATCGTGCCAAACCTTATCAAAGGCTTTTGAAATGTCAATGAAAACAGCACCCGTGTGACAGTGTTTTTCGTATGAGTTGCATATATGTTCAGTAATGCGCATGAGTTGCTGTGTAGTAGAATGATGTGCTTTGAATCCAAATTGGAATTTTGGAATTGTGTCAGTACAGTTTAGATAATTTTGCAGTCTCGAGAGGATGACTTTTTCGAAAATCTTAGATAACGAAATTAGTAGACTAATTGGTCTATAACTTTCAGGGTCTGTTTTGTCTTTCCCAGGTTTTTTTATGAGTATTATGATTGCTTTTTTCCAGTTTTCCGGGAAGTGACCAAGGCGAAGGAGCGAGTTGAATAAAGAAGTCATGAACATAATTGCCTTGTTAGGAAGTTTTTTGTACATAAGATTCGTGATGTTGTCGTGGCCAGGAGATTTTTTATTAGGTAGCCTTTTGATTATTGTTTTAATTTCACCCGGAGTAGCAAAATTGATTGAATTTTGTACCGAGAAGTTTGGTGATCTCAGAACATCTACAACCCTAAGATCATTAGAGTTGTGTGCGTATTGATTCAGGGAGAAAGTATTCGAAAGGTTTTCCGAAAAAAGTTTGCATTTATCCTCGTCAGAAATTATAAGACGAGTTGGAGTGCGAAGAGAAGGAATGCAATTTGTCTCTTGGTTTAAAAGATTTTTTGTAACTTTCCATAGGCTAGAGTCGTTTTGATGAATATTTGACAAGAACTTGCTATATGAATTTACGCGGAATTGTTGCAGGGCGGTTTGCACTTGTTTAGTAAGCTTGTTTAACGTTGTTTTGGCTGCTGGGTTTCTCTGGTTTTGCCAAGCGCGTCTGGCGATGTGTTTTTCTTGAATTAAAGTCAATATGAACAGTGGTAGTGCACCGTAATTCTTTTGAATTGTATTTTGAGGTGAAGTGACCGAGCACGCCCGTGCCGCGTTAGTAACGACTTCGGTGAAGTGTTCGGCAATTTTGTCTGCTGCTGAGACAGTAGTTATATTTTTTGGAATAATTAATTTATTATTTATATAGTCTGAGTAAGTGCACCAATTTGGTTTACCTTTGAAAAGTGAAACATTTGGGCGGTAAAATTGCAGTGGGGAATTTAAATGTATTATTACTGGATTGTGATCTGAATCGAGTTCAGAGAGGGATTCTTGTGCGACGTTAAATTGAATTGATTTGGTTACTAGAATGTCTAGTATGTCAGCGAGTCTATTCATATCCGAAGGAAAATAAGTTGGTGTGCTTGGTGCAGATACTATACATGCAGAGGTAGATATGTATTTTTGTAGTTTAATACCGTTTGGATTAGAGACACGGCAGCCCCAATTGATATGTTTTGAATTTAAATCACCGGCCATTATAATATTATTGTGTAGGTTCATTAAATTATCGTAATCGGCGATGTGCATTGTGCGGCTTGGTGGTTGATAAGCGCTGACGATTAGAATAGCTCGATTATTAAAATTAATTAGCACCGCGGTGGCTTCTAAGCTGTGAAGAACAGGAATTGGAAAATGTTGGTGTTTAATTTTGTTGCGTATCAGTATTGCTACGCCGCCCATAGAGCGTGCCGGTGCGTTACGATCCGCGCGGTACATTTTATAGCCGGGAAATTTAATTTTGTCCGTGAGAGATAAATGTGTTTCGGTTATGCAAGCTATGTCAACATTATGATGGTTAAGGAATGCCATTAAAGAGTTCCTTTTAGGTTTGATACCGTTGGCGTTCCAATTAAGTAAAATTGAGTTATGGGGAACCATGAGTGTTTTGATTTAGGCTATTTATGATGACTGGCAGATTTTCAATTATTTTCTGCATGAGTTGAGTTATGAAAGTGTTTATAAGTGGTAGGAGCGTTTTCATGAAGCCGTTGTCGCTATCTGTGTTGTTTGTAGAATTACTGTTGGAGTTATTTTTGCAAGCAGAGGCATACGTAAAGAGGTTATTAGTGTTATCTTTGTTATTATGAACGTGCTGATTAGCCGGTTTAGGAATTGCGTTACTATAATTATTGTTTTGGCGAGGATTAGCAACTGTTTTATTTTTGTTTTTTGTTATATCTTTATAAAATGTACAGCCTCTGTAACTAGCTGGATGGTCACCGTTACAATTGACGCACTTAGCGGGAGTTTCTAGAATTTTTTGACATTGAGTATAGTGATGATCACCCGCGCATTTAACGCATCTGGGCGGTAAATGACAAAATTTTTTAGTGTGCGAGAATCTTTGGCAGTTTGTACACTGGGGGATGCCAGTTGATGGTTTTCTTGGTTCTACGGAAACTACACAGTGTAATAATCTACAATTGGGATAGGATTTTTATAACGGTTTTGGAGACGTGTTACGGTGTCTACATCGAAGTTAAGTTCTTTGAGCTCGTTGAAGATCATTTCCTCCGTTATCGGAATTGGGAGGTTCCTGATGACTACTGATAATTGTTTTTCAGTTTGGAATTGATAGGTATGATATTGAATTTCCGATTCGTTGAAACTTTTTGTAATCGATCTGTAATCTTCGATTGAGCTTAGGTTTAATTTTAATGAATTTTTAGTATGTGTGACAGAGAAATCGTCAATAGTTTGATTAGATAAAGAAGTGTGAAATGTTTCATAATTTGAGATATTGTAGACGTAAATTGGCGGTATTTTGGGACTAACCTGGGCGTCTTGTGCGTTGTCGTTTGTGGAAATGCCGTCTTGATCAATTTCGTCATCGATGTTTTGAAGCGGAGTAAATTTGTTTTTACTTTGGAAGGGTGGAGTAAGTGGAGCTTCGTTCGTTCTCTTTCTTGGGACGTGTTGAAGAATGCGGGTTTGGGGAGACCCGCGACCCCTATTTGAAGGCATGTTAAACGGGTACGAAATATATATGTTACGGTAATCAGAGCGCGGAGGACAACCTGCTACGACGGCTACTGATAACCAACTGTTGTACGATGTATTAGTCAGATATGATCATTATAGTTAGTTGGTCATTTTAACAAAATATCTGTACGATTATATTTAGTTAATTTCTCATCATATAATGTTTATTAACAGTTCTTTCTATTTCGATAAAATTACAACTGTACGTGATAACATTAAAATGCGTTATAGACTGTAGGTAAATGGAAATCTGATACGGTCTTTATACACACCGAACACCAGTACGATCCTCAAACTTCAAAGTTTCTAAACTATAAAATGCACTTATAATATGTCTGGCAGTTTCACGGTTATTTTTACCGACAACCGATGGGAAACGACGAGTGACTTGTCGAGTGAAAATAATCGCTATACCTGGGGTTCAATAAGATTACGGTAAATATTTCGTAATCGATGAATGCCATGAACTACCTACCATACACCAGGTTCTCACTTGTGTATCACTTGTAATAGTGCATTGCTTACGTATTATTTTTTAGTTTTTACTGAATCAAAAATCACACCAAATACCTGTCCTATAATAGGCAATTTTGAAATTCAAAGAGTCAGTGAGTTAATAATACATTACACATATTCTTTTGTGGTTTTGAGGAAGAATGGAAATTTCCATAAATTTGACACAAAACACAAATATAAATGTCCGGAAAAAGTAACAACTAATTTGATTTAACCAGTAAGTTTTTATATAATTTATTTTTAAAATTTGAAATTTATTTCAGTACATTATTCGAATGAAACTCCACATAACCACACAGCTACAGCGAAATTGAGGAGATAATTATTGTTGTTAAAAAAAATTTACTAGGAATAGTCATTAGGAAAACGAAAAACTCCAAGTCAAATATTATTGTTTATTGCGTACAATATTCCCAGTTAGACTATAGTTATTTTATCATTAAAAAATACATTGAAATATTGTTATAATTGAATGATTGTGTGTATAGAGAATACAACTGAGTAGTAGTTGAACATTTTTCCTCGTTAATTTGAAATATACGAAATTATCAGCATAGATATTTGCCTAAAGAATCAACAAATTCCGACTTCAATGTCCTTGAAGTGTAGAAAACAACAATGGGGACTGGACCAGAGCCATTCATGAAATTTGACAGTAAATAACCCGATTCAACAATTTTGACATTTGCATCTAACTTTGCCATGAATATTATATCAAAATCTGAATCTTGGTTTATGGAATATTAATTATGTAAACATTGTAAATTTTTAGGACCCCTGAATTTTAAATTTTGGAAAGTAACCAATGTTCTGAGTTTTAATTTTTTTTTTTTTTTTTTAAATTTCTATGGGCCATACCAATACTCCGACAATCTTGACTATAATTTTGACATTATGTATGTACTTTAACAGAATCACCATAATGCCAATTATTTAAAATGTTTACAAAAATAACACAATGGGTACATATAAGCTACAACGAAATTGTTACAAATTTAATACATTTATTTATAGAACATTAATATTAGAATAAAATACGAAATAAACAATCACTTGGAACATGCTTTTGAATACCTTTACGCAAATGTATAGAATATGTAAATTTTTAATTTACTACTTTCTTAACAAATTTTGTATTCAATCTAAATACGCAGCGTCTTAAAGTGATTTTGAATATATTTTGTCTATATCTTTATCTTTATTATTATTTTTTTTTTAAAGTTAATGTCTTACTACTTTCCATACTTATGTTTCCAATCGACAATTTTACATTCAGACATGTACAGTTATTGGAAATTATAAGTAAACGTTTTCAACGAGATATGACATGAGTATAATCTCAACGAACGAATTTTGTTTGAAAGTCTACTGACCGTCTGAAACTTTGAAATTTCCTTTAGTGCTCTCAAAAGTACTTTTAGAAAAAAATGTTGTATAATCAATCACGGCATTGTCGACCGTAAACGCGTCTTATCACTATATCTGCTGCTGTAGAAAACCATTCATTTATTCGTATAGTTTTTGATTCGAACACTATAGACCATGTTCGTGAAGTCGGCACACCTATATGTTATTCAAATTTGCAAGTTAAAAGTTTCAACTTAAAAGAAACAAAGTTTGGTCAACTTGCGCAATCTACCCATTTTGACATAAAATTTCAAAATTAGCTTCAAACGAAATAGTATAATTTGCAAGTATGTTTTTAAAACTTATGTATTAATTTTAACAATTGAAAATTCTAATGATAATAAAAATAATAATATTCTTAATACTGAATAATAACTTAATTTACATGTCATATTATTAATATGAATTTAAATTTAAGAGTCATCGTTTTATTGTAAGTTTATTTGAAACTTTTGAATTGTCGTTTGAAGGGCCGGCTAGTCCACTTGCAAATTTCTCAGCAGACTTATTCCAAATAACTTGGAAAATAGTGGTATCTATTTTAATAAATTTATGGAACATGGACATGTTAGTCTAATGAAAGTAAATACACCGCCATATTGAATAATATGCGTGTATTGACGTTTATCATACGTATGAACAGTATTTCGATAACTCGTACTTATTACTAGGGCCCATATTTATATATTCTAAAAACCTTAGAAATATGCTCTATAAAATATAAATTTATCCGCTTATATTATAGGAATATATTTATTATTATGATATATTAGGAATTGTATTGGAATACACTTAAATATCAAAAATATGCGGAAAAAATCAAATTAGAAATTTCTTTTATTTTCTTTATTTTTTGTATATAATATTATTTTAATTAAATTATATTATATTTATATGATTCTTTTTTTCGACATTTTTATTTCAACGTATTATAATAAAATTTCATTCTGAAAAAACAATATCAAAAATATTTGTGTTAAATAAACTATGTTCCTTTAAGATAGGAAAACAACTTCGTCAAATTACTTAGACTATAAATATAGTTATAATTTTAAATACGTTATTTTCATTGATATAACCAAAATATTACACATTAGACATTTAAAAACCATTTATTTGTAATAACAAATCGTAAAATACAGAAGTATGTTGTACATATCAAAAAATGGAAACTATGCAAAATAAAACTTTGTTTTCAGATCTATGGACTATGATTCAAACTTGTAGCTTCTTTAGCTATTTTTAGGCTGTTTGGAAAAAATATACCTATGCAATTGCATATAAATCCGGGCCCTATTTATTACGCATGTATACACCATGCGTTATTCAAATATGAAACTTTACACCGTTCTCCAATGCAATTTGTTGCAACGGTCGATTAAAAGATACATATTAATTTCTTGGCAAATACGTGTATTATACATGAATTTATTTATAATGTGTAGCTATAGACATTTTTCTTCGGTATAGACAAAATCCGTTCCATTTAAATTTAACTTTATTTATAATATTGATTTTCAGATAAATAAAGTATATATATTGTCATTATTTTTTCAACGAAATATTTGACATTTGATAATATAATGTTTATATTTCATAATTCGGCGGAATACACGTAACGTGTACATGCATTAAAATTGGAACGGAACACCTTAAGTCTAATACTAAAATAATTTAATTATAAAGTCATTATCGTTTTATATACGTCTATTGAAACCAGGAAGTTGGCCCAAAAAGTGATCTTTTCATTCTTGTTTAAATCGGAATTGTCGAAAACTTTTGCGGCTTTGATATAACGAAAAACCTATGCTGTTTCAGTATTTTCTTGGTATGAGTATTTGGAATCGCATGAAACACCGCTTCCGTTGACGTATTCATGAATTAAAGTATCTCCGGAATGCGGCAGATACCAGTTTTGACAGTGATAAACAATTTGATCGTTTGAAGTTCCATTTCCCAAGGCAAAAGTATTGCAGGAATGAGAAAAACAATGCGGTCTACCTTCTTCGATTCTAGCGATATCAGTCAGTATTCGAAATCTCACGGCGTGTTCTGCGGCTTTATGCGTTGTACAATATTGTGGTATTTCCACACTCCACACGATGAACAATCAAAACGGTATTCTTTTGTCAAATATTTTCACCACAGTTGCAAATCAATTAATAATTTGTAGCTCATTCCATTGTGCATTGGTTTGACAAAAAAAAAAAAAGAAATCCGAGTAAATCAAAACCGTTTGTCATATAAAATCCGAAAACCTCCGAAAAAGACGATATTCTTTTTAAACCGTACATAAATATTAATGAAATGATTAAGAAAACATAATATCATTGTTGAACTTTCATTCTTGCAGTGTGAAATAACATTTGAACTGAGGTTGGATGTATAAATTAGGTTTTTGCAATTTTGCTTAATTAATATATTTATATTACTAATCGATAAATTAAAACATTTTATTTAATAAATGTATTATTGTAATAATGTATTATTATTTATTGGCATTCTTTAACCATGATCGAGAAGAATAAGAAGATACTTTATGCATTTGTAACGTTGTAATTAAAAGCATGTGCAATTTACATGTTTTAATATCTTACAAAATCGTATGTGTTTTATTACGAAACTTTTGAAAGAATATTTCTATTATGTAGAGAAATAAACCACCTCGTGATACACTATTATTTTATTATAATTACAGGTCATGTTGTTATTACAATGTCATATTGTTTAAAATACTGTTCATTGTCGAATGACATTAGACTCTCACTTGACGTATGTACTATGTGTTTCACAAAAATAACAACATATGCTCAAGATTGGTAAAATAGTGCACCCTTGGAAAAAAAACTAAGAAAAAAACTAAAAAGCATGCATAAAACTTGACGTTCAAAAAAAAAAAAAATATATATATATATGCTTTAATACAATGAACTTCATTTTAAGTTAAATTTATAATGTAAAATGCTTAATAAATAATGTTTTGGAAAATAAGTAGATTGTACGTGCTCGTATGAAAATGATAATTAATAATCTTACGTTAAAGTAAAACGAAATAAATAAATAATATCAATTTTTGGTTTTAGAATATTATTTTGATTTTAAAGGTCTTTCGTTTAATATTTTAATCCAATTAGTATTATGAATTAATTTGTTGATTTGATAATCAACAACCATTCGTTTTCAGTACGTTTAAGTTAACGTTTTTACAACTAGTCGCATGTGTAAAGTATCATTAACTATTTTTAATATTACCACTACAAGAAAATACGAATCCGCCATAAACCGTCAAAGAATTGGACACACACGCCTCACTCACTTATATTTAATGATAAAAGATGAACCCCCTATATGCACACAATGTGGAAAACCTCTCACAGTCAAGCATATTCTCACCGAATGTAGAGGATATACAAAGAAGAAAAGTAAATTTCAAGGATCTGATCATCTCGCAGAAATATTAGGTCCTGATCCAGCGAACATCGTTGAACCCATCCAATTCCTCTCGTAAACACACCTTATCGACCAAATATAACGCCCAAATTGTATTTTATATAACTTACAATATCATAATCTATATATATATATATTATTACGTCCAATGGTCACAGCAGCCGTGAATAGTTATTCATAATAAAAAAATAAAAAAATACATGTTTGAATAGGCTAGAATATAAAATACATCTCAGAAACAGATCGACTATATTATGATTATAAAATAAAAAAAAAAAAACAAATATTAATTCTTATTGACTTTCAATGCATAATGTTTATTATTAAATAATGAATTTAAATTTTGAATTTAAAAAAAAAAATGAGTTTACATAAAGTGTACAATATTTATATGATCATTAATTCGGAATAGGAAGCTAATCAACTAATAAACATTATTGATAATTTCACATTCTAACACACACCGTTAACTCAATAATTGTTTGCTTTTCAAATATGATACGTTTATAATTATTGAGGTCAAGCCCCTTGCTGAAGTGAAATATAAAGTTCCTACAATACTCGAATAATGGTATACATATTAGAGAAAAAAACGCAAAAAATCTTCTCAACGATTCAAACTCACCTACCCACACACACACACACACACACAAATGGTACCTATATGGTGAAGAATTGGAGGATATATTTTATCAATGTTTGATTTAGATAAAATGCACTAGTTACCAACGACGCTGTGGTACTCAATATAAATTATAATTAACAATTAAATGTAATTAAAAAATGTGTTTATATATATATATATATTCCTTTTTGAATTAATTCAAGTCTAAACAAAATAAGATTTTCAAATCGAAAATATCTTGACCATACTTATCAACAATATGACAATGAGCATACCACCGCCTATCGATGATATTTCCAATTACAAATAAAAATCATTCATTTATAAGAAATGTGCAATTCTACCACACAAGTGACTTCTACTTCCATTAATTACTGACGCATCTCCAATCTGGGTAAATTATTCGACTAAACATATGGAAAAAAAAATTTAATATTCTAAAATAAAGTTCTGAAAATTATTACTTGTTCACCGTGAGTCATACGTATAAAAAACTTACACAAAAACTTTCAAATCAATAAAATTTTAGACCGCATACAGACCTTATAATAACATTTTCCATAATTTAATACAACTCAACAGGCTCATTTCACTACAACTTTCATATACATCCACCTCTCCAGTGACGTTAAAAATGCAGCCGTCCACATAATCTCATTATTTAACCATATAACACGGTAAAAATACATTTTTGTTTTTATTGTGTATTATTAAATTTTTTAATAATTTTAGTTAAATATTAGATAAATCACCAGTATGGATAACGTTTATGTATTATATATAGCCATATTATATAAGTAGTCACAAACTTATTATTTGTAATATCCATAGATATATATAGCCATAGACTAGGAATATCTTTTTATTAACCAAAATCAAAAAATCATTAAAAAATATTGTGTTTTTAAATGTTATACATAAAAACACTAGAGTAATAATTATTATAATACATGAGCTGGCGATAATTTCGTAAAATTGTGAGACCAAAAATTAGAGTTTTATTTCCCTCAGACCGAAATAAATTAAATCATGGTTGAAAGCCAAACTCAATTAACAGACGATGAGAAAAGATGTATCACCTCAAATATTCTAAAAACCTGTCACGCTGAGTTGATATGCAGACGTTTAATGAAAAAAAAATAATCGAACTATATTGTTTTACCAGTGAAACCGTCACTTTTGGGTTTTATCAAACGAATCATTTTTCAGTTATCTTCAATTAGGTATATATATATGCGAAAATTAGAGCGCGTCTCATTCTCTTTCGATACAAATCGATACCTATGAAAACTTAAGTGAAAAACAAATGAATAACTGAACGTATATTTTAAACTGAAACAATAAAATAATGTATTGAAACTATTCGTTAGGAACATAAACCATTCATAAAAAAGTATTACATGAACAGAGATATTGGAAAATGCTGCTCATTTATTGTCGACAGAACGAATCAAAATAATAATTATATTGATTATATCATTAGATAGTTTTAATGTAAGTCGTTTGTATTCAAATTGTATATCAAGTGTTTCATTTCGATATTCCGTAGTCGTCTTTGAAATTGAAAGTAATTAAAACTCTTAAAATCAATCATGTGTGAGCCATTACTGTGTGATACTCAGTTTTTTTATTGTTTTTATTAATAAAGATATTTATTTTAAAAAACCAGTGTCCGGACTAATGTAATGTAAAGTTTTTTTATTTATTTTTTATTTATTTATTATTACTTTTTTTTTTTTTTAATAATTTTACATAGTTATACCAATCAAATAATATTAATAAACATAAAATGCATTGAAATTAAATTTTCCGACAGAGTCGTTTTATGTTGAACAAATATCAATATTTGTGAAATGAAAATCTAACAATCTGTCATTCGTCCGATTTTTAGTTTTTCTTCACTTTTGGCAAACTTACCATAGGTACAAAAAATACAGAGTCTGTTCGATATTTGATTCAACCATATTAATTTTTGTATAGATTGCGGCCACTGGGATATTTTCAAGCTTTCGCCGTAGTTAAAGCGGCTTATTCTAAAAATGGCTTAGTGAAGTCAAGACCAAAACAGACCGAGAAAGCGAACGTTTAACTTTTACGAAAATAAATTGTCTAACCAAACGGTGTACGAACGCGTCAAACCTACCAATAATGTCATCGTCTGAAAGCGTATTCTCGGTATACCTCCTCAATTGTAATGGATTACAAACCTTATCCACTTTGTGTTTTTCGTAGAAAAATTGCATTATAGAAAAAAAATGATGTTTCAAAAATTATTTATAATAATCAAAACTGTAAACATGAATTACATTTATTAAAAGCCGTTAAGATAAAAGTGGTGGGTGTTAATCCATTTCGTTCAAAATAATGGTGTTTAAAATTTTTTTAAAGAAATGATAATTAGTTTACATTGAGTGAAGTGATTCTGAACCAGTTCCAGTTAAATATATACCGTTCTCACATTCACACTTTCAAATTATTGGTGGGTTTTTTTCGTAATCAAATTGTTGTTCAATTTTTAATAATGAATCCGGTAAACTTTTTCTTTTGCCGAATGATTCAAACAATGTTTTTCATTCTTTATCTGAATTTCTTTGACTTTGGATCGATAATTTTTTTTTACAAACATCAAAAGTAAGGTGAGGTTAAAATAAGAACTTCAAGTAAGTTATTTAATGTAAAAACTGTCAATCCATCTGATGTCTATTATGAGCACTAAAAAAAAAATATGGCAAATTATTTTTAAAATATTTTAGCATTGTTCATTTAAACACATCATGAATAAAATCATATTAAATGTCACGTCTTACTGTCGAGAATTAACAATTTTATTTAATAAAAAGTTAAAAACAAAAGTTTTTCATTGTTTACATTTTTGTATATCATATCAACTCCAAATAATTTCTCCAAGTTTATCGTCTTTAATTCAAACACGTCAGAATTGTAGGTAACGTTTCAGATTATAACTTATAGGTAAGTTATGAAAGTTTTATCCTCATAGACTGTGGTCATAAAATACCAAATTTATAAATTTTATTATTATTTTGAATCCCGTTCTGTTATTTCCTACTTTTAAAACATGTTACTGATTTAAAAAGCCAAACTCATCATTATGAAATATGAAAACACAATAACAATGTTCACAATATTTATTCTATGATTACATTTTGTTGAGTGTTTCAAATAACGATGTTTAGAAATAAGTTGGCTGCGATAAAAGCTGTTGAAATTCTGTGAAACCAAAACACTTATACATGAATTTATTTATTGCTCTTGTTATTTGTAGGTTAGGTTAGGTTAGGTTAGGTAACCTTATATTATGTAGGAACCGCATTCGATTTTAATACGGACCAAAAAAATGTTTAACGTCACAAAATGAAACGGACTACATTATTATCACTACATTATTATCAAACAAAGCATGACATCCAATTAAGATATTTTTAGTAACTTCATTATTTGTATGTTTTTTTTTTTTATGTGTGTGATAGTCGGGTGGCACTACTGAGTGCCCTCCCACATCTGTCATTCTCGATATGTAAATAAATTGTCTATATCAAAATTACTTAATGTACTAAATTGCTGTATATATTGTAATTATATTTTAATTAAAATTAAAAAAAAAATTAAAAAAAAATTATTTTACGTCAATTGTTTTATATGTTTAACGATTAGTGCAAAACTTATTTAAAATGAAACAAAGAAAAAATCTTAAAGCTTGTTGTTATTCTCATAAAAATTATTCACTGTAGTTTTGTAAATGACTTTTGGTTATGATACAGTTTTAATTCGATTTTTTTTTTCATCCCATGAGATAACTTTTCATAATTATCTTGATATAAACAAATGTCGTTAAGCTATACCTGCATTATCATATATTTTGTGTATTATTATTTTTAATTAGCACACAATGAAACAGTATAGTAATACTACACGAGAATCATTGAGACTAAAATTTAAATATTTGTACAATTAAAGAGTTATCTTTTATTACTCTGACGTGCAAAACGTCGAACATCGCCTTAATTGTTCGACGCAAACTGTCTCTGAATTTCAGTTTTCATTAAAAATTATAAAGGAGCGTTTGTTTTGTCCATTATACGAAATGAACTAAGAGCTTTGAGGTTTCAAAAAAAAAAAAAAAAACAAAGAATTAATTTGAAATGAAATTCAAGGGATAAAATACTAAGTATTGTTTTGAAAATTGAAAGTTTATCAGACAAATGACGTTCGAATATCGCTAGTCAAAGTTTCTCATGCGAAAATAAAGCCAATTAGTATTTATTTTCCGCAGTATTATTACCTTTGTTTTATAATTTTCAATCCAAAACGAATATTATTATTACATGAGTGCACTTGCGATGATTTTCGAATAGGTACTTCTTCTAACTTTCCGTTTGAGTTACGTGTGTGTTTAAATTTTCGGGATTTATTAACAGTTTCCCCTACTTGAATGACGGTTTCGTTAGCAGACCCATAAACGTTTTCCGCACTCATAGAATGAAACCACTCGGAATGAGTTGAGCACGTTTCATTGATTGGGTTTTTCGATAAAAACGCTACGACCTTTGAAGCAGTCGATGGAACGAGCTCTCTGAAATTTTCCAATTAACACGCGTATTAAACAATATTGAAAAGAAAAAATTGAATTTTTTTTTTTTTTTGCAAAACAACGTTTTAAAATAAATATTTAAATCAATGAGCTAATTATGACGTTTCGAAAGACATTGTTAAAAATACGAAGTCTGCAAAAATAATGCTGAGAGTGTTAAAAGCATTGAAAATAATGTGTTTTCTAAAGAGCTGTATTTTTCAGGCGCAGCTTTATTTCCACCATCAGACTGACAAATTTATAGTTTTTTTATTTATGGTATTTAGTATTTATGGTTTCTAAAACCCATTCAAATTCTTCTTCGAGTCTCGAGCGTTATCATTATCAATTTTCATACGCGTTTGAGGTGAACAACGACCGCGATGAAATAGGCATCATCTTCTCAATCAGCAAAACTGAATTGCAAATAAAATTATTGAAATCATTAAAAATACAGATATCTGCATTGATATGCATTTTCATCGTACTGTTAATTTTCTGTTTGCATATCATATGTATCTACACAATGATTTTATATAAGTTACACTCGTGTTTTATAGTAACGTCAGTGGCGTATTTAGGGGGGGCAAGGCGGGAAATTGCTCCGTACAGCCTTTTTTTGAGAGCAACAAATTTAACTAGGAGCTTTTTTCTTTTAAAGAGATTCATAATGGTTTAAGCAGTTGTAAAAAAAAAAGAAAAAAAAATGGTAAAAATTAATTTAATTTTTTTTATAGGCTTATCAATGTCTACCAAACGGTCTATTAATATCAACACAACAACATAGCTATTTTGTGAAATTAATCTCTACATTTCATAATAAACGGGCGTGTATTGGTTTGTTGTTTGTCATGGGTTGTTCAAAAACAAAACATAGTACTACCACTCTTATGAATTTGCGTTTTTTGACACAAAAAGTATCACAATCAAATCATGTATCTTTTTTTTCATCATACAATTGGTCAAAATATTATTGTTGTCAAAAAATAATCGAAGATTTTGCAACATCAAAAGCGTGACGAAAAATATTAGTTTAACGATGTTCATTTTTCTTCTCTTAAATATTTATATTCTACTAATTTGTTCACTATTTGTTGTCTTTTGTTGGTGTTTTGTTCACTATTTCGTTAACAGATAAGAAAATAAATTAATATAATTTACAATTTTTTTGATTATTTTTTTATTATGGGTATTAATGAAAGTTCCTACGACATACAGCATTATTGGGCACTCGATAGATTTTTGTACTGCATGATATTATTACTATATCACATGTAATGTAAGTTTTCTAATGGGTAAGAAAAATTGCAACTATAAAAACTGGTGAGAGGAAGAGGGCATAAAAAACGTGTACCGAGGGCAGCAAAATCCTAAATACGCCACTGAGTAATAAAAATCTGTATCGATTACGGTAGTATCGATTTTTTTTATCATCACTAAATGAGTGAATTTAAATTATCTCTTTGAAGTCTAAGGTGTTATTCACAAACTAAGATACAACACAAACTATATAGTTGATAATTATATTATACATATATAACTATATATAATACTCTAATTACTATGCTTCTACCGTACCGTATTTTATCTGCTGCATCCGTCTTATGCATATGTTATCAAAGCTCCTTGATATTGAAACTCAATCAATCGCCAATTCATAATAATATATTAACTTTCCAATGATTATTTTGCTGCGCATATGTCGTTAGAACTGTTTGCCATGTATAACTACGAGATTAATTAGTGCCTTGCAGTAATTGGCTAATCGAAAATCCTCTGGCACTCCTTTGAGTGAACTCGTCGTTTGGTCCAAACAATCATAGGACGAGCCGTTCAGTCAAGTAAACTTTTAATGTTGTAATTTACCATGCAACTCAGCAGACAAGTGTTAAGTGGTAGGGTATATAGGATTAGGTACATAGGATATAGCAATTTATCGTTCAGTAATTTTGTAAAAACTCAATAAAAAAACAAAAAGTACGTACTTCTATCCTATGGGGTATTATTCACTGCTTGGACAAGTTAATGGGGATGGGTGTATTGAATTTTAAAGAAATAATGGATCATTTCTTCAGCTAAACGATTCTGAGCAATGCTTCAGTATCCACAAATATATACAATTTATATATCTAACTGTTAAAAGCTAATTTGCCGATGTGTTTTTTTTTTTTTTTTTATTAAATCTGTTAAAAGTTTTCTTGTTTTATGAATGAGATTTATTTATATTTTACCAACATTTTTAAAATATTTTGTTCTATCTGTATTCAAAGTTTCACGATTTGAATGGATCAATATCTTATAATTAACATTTTAATGTTAAAAATTGACATAAAAACAGTAATTTCCGTAAAACCCGTATTATAATGTACTTTAACGATATTAAAAAAATCTTTAGTAACGATTTTTGGAATTTTTTCTTTATCATTAGTTTAGTTTATAATGAAGGTCATATTCGATTTACAAAACGTTTGATCAAAAAAAAAAACACTTCCTCAAAGCATGTATAAATATACCATCTTGACAAATTTTTAGCAACATTAATTTCCGTGTTATGAATAAATAACCAAAGCTTATTCAGTTAAAGTGTCATTTACGGCAAATTGTAACGTTTTTACTCGGTGTTGCAACAGTTTTTCTCCTCACGCGGAAAAACGATTGAGAAAATCAAAAAATGACTTCTTTAAAGTTCCTTCTACATCTAATTTCTGATCAATAGAGTGACTGGATACAATTTTTGGAAAATTATTTGTACCCAAAAAAGTGTTATGGACAAAAAAACGTTATCTATGAACATCATTGTAAAACCATGAGATCCTTCGCTTCACTCAGAATTTAAAAATATACGTACATATATATATATATATATATATATTCAATTCAGACACAGTTGTTCGTATACACTTTTATAGCTGCCCACATCAAATCGTAATGAAAGTAAAAAGGTGAAGTTGGATTCATTCAAAATCCGCGAGTGATTGTATTTTTTTTTTTTTAGTGAGTTTGATTTAAGTAATTTACATGTGTGTGTGTGTGTGTGTGTGTGTGTGTGTGTGTGTGTGTGTGTGTGTGTGTGTGTGTGTGTGTGTGTGTGTGTGTGTGTGTGTGTGTGTGTGTGATCAAAGCCATGTAATTGGGTTAATGGTGAAATAAATTCAGTTTTAACTGCTCACACGTACCGCTGTAATAAGTTAACAGTATAATATCAAAACGTACTGCGTTATTGATGAAATCTCATCACAGAAAATTCAACTGTTTTAGTTCTGTACATGCCCATATTTCGTATACTTACACAGATACTTATAATTTTTATCATTTAGAGCGGGTAGATTAAAAGCCGCAAAAACATTTGCTATATCAAAAAATACCATAAGGATTGAAGAAGGGAGTTTTAAACTCGGTATAACACAATGACTATAGTCTTTTTACGATTTTTTTCATTTAATAATTTTAATGAATAAAATTGCACCAATTTAGTTCCATAATGACGTGGTCAATTGGGGTTAGTAACCTTGGGTGATTACTGATACCAAGGCACCGGTTACGATATCGTATAATGTTAGGGGTTTTAGAACATCATTGGACTCTTGACAGGAACAATGTTCATCAGTGACTCCCCACTTGACGAAACGTGATGTGGCTTTTTTCCTCGTTTTGTGGGGCGACGCATCATAATATAATTATATTCTCAGAACCGGATATTTTTCGGGCGTGTGACATACGTAACGCGATAAAACTTAGATTTAGCCGAAAGGCTTTGCGAAATCCCCCATCATGACAACGGCTGACGGTGATTTTGGTTTTTTATATATGTGTGTGTGTGTGTGTGTGTGTGTGTGTGTGTGTGTGTGTGTGTGTTTGTTGTAAAAACATGTGTTTTTTACTTGGTCTGGCGCTCCGTAGCAAATTTCGCATTCCAGTCATCGCTGCAAATCCTAGCCTACCTTAGGGTATACTAGTAATAATAATTACGTCTTGACGGTTTCGTCCCAACCGTGAAACTCAGTGGTCGCAACGACATTCGTTTACCCGACACACACACACACACACACACACACACACACACACACACACACACACACACACACACACACACACACACACACACACACACACACATACACACACACACACATACACACACAAACACACACACACACACACACTCATCTGACGTTACTGGATCACTGGATGGCTGCTGAGTAAATCTTTGCCTAACGGATATCCGTTGTCTCTGGGATTTCGATTGAGATTTTAATTTCCCGTTTGGGCGCGTACACGCTCACCCCGCTTTTTTTTTCACACACCATGACATTTTACTGATCGTATGCTCCATAAATTTGCGACCGGTCGTTTCCTTCGATTTTTTTCACTTCCCCTTTACCATCCTTACGTCTCTCCGGTCCAACTCACCTCTCTTCGTCAGTCGGACCTTTTTAAAATTTGTACCACCTTCCCCACTGACCGACCATAACGATCGAATCCAAGTCCCGTCATGGCCATTCATAGAAATCGCCGTATTTCACATACATAATGTCAGACCCGTATAATATGCAAGCCACAGTCAAACACCACTGTACGTCCGGCTGTCGACTACCTTACCCAATACAGTATTATTTAGAAGTCACGAGAATAAATCACACAGTTTTTTTTTTTTTTTGTATATATATTTAATATTTCAAAAGCATAAATTGACACACACGCACACCATATACATATTTACGTATATAATTTATATTTTATAATAATTTGAGTGTGTTCTTTGACAGTTAAACAATCTATATTCTATATTATTTCTATTTACCCAAGTATAATAACACACACTCACACAGTCACTGAGTCACACGCACCCATACTCAAATATATCTGGAATAGTTATATTTTATGGTTCAATATTCCATAACTTTAGTCAATACAAGTTTCATTCAAACAGGCAGTGTTTCACGAGCTTCGTCATCTGTGTGATATTTCTCAATCGAGAAGAATTGGCGAGGTATACTTTATTATGATGTAATAATATATAATCAAATACATTTTTATAGCATGTTTTCGTGTGGAAGTTATATTATTTTGTAGCATAATGATGTGTTATGAAAAGAGATGATTTTCTATGATTGATCAGAGATTTTTAATTAAGTGTTACTTTATTTTATATCTGAAGCAGTTTGATATAAAACAAATAACAACTCTGCCATTTTTCTCTGCTCTTCGTAACAGTAAAATTTAACGAAATTGACTGTAAACCCCCAATGAAAAACAAAAATTTTCGTCCTGGTTTTATCAATAAAAATTATGAAATTGTTGAATTTGTTTCATTTCACTTTCATATTTTATTATTATTAACAATTTCAATCAAAAAATGTACAGTTCATTTTTTTTTTTTTTTTTTTGAAATCGTTATCAAAAACATGTCATCAATAAATTATACTCGGTATAAAAAAAAAGCGATATCATACGTAAATGGTTAATCTTAAAATAAACAAACTATTATAAACAGTTATCATCATACGTTTCTATATAGATTAAAAGTTAAATAAAGTTATTTTATTGGGTTGGTTACCTATATATTTTATGTTTACAATAATTATTGAAACTGTAGAAATTGATATGTAGTTATAGAAGTGGGTAGGATTCAATTATTTCAATTTTAAATTATAAGTGAGGGAAGCGTTTGAAAAATGTTAAACTGCCGATTTATTTATAATCTATATACCGTTTATAGACATATCATTTTTAAAGTATGGTTTAAGCTAAAATTTTGCCCCTCCCCTAGGAGATGAGCTAAATATGTCTCTGGGACCTATCAAAACGTGTTCACATTTCTACGTCACTCTGCGTTCTATCGTCGCGTAAATACAATCAGGCGTTACATAAACTACAAACTTAGTAGTATTCGTTCACTCATTTCCATCCAAACGCGATTCAAACGAGGAGTCGCACTTAGAACCACCCGCCTGACACACATTATCACGTGTCATCAGATCACAACCTTTTAGTCTGCGAGTGCAGCCATTTTTCGATCACGTTGAAAGTGGCTTCAACACGTCTGATAATATATCACATGATCACCAATATCGAGTACTTACCTATTTTATGTCGACCGTCCGAAATGAATTCTATAAATTTTCGGGCTCTCAAATATATTTTAAAAAATCAGCTAAATTATTTTGACATTACGATATTAAATAAACAAAAAACCATCAATTTATTTCCATTATTTATCATCTCAAGAGCCGTCTCTATGACCTATCCACACTGGTAAGTGAGAAATAAGGTAAAATAGCAAAAAAATAAAAATAAAAATAAAAATATAATTACTCGATATTACGAATGTCAACACTTTGGAAGTCAATTGCGGGTAGCTTAATAAAGGGCTTGAAAGGCGAGGCAAGGGTCGAAAAGATTCTTCATATAAGGCCATAGGAGACAGTTTACACACATGCGTGATACGTAATATATATACGGGAAACGCTCGATGTACCGACGCATGCACACGTTACTAAATAATTGAACAAGATTATTCGTAAAACTATTCGGTTGATTACGTAAACTCGACAATGTGATTTGACAAAAAGTATACGATCATGAGATGAGCATCACAGCCGATGGCTACTGTCTACTAGTTAAAAAGTTAAAATACCAAATGTGTATGCACAACGATTTTGGTATTTTTTTAATTTTTTAATTTTTTTTTTTTTTGTCATTTTTTATCGTTAACGTTTTATGATATTGTTTTGTGCGCACGTATACCTATAATGTAAAAGTTGTTAATACAACGAAAAGAACATAAAAATCGCACATTTTTCACAACTCGGCGTTACGCCCCACGGCCGAATCGTATTATTAATACGTACAATGAAATCAAAGAATAATAAAAAATAAATGATAAAAACAGGAATTTTGCGATTTTGTTTCGAGAATTTTTACACATATTTATACACATGTACACACAGTTCATTTTTTTCTTCCATTAAAAGTTACGGCATAATATATTCGCTCCGCTTGAAAATGTCTGGTAATTTATTATATGTACTTGGAACCCACAAACCAAACCCGAAATGTGATCTTTTTAAAATGTGAGCTTTTGTTTGCTTATTTTGAAAACTTACTTATCACTAATTCATTTCTACATTAGTGCATATACATTATGATTCAACATTGAATCTGTAAAAATAGTATTTGTATAGTAAATCCAACATAAATATATAGCTATTAAGATATAGTTCTAATTACACGTCATTTTTCTAGTACATCATCTGTGATTAAAACATTGTTTATTTCAGTGAAATAATATTGTCCTGTATAAACATATAATCGGAAGTATTTTAGATTTAAATCATAGGCGAATCACGACCTCTTTTGATTTGCAGAAATAGTTCCCACTTTAAACACTTCATTTTTAGATTCATGGTTGATATTTTCACAAAAGTTTCTCAAAAACCACGCTATGATTTCAGTTATTTTTGTACGATCACAAAAAAAAATAAATAAATAACTAGATTTTATTTGACTGATAGTTTATAGCAATGATGCATAAAATCCTTTGGAATACACATTGTTTTTATCGTGGCTTCGTTCCGTATGATTTTTTATAGGTACAGTGCAAGAATAATTACGCTTACAATTAAAATAATCATAAAACACTTTGATTTTCATGTATGATAAAAATACCATATCCATCGTTCAGAGAAAATTCGTTCAATTTTCCATGAATGAGCAATGGACACTTCCAGTCATCAGAGCACGGTACATGTCGTATGAGACATTGAACGATAACCCACGATCGACGTCGGAATTATTGTATTATTGTTATTGCTAAAATGCAAACGTATGCCGTAATCGTAAAACTGCATCGAGAGACATCACTCGACTAGTAAGATATACGACGAGAAAAAGAGAATATATATTATGAGAAAAACGTCACGCGTTAACGATGTGATATACTAGCGAAAAACGGCTCGATAACGCATCGGAATCTCGTTTTATCGTTACCCATTTTTTCTCTATTCTGAGTACGCTTTTTGTTTTTATTTATGTTTTTTTTGCACCGATTTTATTTACGTCGTACTGTCGTAGAACGGCCGGTTGACAAACGTGCAGCTGGTGTTAAAACCACTGCACAGCGATTTTTATTTTTTTTTTTTTTAACGGTCAGGTTTACACTGCGGCCGTGTTGTGCGAATGGCTTGAAAAACAGACAACACACGTCCAAGAAGTCGGGTACAGCATACCTACCCGCGTGTAGACACGGCGCGTACCCGACGAATATTACACCCGGCCAGTGTACGCAATTAGTGCCACTTATAATATATTATTATAATCACACGTGATTTTTTACGTCAGAGTGAATCTTTCGCACACGGAAAAACCGCACACGCGCGTTGTACCCTGAAAAATCGTCACGAGTATAAACACCGTATATTGTGTTGTTGTGATACGTCAATTTCTATATGCAAAGTCACGATGATTTTTGTTTTCTATCGAGTTTTGTACTCCGCGAAAGTTACACTTTTTTTTTCATTACTCATCAAAACTTTGTTAAGTCCTTTTTTCTCGACGTATTTTCACGCTCGACTTTTAGCAGCAATTTATGATCACGTGAAATACCGACACCTCCGAATATAATCCTCGGCAAAAGTGCTGGCCGGAACATCCACGTGGGTGTAACAGACTTATTCGACAAATGAAATATAATTTGTGTTCAACAAATTATTTTCAAGATTTTTTTTTTTTTTTTTAATGAATACTTTAATATTACTCTAAAATTGAACAAAAACAATAATTTTCATAACATTTTTTATCCAAGTTATTTAAAGTTTCTTAAATGGTGAAAATGATGTATTAGTTCTTTTGTATTTTCAAAAATAATATTATGTTTTTTTTTGTAAATTGCTATTATTTAAACTAATACCAAGTTGAAACATATACATTTAAGCGACAATTTAGTCTCAAGTTTAGAGCAATTGAGTAGTGATAGAAGATTTTTATACTTTTGTAGAGTGTCTCGGAATTTTTATATCCACTGATATATATTTATAAAAACACCATCGATATCATGGATCACTGTGAAATTACTGGACTACTCACATGCACTATTTTATACAAACAAAATTGTAACATTTCCTACTTCTCTTTTTGCTTCTGTCAAGTGGACACAACACGTTACTTATAAATGGTAAAAAACACTAATTGGTATTTCAAATCCATTTTAATTTAAACTGTATGAGGGTGATTAATAAATACCTGAAAATACGGTATGACTAAAGAAACGTAATTTATAAATCAATAGTAACTTATTTACATTTATAAATATTCACCAAAACCGTGAAATGTAAAGTTTTCTATACAAGTGTTATAATAAATTCTACAATGAATCGTTTTGACTTATAACCAAAATAATTTATTAATTTTCCATTTTACAGTTAAATTAAATTATCAAATAGTGAATACTTGGTATTCTCCATTTTTAAATACTCATGCGTGTTTGAAATCATCTGTATAATATCATAAATAGTTTGAAGCATACATTGTTCAAGTCCAACACACCCCAAAATAGTTTTGTTATGGGGTATGGTGTACAGTGTACACGAATTGGCTTACTTAGTGTATACACAAGTTTCTCATTTAGTTATATTAATCATATCAAACAAATTGCATCAAACTATGTAGATATGTATTTACTATGTACGTTAATACTTTATTTTTCTGAACAAATTCATGTAAAGCAAATTAACTGGTTAATTATTTTCATACTTTATTAATCAAACTCACAAAGAAAAAATTATTTAATTAATTAATTAATCCTTGAAAAGCAATAACAAATCAAACATATCACCCAGTAAATAGTGTATAATGAATAATAACTGAACAAAAGTTCAAAAATATTTTTCAAATAGTATTCGTATAAAATGATTTAATTAAGTTTTCTTTAATGGGTTCGCCTGTAAATTACAGTACGTTTTAATAAATTAATCGACATTTATGATGATATAACGGTAAACAAAAAAATATATAAAGAAAATAAAAAACAAAAGTTTTAACACCTACATGTGAATCTCTTATGCGATGAGAGCTAAAGGTTTGTTAGCTAGGTGATTTTCGGATAATGTGAGGGCGAAATATAGAGCAACGGAAAATTGCTAGTGGAACTATCGTAATAATATTATATAACGTGTCAACATAAAATCAACCGTATGTACTACATTCATTGCGTATAAGGTTGTTACAACAATATCTAATAACTATTTTTAATATAGTTTTAATATGTTGATACGCGCACAATTTGCTTCTATAACGCTGTACAAAATGTGGCCCATAGTATTCAATAAAATCGTTATTTTATCATTATTTTCGAAATGAATTAACATTGATCATTAAACGTATCTTTTTTTGTAAGCAACTAATATATAACAGGTGAGACGACGTGTGATGTTGTACGACAATAACGAGAGAGACGTTTAATATTATTCACTACGTAAGCTAAACAGTACTGACTTTATTTCAGTAATTTATTCACAAAAAATAAATGTATCCAAATAAAAATGTGATAATTATTTGCTAGCTGACACAATCGATTGTCAATAAAATTATATAAGATATAAATGCATTTGATTTTAAAGACAATTCACGTTTCAATTCAGTCCTAAAGACATTTTTTAAGAGAATTCGAATCCAATAATATCGTGCTGGGTTTTTAAATTATTTAATTTTGATAAATATTGATGGCTCAACGAAGGGTAACAAACAGGCCATTTTTCAGACCGATTGTGGACTTATTTTCACTTGAACATTCCATGACAGCCAATTCGTATAATAATGAAATTTTAAAAACCAAGTCTTGCATTAAATATAAATTATTTAACGTTAAAAGTTTATAAACATTTGATAAGAAACTGCGTTTTTCTCAGTATTTGATTTATCTATGTATGTTTATGTTATGAACTAAAAAAAGATTTTAAGTATAAAAAAATAATTTTTAATTTGTATGGATTTGTATGATAAGGATAATATAATTATGATATTATGAGAAAATAAAACGAGACAAATATTTCAATTAATGAATGGATGTTGCAAAATTGGTTAAAGGAATCAACTCATGGACTAGCTGGGAAAAAAACAAAAGTCAACGACATTAGTAATGATAATATTATTATTACACCTAAAAGGGCTGCAATGAACAAAAGAATTGATCACTTAGAAAATTGGTTTTCCAGTCTAGCTAAAATGCCTTCACATTATTGTCGGAAAAAAACCAATAGGCTTTACTTAGAAGGTCCATTTATGCATAAATCAGAAGTTTTTGAACTTTACAAATCCAAATGCACTGAAGACAGTATTATTCCATTAAGTATTTGTTATTTTTACAGCTTTATGAAACAAAAAAAGTTTTCTATTTTTATGCCAAGAAAAGATAAATGCGATTATTGTTCATCATATGAAATGGGACAAGTTGAGGAAGATGACTTTGCTGAGCACATTGCACATAAAAATAGAGCTAGGGAAGAATTGGAAAAAGACACTCTATTAGCCAAAGAAAATAAATGCTACTTATATACAATGGATTGCCAGGCTGTTAAATTATGTCCATATTTACAAAACAGTGCCCTATATTATTCAATGAAGCTGAAGGTTCATAATATGACATTGTATAACAACAGTACAGGCCACTGTGAAAACTATTGGTGGCATGAGGGTGAGGGTGAACTGGAAGCATCAATATTTACAACAATAATTATTAAACATTTGGAAAAATTTTGCATGAATGATAAAAGACCAATTATATTATACTCTGATGGTTGTGGTTATCAAAACAGGAATATAATAATAGCCAACGCACTTCTTCATTTCTCAATAAAATATGGAGTTATTATTGAACAAAAATTTCTTATAAAAGGCCACACACAAATGCCTTGTGATAGTGCTCATTGTCTTATAGAAAGAAAGTTAAAGGGTCAAGATATTTACCTTCCTTCAGATTTTATAAAAATAACTAAAGATGCTAGAAAAAATCCAACAGCTCTTGGAGCAACTCTTTTGAGTCACAATTTTTTCCTGGACTTTAAAACTCATATTGTATATAATACCATCAGACCTGGAAAAGGAAAAGGAGACCCAGAAGTTAAAGACTTGAGAGCTCTACAGTATAACCCCATACATAAATGTATATTATATAAGTTAGTATTTGATGACCCTTATTGTGAATTACCCTTAAGAAGAAATCCTAGAATTGACATGACAGCAATTAATTACAAGAATCTCTACGGTAAACCATTGTCTATCAGTCTATCAAAATGGAATGACCTACAAAACCTTAAAAAGTTTTTACCCAAAGACACACATTCTTTCTATGATACTTTGCCACATACTACAACATTTAAAGCTAGAACTGGTAAAGTATAATTTAATTTATAAAAACATCACAGCATTTTTAAATATTGCCTACATTATTATGAATTGTTATTTTTAATTTTATGCTCAAAATATTATTATGTATGTTTTTAATAATAATGAAACCTCAGGGATTGAGTACTTTATTAATTTATTAATTGTTAATATTATGAAGAACAGTCATTATTATTTTTTCTAAGACTGATTAATTCTTTAAGTCTGGACATAACAATGTTTTTAAATATTACCTACATTATTATGAATTTTAATTTTAATTTTTTATTTTATGCTCAATATTATTATTATGTATAACTTTTTTAAAAATATTAAAACCTCAGGGATTGAGTACTTTATTAATTTATTAATTTTTAATATTATGAAGAACAGTCATTATTATTTTTTCTAAGACTGATTAATTCTTAAAGTCTGGATATTACAATGTTTTTAAATATTACCTACATTATTCTGAATTGTTATTATTATTTTTAATTTTATGCTCAAAATATTATTATTTATAATGTTCTTAAAAACATTAAAACCTCAGGGATTGAGTACTTTATTAATTTATTAATTGTTAATATTAAGAAGAACAGTCATTATTATTTTTTCTAAGACTGATTTCTTAAAGACTGGATATTAGTATATTACAATGTTTTTGAATACTACCTAGATTATTATGAATTGTTATTATTATTTTATGCTCAAATATTATTATGTATTATGTTTTTAATAATATCAAAACCTCAGGGATTGAGGTTTTATTAATTTATTAATTGTTAATATTATGAAGAACAGTCATTATTTTTTTTTCTAAGACTGATTTCTTAAAGTCTGGATATTACAATGTTTTTATATTACCTACATTGTTATGAATTGTTATTATTATATTATGTTCAAATCTTATTATGTATTGTTTTTAATCATATTAAAACCTCAGGGATTGAGTACTTTAATTTTGTTAAATATTATGATAAAATAAATAAAAAATATTTCATTTAGGTATGTTATATTGATTACCTATATTATATTAATATTATCATATTATATTATATTTGGATATAACAACGAAAACTTGAAATTAAAACTTCCAATACATTAAACATCACTCCAATTAGTGTTATTTTGTTCATTACATAACACAATGTGTCCGTAAATTAGTACTATAATATTATTATAATATTATGCTAAATAAAAGACACGTATCTACAAATTAAAATAATAATATTTTGTAAATACCTCGTATCTACTACTTTGGGCTTGAAAACATTTTTTTTTATGAAAATTATTGATTAGATTATCAAACATGGTATTGGTTATTTTTATAAGGAAGCAGCATATTTTAATTTAGTTTACTTAAATAATTAGACAGTTTTTTGGCTCTCCTGAAAAGTAGCATAAATACAGATACGTGTTGTCAGTGTTAAGGTAGCGATATGGATACATCGTTCTATATTTATGTCACGAGTTATATTCAAATTTTCATAAACTGCCGGTGAAATGACACGAGTTGTAATTTTACGCACTTTAAGTTTCATTCACTTCCATTCTATTGATAAACGAGTCGACGATGGTAGATCGTATAATATTTATAAGCATAATGAAATGCGAATGGTTTCCTCTACAGCTGTAGATCAAATTATGATAATGCGGCGCAAGCTGACAAAATGTTTTTCAAAGAATTGACATTGGATTATAAACGAATAAATAGTTCCCCCACCGACGGCAATAACAACGTGGTCATATCTAACCACGCGATCGTAGTTGATGTGCTGTCAACGCGACGGTATCCGAGAAACCCGGATTCTTTTCACGTCAAATGGTAGTTGGTCAACGACGATAGAAAAAAAAGGCCATACTTTGTACCATGGGTATTCTTCGGTACGAGGACATGATTATGATGTTGGGTGTAGAGAACCTTAGATAAACTACTTCTGAGATCGATGAATGTTACGTACAGTATGGTATTATTTTAAAATAGAAATCAATGATAATGATCTATTATTGATAACAAAGTTTTCTGAAAACGATTCTGATCAAACTCAAGTAAATAATTGATTTTAGTATAAACTAATTCAGTTTTCGAAAAAATTTAAACATTTACGATAAACAATTGATGCAATTTTCAAGTTTCAAGTTCAAAAGTACTGGAATTATAAAAAGATAAGTTCATGTCGATTTAATATAATATTCGTAAAATGCTCCATTTCACCGTATTTAAACATTTCTAGTTTATAAAACAAACAAAAAAACAAAAATGATGCAACTCATAACCATCAAAATGTATATTTAGCAAAAGCTTCAATAAATAAACAAATAAATCTGTCATTTTACGTAGAAGAGTTATTTAAATGGTATTTTGAACTTTAAACGCATATGAAAAATAAATTTATTGAGTAAATCATTATAAAACTTTAACTACAAATAGGAATCTATTAAACAAAGAGCATTTTTACCGTATTAAAAACTCTAGATTATATACGCTTTTTAATGAAAAATATCCGCTAATTTACGTATAATTAATGACTTTTGTCAAAATTCGATACTTGAACGGGCACAAAAAAAAAAAATCCTGAATACGGTTTTTGACATTTTTTTTGTTTTGTTAAACATGTGAATAAGATAAAATTCAATTTTTATGTTTCAGATCAAACATTTTAAATTTTAGTCGATAAAAACTTCTAAAAAATGAGATATTTTCAATTGTGAATCAAAATGAAACTTAACTTTCGAAAAAGTAATGACATGTTAAAAAAACAAACAAACGAACACATCGTCATAAAACCAATACGTTTTTCGTTTTGCTCAGAATCCAAAAAAAGAATCCGATCGCACGTTATTTTTTGATCTCGCGGTATATATATACCCGACGCCCACGTCACCGTAATAACATTTCAATCGCACGCCGTTTCCAATCGTGCACACGTGTGCCCCGTACACATATATTACATATACTAAATATATATATATACACTTGTATAATAATATACGCCAAAACGCGCCCAGTACGGTGGTTTTTATATTTTATTTTCTACAGTCTATTTGTTTCCACGAGAACTTCTAATATTTCATAATCCGTCGGACGGCGAGCTGCAGTTATATCGTTCGTACGGCCCACGGACGTGTTATTTACAACGATCCTCACCCACACCTATAAACACTTCTATAACAAAACGGTAACAATATGTTATCGTAAACGATACGCGATAAGGACGTGTTACGTTTTTTTCTCTCCCGCGACGGTGTTTCGTGCCAATTTATAACCGAATCAGACCCGTCAGTCTTTCAGGCCCGCTACGCTCTGGACTGCACTGAGTGACGGTTGTAAACTTATCTCACAGTTTTAATAGGTAAGGAGGGGATTATATCGAACTAATGAGAGCTCGTGGTTTTCCACCTCCCTCCTATGAACATTGTTGGAAAATTATTACTCTCATCAGCATAGCAAATAAGAAAATTTTGGTGGTTTTAAATAAAAATTATGGTATTGCGTTTAAAAAATGATGATTTATATAAAACAAAATATGTATCCGTGAAACTATAACAACAAATGTTAATCGATCCAAATATTCATCAAAAATTAATAATAATCAAAATTCACCTACACGTGCAATCATTTTGTATTAAAAATAAAATAAAATTATTGAATGTAATCATTACATTATTCATTGATAATGTACTCGTGCCTACATTAAATTTAGAAGTTTACAAAAAAAAAGTTTTAATTTCATTGACCATATACTAAATAGTAGTATTTTAGTGTAGGTTATAAATATAAAAAAAAAAAATTATGATAATGTTAATAAGCAGAATATTAATAATATTAATAATAATAATAACAATAATTATTATTATTATTATAATTATTATTATTATTATAGGTAATTATAAAATACATATTATATCGTTTTTTTTCCGTTTTTGAAAACCAGTTAGTCACTTAACCAATATCAATATTCATAGTAATCGTAAATACTGATAGAGTGACATATAATAAATATAGAGTGACAAACGCTCTAAGTGGTGGGTAGTTGCTTCACCAACCGTTCTTCCTCGTGGTAATCGTCACTGACTTTACTGGATGTAATTCGGTCGGTGGGTCGGCGGAGTCGGATCGGCTTTAACGGTTTTAATTTCTCCTCGCCGCCGTCTGAGATGAAACTGCAGCGTGAGTGATTCCTGCTCCCGGCGCTCAATAACCTAATGGCTTCTCCGCTATTAACCGCGAAGAACGTGGCGGCGATTAAGCCGCCGCGTCGTCGGGTTACAACGTTTCGGATCACGATCATTTCGCCATCGGCGCCCGTTCGTTTTCCTCGTGCACGGTATCGTTCTATATGGGTACGACCCGTACCGCGTGTGATACCTTTACGTGAACATACGGCGGCGTTGCTGTCGAATCACATATCCCGCGCCCACTATCTCGGATTCACATTTTTCAACTCCCAGATGGAAACCTAGCACCTTTTCCTCCGGTACGACATTCCCGGAAAACGTATACCCACCCTCCCGACGAACTCGTTCCAGGACGGGGATCGGTGATCAGTTTGTTAGGGTATCCAGATGATACGACAAATCAAATCATACTAATGCACATCAAACAGCAAGGTTAACAATTATTTTGTGACTGTTCAAACACCAAACAATGAAAAAAAAATATTCCTCTCAGATAATTATAATTCATAATCTCAATCGTTTTTTGCATCGTAACCTACATTTTTCTATGAACAATTTCATTGAGACTAGCATGGTCTAACAGGACAAAAAATAAAAAATAAAATAAGAAATAAAAAGATAATAATACAATTCAATAAATGAACGTTTTGTTTGTATTTACATGGATACATTTTTATTCATACTATAAACAGTTTGAAAACTTGATGTTCTACTGATAGTTGGTCCGGGACCAACCGAATGACCAACAGTTTGAAAAAAGTTGAACTACGGGTTTTATTAATTGTAATTCTAAATATTTTAGAAAGACCCGATTTTTATTTGTGTATTATATACACATATTTATATATTTTTTTATTGCCTACGTGGTCTATTATAATTATTCTACAGTCTAGACAACGTAGTTAGTGCTCGTACATTTAAAGTGTCTGTTCGTACAGAAGCACGGGAACGGACAGCTGGTATAACTAAGGTGACCATACGTCCCATTTTGAACGGGACAGTCCCGTTTTTCGAATCTCTGTCCCGTTATCCCCTAGGAAATCTTCGGGACGTTAAAATGTCCCGTTTTCAAAAAGTAGACAAAAAAAAAAAAATAATGAAAATAAATGTTCTTTGACGAAATATCGTGTTTAGAAAAATATACAAGTATTTAATTTTGTAATTATTTCACGAAAACATTTTGTTTATAATAAGTTAATTACCTAGTAAGTGTAATAAGTTAATTTAATTTTTTAGTCCTTTAAAAACACTATAAGTACCACAGAAGTTTGCTAGTAATATTATTAAATTAAAAATATTTGTTTGTAACAAATAATTATGATTTTTTTTTTTTTATGTCCCGTTTTAATTTAAAAAATATATGGTCACTTTAGGTATAACCAATGTAATAATTAGTAGTATACTAGTCGTAGTTTGTCGTACTGGTAATGAAATCAAGTTTATTGCAGCCACCAGCTAGCATAAGAGTGAAAAATGCTATTTTAGAAAATTGCTACCGATATCGGTGGATCAAATTGAAAAAATTCTATATAACCGTTATCATTTTTTTTTTGAAATTCTAACATACAAGAACATAATTCATAGCAATTTTGATTTTTATAAACAAGAGGAGGGATCGTTTTTGCATGGTCATTATTGTTGATATTATTTTTTTTTTTTATTAATCGGTCGCTTTTTTTCCTTCCCACAGCTCCAACCCGACCGTGTTCTGGATGGCCGTGGTCCACCTGTCACTCACGTCGCTGGTGCTGTTCGCGGTGGGCGCGATCGCGTGGCTCGACTGCCGGCACGACCCGGACTGACAGGAGCTGTGCACCGGCCAGCGTCCCGCCGGGCTGCCCGCGTCGTCCCGGCCGACCACCACCAGCAGCTCGGTGACCATCAGCATGACGACGTTCGTGCCGGACCCGCACTCGTCCACCCCGGTGGTCGGACACCGGCTGACCCCCGGGCCAAGCCTGATGGCGGTCAAACCGTCGTGTTAGCAGTCGGCGGCACGCGTCGTCCGCTCGACCGCGATTCTTACGCCACCAAACGCCGGCCAAACGCGCCGCTGTCGACGTGTGATAAAGTCTGACTACATTTTGATAATAATTATTATTAGAGTTTAGAAACGATTAATGAATAATGATAATAACATATTTTGATAATGGTTGTTGCGACGAGAAGTCGTGTTTGTCCGCGCGTGTCGAACGGCCATCCCGATTCGTCGTCTGAACCGTGTTCTCGTGACGCGTCGTTACAATATTGTCGTCGATACCGGCATCACATCATTATTAAATCATCACGTCAACGTGCGACGGCGTGAAAGATACGCTTTTACGTTCAAACCGGTCGGGTAAACGAATTATGATTATTATTAATGTTTTTTTTTTTTTCATACATAATATTATAAATTAAACATTGTATACATTTATAATAGTTACGCCAATTAAAGCCGGGCGCAAATTGAGACGTAGGCGACGCAGCGCAGCGCAGCACAGTTTTTGTGATCTACTGGTTTGAACAGACGAGCGTAAATTAAGTAGCAGGGTAGGGCAACGCAGTACTGCTCCTACGTCGCACAGTGTTTATGACTTCGACTTTAAAAAATTTGAATTCAAATTTTTTTATCAAGCTATAATATATTATGGAAGAAAAACTGATTGAAGCAGTTCGACAAAACAGTGTCTTCCTGACTACATGAAGGCAAAATTGAAAAACAATATATGGGAAAATATTGCTAATGAATTGAAATTTAAAAATGGTACGAATAATTTATTAGATTAAATATTTATTTTATTGTCATAGATTAGGTATAATTCTTTTGTCAAAACAAATTCTCCGTGACTCTTTCTTTTTTTCATAAAATCACTATTTCCTCGAATTTTTTTCGTTTAATTAAAGAATATAAAACCAGTTCATCCAATTCCTCATCAGAATCAGATTCCGAACTTAAATCTAACTTAAATAATTCGTGAGCCATCATGTGGATCTTAAATGTTTTCATCGAATGACTACACGAAACTGCGTTGAAATACTGTGTAATAATATTCGCTCACACGGGTCACGCAGTTCGGTCCTACGCTGACTTGTGCTGCGCTGCGCTGCGTCGCCTACGTCTCAATTTGCGCCCGGCCTAAGAGTCGTGTAAGGTTTTGACGTAGCGTGCGCCGTAACTGATATAAGAGATAAGATAGCAGTTGAGTTAGTTAAGATATACGTATACTGTTTAGACATAAAATAAAATACATTATACTTTTATGTTATAATATAAGGAAAATTTTTACAAAAACCGCTATGGAGATAAGGAAGTTTTGGGGATTAATGTGTGTAGGACCGAAGAGAGGAGAGTAATTAGAGGACTGATTAGAGAATTGAGGTTAAAAATAAAGTTAGATAATAGGACGGAAAAATTATCTGTCGAAAAATCTTTGGTCCGGGTGGTTTCAGCGTATGATTTTGGTCTGGCATGAGGGTTTAGCTCCGGAACTTTGGTTGGAGAACCCTTGAGGAGTCTTGGGTTTTTTTTTTGAGCGCTTGTGAAAGCAGGGCAGCCCCTGACGTTGACGGTGTGGTCCGCATTATTATCGTTATTTCATTGTTTTTTGTCGACAACACGTTTTAATTACACCAATGGTGTATAAATTTCCATTTGGATGTTACAGTTAATCTTTTCACAGAATAAAAAATATAAATATTCCGTTTAAACAGTACTTCAATTTTCTGTCCACAGTCGAAAACAAAAATCAGCGTTACTTAAAATCTGATTATATTTTTTTCACCGCTCTGTTGTTAATAAATTATTATGCTAATTATTTAACTTCGTCACTTTAAACACATGTGTATTTTCACAGCTTCACTGCGATAGTAAATGTCTACAAAATACATTTATAAAAAAAAAAAAATGATTTAAGGACATAACACTCTGTGAAGATAAATATAATAAGTATTCACGAATTAGATAACATAAATAGTAGGTAGTTTTGAAAATGATATCGACACTGTAACTGTGACAATGGTTTCATATATAATTGAAGAGCTATTGAATACAACGTTAAAATTATTTGATTATACTTATCATAAAGTACCAAACGATGTTGATAAAGTATATTATAAAATTATTCTTACATTAACCATTTGTATATGTTGGAATAATATTGTATACGTATTCTATATCCTTAATTTTTTTTTTTTTTTACCAAAAACTCAAAGTCGAATCTTTGGGATTACTTTTCTTTGAGTTTTGAATATTATTTTTTTAGACGTCTAATTGTTATTATTTTTTTTTTTTATTTAAAAATAATCGTACACGTAAATTCAGTGAAATTTTAAAATTTGTAACAAATAATAGTACGTAGATTTTTATATACGTTCAGTTGTATATTATAGATGAACTTGTGACACTTTTATTCGCTCAATATTTGTATATTAATTTCATGTACAGTATTATTGATTTTATTAAAAAATTTTGTTTTGTTAGCCATATTATTGTACTCAAGACACACAAGCATAACACGACTATTCGAGGTAAAATACAAATATTATGTTTGAAGGTGAGTACCGTAATATGACTGAAAGTCGATGGCTATTAAATTATATGTAGAATGTCTTAATGTACGATCTATATCTTATGGCATGCATAAACAATATATAGTGATTAAAATCGGAAATAAAAAAAAAAACAATAAAACACTATGACGTACTGTAAAATACGTATTTTAGTATAGGAATTATACGACGTGTATGTATTTATGTTATCATACTGGTCAACTTACATACGTTCATAATATTATGTAATCCACGTATATGTGAATATTCGCGTTGTATTCGAATATTTAAAGTTCAGTATATCGTAGAAAACTCGTTGATTTGTATAATATTATAGTGTTATGACGTTTTGTACAATAAAATTTTGTTTTTATATTTTAACACTTGTATTATGCTTAGTGCCTTTTTGACAAGCAACTGTGTGCAAGATAAATATTAATAAATCGTGAATTGCTTTTATGACATATTTGTTTTATATTGAACATAATTTGACAGCAAATCATAATATACAGCCCAGTCCGAATAGGTAGTTTATTCGACATTTGCATACATGACCAACACACAATACGGCCAGGGGATTCGAAAGAGGAATGACATGAAATAAAGATAATTGTTGATTTTTCATTAACCGGTCATAGAAAAATATTCAAAATTATTCAAACTTATCATTTAACATGAACAAATAGTAATCTACAGAAATAATCTTTGTTGCTTTGAAACGAATAGAATTGATTTAAAGTTACAATCAGATAGACTATTTTTTATTATTTTATTTTTTTTTTATTTGATATTATAATAAAATACAACTTATAATTATTTGTATTCTTACATACACATACAAGCATATTATAGAATATGGAATTAAAGTAAATTAAAAAGTATTAGAAAATATTATATACGACGATTCATTCTTTAAAAAGTTGAAATCAAAACAAACTTTTTACGTTACAGTTATATTTAAATATGTGAAATACTAATTGAATAACAATAACAAAATTTACAATTGATTGTAACTATTTGTTCTAAATAATTGTATTTTGATAACGTAATTTTGTGTTCATAAACAAAATTAGAAGTATACAACGAGCATAATAATTGGTTATTAAATAAAAATCTAACGTTCTTGATTATTTGAGTGCTTTGGTATATATCTTATGCTATTTTAATACGTTTTTATCGTGATATTTTAACTGCATTTCCATACAAAAGTATTGTTAAAAAGCTAATAAATAAAAATGGTGTAAATTTGTCATTAGGGTAAGAAACCTTAGGTGTTTGATACAATAATCGTGATAGATATAGAGCACCTTACATGAACCATTCTTACGATAATATCATCTGGTACACAATCGTGTTGTACTGTATTATTTGTAATCAATGATTGATCATGATTTATTTGGAAAACTATTTAGATCAAAACTTATTTTATAATATGTTTATAATATTAATAACTGAATCTTACTTCCAACTAATCGAGTTTTTTTTACGTACGAAAAGAGTACGAAAATTCTATACTAAATAACTGGAATAATTTTAAAGCTTAAGTTAAAATAGTCCTGGAATTTTAAACATAAAAAAAAAATATAGCATTGCCTGATCAAATTTTTAGGTGCAAAAATATAAATTTGTTTGGAAATATACATAAAAATATTGTGTAAAAACTTCAAATCTTACTACCAAAAATTAAAAATTGTATGAAATAAATAATTTACTTATAAAAAATAATATTTTTGTGTACCTATGCAATTCTGTGCTTCGATGATTGGAAATATTTCTCGAAAACATAGAAAATTATTTTTCTTAAGTACCTACTATGTAAATGAAAACGTCGATCTATAAAGTAACTAGACTTACTTTTCGACCACTAGCTAAGTGTTTAATTTCTCTGAAAAACTGAAAAATTAAAAAAAAAAGCTCTATTGATTTGAATACCACTCAGTGAACTTTCATATTAATTGATTACTCAACTAGAAAAAATTCCAAATTTTTAAACTTCCAAAGCGAAACTTTTAATTTAAGATACTCTGAATTCGATAATGTTACTTTCAAAATGAATAAATTAAAAATATATGAACTATTTTCACTATTGGAAAATCATTTGTTCAATACAAGACCAATCGACTTTTAATCAACCGATGATAAATTACTTGAATCTTCATTCTAATATTAAATATGATTTGATTTCAATTATTTATATGATTGAATTTTAGATTGATTGGGATCGTTTTGTTTCAACAACCAAATAGTATAAGTCATTCAATAGTAAATATCAATTAAGTCGATTTGATGTAATATAACAATATTATCGAATAACATAAATATGACTATATCAATATGACATCCGAGTTATTTACTAAGATATTAGTATGATATTTATTTTTCATATTTTATATGAGTTTGATTATCTGATTTTACAACATCTATTAATTAAATTCATTTATATTATTATTTAAGAGTCTAAATGAAGCGAAGAATCTATTAGTTTTCCGTGATATCAATTTTTTTTTTATTTTTGTAGACTCATAATGGTTCACTTATATTTGTCCAAAAGTAAACTTCAACACTTTTAATTGAAAATCACATTTAGATAGTACTTTGAGGGTTCATCTTTCTCTACTCTCAATAGTTTTTCCAGGCGTGAGAAAACACTGTCAAACAATTTAGTAAAAAAAAATCCCACACGGCGGCACTTTCACTAAATTGATTTTGACATTTAATCATAACTCGGCAAGTAATGTCGATAGAAACTTGAAATGTTCACCGTATATAAACAACATAATATAATTACATACTCAACAAATTTTCAAAAAAATTTAATTAATTTCGGGCTAAAAATAGAACATTGAAAATACCTTGTTTTTTTAAGTTTATCTCTACATAAGATTTTAATATTTGACAAAAAGTTTTGAAAATGTAAAATGATATGATCATACTCAAACACTTAACAAACGATAGAGAGAAAATTTCAAAAATCGTTAGAAAACATTTTTTTTATAAGTATTGAATTAAATTATTATACAATTTTTGCAGAACTGACTATTTTCATGTAAATTGTCCACTTTAAAATATTTATTAATGAATATTGATCTATCCAATCATTATGAAACTTTGGATACAGAGAGAGCAATATGTTTCAAATCTGTTGGTAAAAAAAAAAATTATCATTAGTGAAACAAGAAAACTTTAAACAGGTTCTATAAAATATACATACTTACAATTAAACTACAAAGGGTTAGATTTATGATTTGTATATATTTTTTTTTATACTGAAGATTTTCTGAAAATCGTTTAACTAAAGAAATGATCTATCATTTCTTTAAACTGCAACACACCTTTCTCCATAAACTTGTCCGAGGACATATTTATTAATATTTTTTTATCCTTATCAGTTGACAAAATTTGCCATTACAGTTTTAATCACAATAATTTTCTGTGGTTATTGTTTTTTTTTTTTTTTTTTAATGCACTCATTTACGTTTTTCTTTTTTTTTTAAATGTTGTTTCAATAACGTAGTGATAGAGTTGATTAGGGTCAAATCAATGTACAATGCTACTTTGGAGGCATTCACACCAGCAAGATATTATTACATCGGCCTAATTTATTCTCTAAAAAATACATTATTGTAATGTTTGCCTTCGAGTGTCAGAGAAACGGTAACAGTTGATGATGGTCAGGCAGAATTTCAACTTAATGGCAATACGTTATAGGTACTTACAGACTACAACACACAATTGAAACCCTCGTATGATTTTATTACCACGCGTATACACAGCATCATTTCAATCGCAATATAATAATACATAAGCTGGTACACAATATTATTATTTAGTTGTTTAACGACCAGTATTGATCGAGTAGCTATGAATGTAGTTTAAATTTAATGCTTCGCATTATAGTCCTCGTAAGTCGAATCTGGACGTAGTTCAAAATATGGTGGGGTTTCTTCCAAAAAAACAATCATAAATAGACGAGCCAAACAGCATTGTGAACTTTACTCATTATGACTAGATAGTAGAGGGAAATGAACATTTAACTATAGGTACCATGATTAACTGAACGAAAAAAGTTTCCGGTTTGAAGGGAAGTACATTTGTATTCAAAACTCAAAAACCACCACATGTTGTATATAAAATTTCAAAAAAATAATTTTAAATTATCTTTGAGTGAAGTTGATGAACTTATATTGAAAAAAAAAACGTTTCCAATTTGTATTTATTTCAAAATGTGTATTAAACCTTAACGTTATTTTTCTAAAAAAAATTATTTTTTTTAAGAAACAAATTTTACTGTACCTAATAATTAAATAAAAAAGACACTTATATTAAAATATGTATTTGCTATCAACTACGAGTGTAAGGGTAGAAAGAAAATTAAAACACTATAGATCTTGAGATCAAAAAGCACAGCACACGTTATAAAAAATAGAATATTCATCGCATACTTTAATAACATAGCTCTATACCAAATAATGCTGACAGGATCAAAGTGTGTAAAAATAAGTATTTGATATATTATTACGAACAAGAAAATGTACGCATAATCAATTACATTTTCCAACGTTTTTCTATAGCTTCAACACACGGGCTCGGCATTTCGTAGTCTGAAATACAATCATATTTAAATAAAGCACATACAGCGTTTCAAGTGTGAAATGCTATTAAATGAATAGTGTATTGTTACGCTCCATCGTACGATTGATATTCAGCGAATAATAATAATAATAATAATAATATGATATTCATAAAGAATAGTGCAATTTAGAGATGAGCCAAAACGAAAAAATATCTATATTATCGATATTGATAATTTATAAAAACTATCATTTAATATCGATATAATCTCTCTAAAATATCGATATTTCGATATATCAATTTTTTATAATAAATTTACTTTGTTAATCATGTAACTATTAAAAATGTCATTAAAGGCAGAAAATAATATTCTGCATTCATAAGGTGATATTGGACCATAAATTTATATTTCAGTCAGTTTTTTTAAATATTGGACATATTTTGAAGGTACCATTGCAACAATAAGTATAAAAAGTAAAACTGAAAATTACAAATAGGTCGCATCAACGTAACCGTTTACTCGTTTATTCAGAAACAAAAATGATAACCTAAGATTTTAATATAAAAACAAATTCATAAAAGCAATCTATTACTATAAATTTCTCATTATCAAAATAACAAAGAGACTTTGGATGTCTATTCTTTATTTCTTATTCCAATAAATTAATTTTTTGGTTAAATTGATTTTGAATTTAAATTGATAATAATATTTGATGATATATCGATATTATCATAAAATTAAAATATCTATAATAGATATAATATTAATATCAATAATTGATATTTGATATCGATATATTGTATGTAAATATCGATATTTTTATATTATCGATACTTTTAGCCCATCCCTATAGTGCATGGCGGCGCTGGTTAGTATAAACGTAATATAAACGTCGTCGGTGATAAAAAGTGAATTTACAGCGTACGACCTGAAATCGGTCATCGTTACGGTCCGTGATGCGATTATAGTGTTCGCCGTTTTCAATGCATTGCGCGCGTTGTCGCGGACACGTAAAGCGAGAGAGTGCGACGGAATTAACTAACTACCCCGGATGATCGTTTCGTTTCGACCCCGTTTTCCCCGTTTTGGACGGCACACTATATAGTTTAATGAATTCCCTCGGGACCCTATACAGTCTTTACCATCATCATAATAATAATACTAATCGTCATCATCATCATCACCATCGTCGTCGTCGTTGTCGTCGTCTTTTGGCCCGCTCGCCAACGAATAATCACGATATTTTTACTAGGGACACCGAAAAAAACACCTCACCAAAATTTTCAGTGTAAAAGTAAGGTAAGTATAAATCAAATCACTGTTAAAATGATATGACATTAAAATTCAAACAGAACATGACGTGACTTCCTCGTAATATGATTTCAAAATCATAAATACCTGTATGACAACAAAGCACGTTGTCCGTAAACACGCGATTAAAATTAAGTTCACCTGGCTCGATTTGTCGTCGTCATATTATTATCTACTGTTAACCCGCACGATTTTTGTACAAGACATGCTCAATGGTGTTGTCAATATCGCATATTACTATAGACGTGTTTTGTATTTTAACTGGACTACTACGAATTGGTTCCCAATTGTCGAATTGGTTCCCGGGTTGTCTACAGGTAACATACGAGTTGGTTCCCGGGTTGTCTACAGGTAACATACGAATTGGTTACCGCAAGCTTCCATAATAATACAACCTTGTCAAATTAACTTTTCAAATTATTATGATTTTAGTCCGGATGTGTATGCATTTACATATTTGTAATGAGTGTATGCAGTTCGATGGCAGTAAGAAATGTGGACGATTTTTGTAACAGATAATGCATAGGAAAAAGTTTATTTTGCATATAAATGCATATTTCAGGCATGACGGCATATTTTAAAATGTTTGCATATTCAAGCATATTTGGTACCTATTAAAGTATTAAAGTTCATAAAACCGTGTTTTTTTTTTTTATTTCTTTATTTTGTATTTTTATTCAAAAATATTTACCAAAGAAATGGTATAAGAGGATTTAATATGATTTTATTTGTTATTTTTTACTATTCCTAATTAAAATATTTGTTTTATTAGTTGAATATTTTTTTAAAATATTTACTATTCCTCAGCCAATATTGTAAATTGATGTCTGCTATCAAAAAATTAAGTTACCTATCTAATTTAGTTGAATTTTATTATTTATGAAAAAAATAAAAAAAATAACAAAAACATAATTAAGTGTATGAAAAATTATGCAAATAAACGCAAGTATTTTGGGCAAGAGTATATTTTTGCATATAATTTAAAAAAAGAGCATATCAAGTGCATATTTAAAAGTTTTTAGATGCATAAATGCATACTATTTTAGGTTTTTTGAGCGCATACAAATCCGGACTCTAATTATGATATATTCAACCAGCAACAATTTTCTTCCCATTTATTCAGACTTAGGACTGTCTAGAATTCAAATAAGTTTGAATAGTTCAAACACTATGAAGAATACCTAGGTATGGTTAAAACTGTTGCTTAGTAGTTAATATATTATCATAAAATCACTTCCACTTCAACGCACTCACCCTTAATAACGAATATTTTTTTATTTTGTTCACTTAACATCACTTCCATTTTAACGAACGCACTAGGTTAGTTGTGACAAGACTGACGAAACATAATCAATCTATTAGATATAAAATTGTATTTTTAAACTTTCCCAGACATCGTAAAACCTAATAAAATATCATAAGATTATCGATTGTACATATACGTATTTTGTAACATTGAGTTTATATACTGATAAACTGATGAGTAATTTTATTCGGGAACCAATTCGAACAGTTGTATACTGGAAAGTATTTTTTGTCGGGAACCAATTCGTACACTTTAATTGACCCGGGAACCAATTCGACGTTTACCTTTTAACTCGGTTTACTTTTACGCCAAACTTTGAAGTGTTTTTGCGGACTCGTCAGTTATTCATATTATCATTAAATTGGTATGTTTGAAACGAGATAAATGATAAAATCATTGAGTTCTCCATCTGATTATCATATTTCTATTCGGACGAAGAGAAACTCATTAGGCATTGGCCGTGATCGCAACTGAAATTCGGGTAACGATTACCGATAAATGATGATTTTGCGACATCAACGTCCAAATGCCACCGATGTGATCTTATTCAACAGGACTAATACGATATCTGTTTTTACTTAAACATATCAAACTTCTTTGCTTAAATCGTTGCCAATGTTCAAGAAATATTTTCGTTAGTTACAGGAGCATAATCTACATGGTATCATGTTTGATTTATACTAAAAACGAAAGAAATATGCCCTATTATCATGGGCTGTACTCTATTGGTCAGGGATGAGCAACTGGCGGACCACGGGCCGCATTCGACCCGCTCTCCGTTTTTAACTGACCCGCGTAAAATCGATTCAATGTTTAATAAATATAAAAATAAATGGCAATAGTAAATGTTAAACTCAATTAACTTTTTTTTCTTGCTTTTAACGGTCCCTGGCCTGCTGGATTTTTTAGTTCTAAAAATTAGCCATCTAGTAACTTTTAGTTGCCCTTCCCTATCTGTAGTATAGATTGTTCCGGAAAAATATGTAACCAGATACATTTAAAATGGTCGAACAGAATGACGACAGAATGAAAATTTCCATCAAATCTGAGCCACATAAAATAATAATAACGATAATCAATAAAATATATTTTAAATCGGATTTTCGGCAAAAACTGAGTTAGCTAGAATTCAACGGAATGTAAACGAAAATGCAGCATTTGCAATAAAATGTTCACGAGTATGCATAATGAGATTAATCAAACTTTTAACTCTGACAGTTATCACTAATGACAAAATGTATCAATATATTGCCTAGATTTCAATACGTGTCTGTTTCTGTATACATGTTGAATATACAATTATTTTAACTTTCTTGAAATGTTGAGTACATTTATAATATCAATACACTACCGATTTGTTGAAAAATATTGATAACCAATGTTAAGTGTTTAATTTTCCCCCTGTTAGTTTTCCCAATACAGGTATCGATTTTATCATTACAACTCCATTATTCAAATTTTTAGATTATGATAATATTTTATAGCATTAGCTATGGTTGTGTTCGTGTGAATAAATAAAGAAGGTACACATACGTACCACGTAATAGTGTTTCCCAAATATTCCACGAGTGTAAAAAAATGTAGACATGTTTTTTCCCTCAATAACATCAAATTTACTGATAATGCCTGATACAATTTTTAAAGTCTTTAATCTTTATAATTTTAAAAACTTAGCATCAGATATGTAAAATCCAGATTCTATGAAATTTGTTTTTTAGATATCCTTCTATAATTTTAGTTATTTTATATCTGTAGTTAATTCTACTAATTTTATTAACTGTACATTTTTACTGATTAAAATAACAGAAAGCTTAAAATTATACATTTTTTTTTTTTTTTTTTGACTAAGTCAATAAACAGTTTAAAATTATCTTTTTTTTGTCTTCACTCTGGCCAATTTTAACTTCAAACGGGACATGAATCTAAAATTGAGAGAAATTATAATTAAAATGATGGAGTTGAAATTAATTTTTGAGGAGTTATCTTTTACATAAACTGCATACATACATGTATATTGTAACTACATTACTTCAATAATTTTAACAAGTATAAAAAGTACCTAAATAATTTCAGGGGTCGTCATTATTATGTAGTTCAGATAATTTTACAACTATAAGTTAGTAGCAGATCTAGAAGAGGGTCTCAAGAGCTTTGGCCCATCCTTTCTATTTTTATGTTAATAAACATTATTCAAGTTTTCAATTTTCTTTTTTTATGTTGATTAGGACTAACTTTAAAAAAGTCTTTCGCTTAGATCTGCCACTAATGTCAATAGTTTTTTATGCAATAGCCAAAAGATAAAAAAAAAAAATATAATTTTAACATTAACAATATTTTTTTACAAAATTGACCACATTCACTAAACCAATTAAACATTTTAAAATATGTATTGACGGGTTGCATAACGCAGAGTACTTTTGTAAAGCTTAATTCTATTAATACAATTACAGTTGTAAATCATCAAATAATGTGTTGTCAAATTTATGCGTTTGGCAGAAACAAGTATGGATCCATGAGTGCAGAAACGGCGTTGTTGATTTCATTAAATTGAAAATATTTTTGCCAATTCAATGAAATGGGCAATTTTATGAATTTGGCATAACATAATATATATGTTATTGAATCGACGAGTTATAGTTGCAAAATATTTGATAGTTCATTCACAAACTAGAATAGTACGCTAATAAGCTAATTTAAATGTTTATAATTTTAAGAGTCATTGCTAAAATACGTTACATTTTTTTTTCTTTTAAAATTAAGTTATTTAATGTGAAAATGAAATATAGATAATACCTATTAGGTATCCATTCCTATGTTTGATCGAGTACTAGAATTTAAATTTTACACATTTTGCCTTCTACGTAAATAATTTTAAAAAAGTGGATCTCTCTCTCTCTCTCTCTCTCTATCTATCTATCTATCTATATCTCTCACCCAACAATATTGATTCAATAAAATTTCAAAGGATTTTAAACTACAGATAAGTAAAATGAAATAGCATTTTATGAAGCTATGTATCATTGCAAACGTTAGTTATAAAAAAGCCGATCATTCTTCGCTCCTCGGATAAGATAATGGGGAAGTGTATATTGAATTTTAAAAAAACGACAGATCATTTCTTTTGTTAAACGATTCTAAACAAAGATTCAGCGTAAAATATAAATATCATATTCAAAATATACTGTGTGTATGTATATATTAAATATATCATTTATACATATTACCATTTTAGTTTAAATATTGGTAGGTTTTTTCTATCAAATCTGTTTGAATCATAACTGTTTTAACAAAGGAAACATTTTTATTTTCACCAAAATATTCAAAACAAATCATTCTATCTATACCCAAAGGTTCATTATAATTTGATGGTCCTATAATTCTCTATACACATTTAAAGTTGAAAATGTATATAAAAAAAGTTTCTTTCATAAAAATTGTAAAAATGTATTTAAACACTTATAAAAAGTCCTGAGTCATATTTAAAATTTCTACAGTATCATTCATTAATTATATGAGTATATTCATAGTAAATTTCCCGAAATTCTCGTCAAATATTTTCGAAACTTTCTTTAAGTATGTAACAATATGCCATTTATATATGGTGAATATTTCAAGTTCTTAGGACAATAGCTTTACCAGTTATGACGAAATAGTTAAAATCGATTTAGTGTATGTATTGTTTATGATAAATTTTTATGTTTCTATTCGATTTTTCGATAATTTTTCCTCAAGCCTGAAAAAAACTATTTAGAGACAGAAAAATTAGCTAACAAAGTGTACCATTTATATGTTATTTCTAATCTATGGAGTTGCAGGATGAAACTTTTGGACAAAGTTAAGCGTACCACAAAGCGCCAACAGAAAAAAAAACATCATTGTAAATCCAAGAGATCCTTCGCTTCATTCAGAATCTAAAAGAATATTACAATAAATTATGCCAGTACTCATAAATAAATATTATTCAAGTTATGCAAACATACTATTGTTAGTTTTTAACATTTTATAATTGAATAATTAATTTTAATTTTAGACACTCAATTATTTAGTGAGCTAATTTGGGTTAATTCATTAATCAAATCATTTCAGAAATTCAAAAATGATTGTCAAGAAAAAGATATTTTTATAATACGATTTGTCCAGATAAAATCCAATATAGATCGATTATAATATTTTATACTTATTAAAAATATTAGATTTATTTATACAAATTTGTTTTAAATTGTGATGACAAGAATAGATTAGGCAATGTTATTAATTTACTATAATCTTATGCGAAATGATGAAATGACCCAAGCCACTCAAGTGTGCAAATAGTGTTTGTTTCAACTACCTAACTTCTAGGATGGTTCGAATTTTAAACGGTCAAATAGTTCCAAATTATTCATTTTGCCACTATTTCAAGCGCCTTATTGATAATTTGTAAGTACATAATCTGGTATTTATATCATAACATTATGTGTTTACGTGTCATATAAGTTATCATATATTATGCTTTTAAATAATTTAATTATTTATCAGAAACAAATAAAATAATTTATAATATAAACCATTTAACACACTAAAAATCGGAATTCATTTTTTACTTCATTATAAATTGAGAACATAACAAATTAAAAATAATGTACGTCTGAACAGTTAAAACATTTGTTGAGCTTAATAATTCAAATTAATCATCAAGTTTTTATGGAGACACTTATTTAAAAGATGGTCAAACTCATTTACTGCTGTTTTGTATTGATTTTTTTCTTATATACATTAATTTTTTTGAAGTGTGAAATCACTATCGAGATATTTTTATAAACATACAAATTAGTAAAAATACGCAAATAATTATTGATTATGTAGATTAGTTCATAAAAATGTATTATCATGGTTGCTTGTTGTATTACAATTTTTGTGAAATGTTTTAATTCAATTTAATTATTGAATCTATTACAATATTTAATTTTACATTACAATCAATCTTAAAATTACAATTTGTATTTTGAAAACATTTTGCAATTTAATTAATAATAGTTAGTTTTACCGGTAAGGTTAGAAATTTTTGAATTTCAAAGCTATTTTTGATTACTATAACTAAATCTTTCGCAAAATTTACATCAAAAAATTACCATTTTAATGAAAAAGTGGTTCACTTACTATTTTGACAGGTATTTTTAAAGAAAAATGCCTTTAAATTTATTGAAATTAATCCTCCCATAAACGTATAGGTGTATAGGACGTGTAAATATAGAAGCTTTTTATTTATCACTAAAAATGTTTTTTTTTTTTTTTTATAATACTTAAATTACACATCTATCGATCTATCATACGATTGAAGCTATAAGCTTTAAATTTGAACGGTTTAAGCGTGATGATTAAAATAAAAAACATCATAAAATGTAATTTTTTAAATAATTTAGGCATATTCTAATATCGAGTAATACAAATTACAAATGATAGTTTTTGGTCTAATTTGACATTCCGAAAAAAACATGGATCGTGATTTGAACTCTGTTTAATGTACATGCTGTATCTTGCTGTAAAATAAAACAAAAATAAGTAATCGTTTACATCGTTAATATGATTGGAAACCAATTCATACAGTTCAAGTAAAGCTCTTAAAACGAATAAAACCCCGAATCTTATAAAACGACTGAGAAATAAAAGATAAAACAGGCCTGAAGAACCACCAAAGAACTCTTGAGTATGATCATGAATATTTTATCACCCTTCGTGTGATTGGCAATGAAAATTATCACTAGTATAAAGTGTAATAGAGAACTATAAAACAGTCCTCGAAAATGGAGTATTTATGATAGTCATAGTATGAAAGCACATATTATTTTAACTGGTTCCCTCCGTCACATATCGGATTAACTTCTTTGATCCTTTATTTATTGCGTAGAATATATACATATAAAGCAATACTCATTTTCTCCAAAAAAGTATAGCGTCTATAAGTTTTATTGGATTACGATTGGAGTAAAGCCGTTAACTTAGTAACAATGCTTTATTTTAAAACAAACTTTTCGGGACACTAAAGTCTTAAATTGTTGAAAAAGTTTAGTATAGTTTGAAAATTGAAAATGAATTATACTTATTAGGGTAATTTTCGAAAAGAGTATCATGGCTGTGCGTTTGAATAATAATTAACAAAAAAAAATAAATATGCAGTTCAATAGTTAAATTGATTTGTCGCTCTATGATAGTGCTGAACGAATTTTTTAAATTAACTATCAGGTATTGTCATTACATTAAAATTCAGATCATTATAAAACCAATACATTCTTCATTTTGCTCAGAATTAAAAACTGTGGCTAATTATTTTTTATCATATTACACAAAATCATAATTTAAATAATTTAAATATGAACGTACCTATGGAATAGTTTAATATAGACATAACTTTCAAACGGAAATAATTAATAAAGCATAATAATTTATCATAGAATAGTAGAAAACCAGCGTCCGAACAGTTCAGTCGATCCTCATAGATTTTGGACGCAAGTTATGTTCATAAATGCATATTTTTCTATGAGGTAAATTCGGTTTAATTTATCTATCAAACGATACTGATTAATTTTAAAAGTGCCAAATTTATTCAATTTTTACATTAAAACAGTTCAACGTTTACTTTTAACACTTCAATCTACAAAAATTTTCAAAAAAAATTGTACTCGAAAAGTATCTTAGCGTTTAAATAATTACCTACAATACATCGGAAATTAATATTGTAAATGGAAACATATTTCATTATTCGAATGTACATTTAATAAGTTGAGGTGAATTACTCATGTACAAATCAATTCCAAAAGGCAAAATGTAATAAGAGTAAATCAGCGTCAAATTATTACACAGAAAAAAGTCTGTTTTCCATGTTTTCTTTAACTTTTGGGTTAAACTGAATTTGTATATGATTCCATATTTGGTATTTATATTACAACACGTATGCTTATCTTTCATAAAAACGCATAATTTGTTCTATATTCTAAAATCACAGTATTATCTATATAATTCAATATTTATATAGTTTTACCGGGAATTTAAATCACGGCGTTTATTTACTATTCATATTGATATTTCAAAAGTCAATTATATTAATTTAAATTCATTCACATGAATAATTACTTATTAATGATATAAAATATATTAATTAAGATAACTTTAATTTAATTCTTCTATATTTGGAAAATATTTCAATGGCCAGCCATGATAGGTATTGCCATGATGAATTAAAAGAAATAATTTTGACAAATGGTATTGCAGAATTCACATGCCAACAATATTAAACATAAAAAAAATTGTCATAAATTTAAATATCTAAAGTTTTCAATTATTTCACTTGCCAGATGTTTATATTTCTAAATTTATTTTTTGAGATTCTGAGTGAAGCGAAGGATCTTATTGTTTTACAATGATGTTTATTTTTTTTTATTTTTTTTTTCTGTAAACACTTTTTCGTATAGAAATCCTTGTCCAAAAGTTTCGTCCAGCAACTTTTTAGATTCGAAATTGAACTGAGATGGTACTTTAGAGAGGTCATTTTTCCAAAATCTCCATAGTTATTCCAGTAATCAAGAATAACGATCGAAAAACTGAGTAAAAACGGTAAAATTGGTAAAAATCCGCCGTAAACGAGATTTTCACTGTTCAGATTTTAGGTAATTAGTCATAAATCAAAAAGTATTGAAGCTAGAAACTTGAAAATTGTATTCAATATCAAATACATACTTTTTTATATTGGACAAGATTTTCAGAACAATTATAGCACTTTTTACTTCAATATAGAACTTTTAATTTACCAAATCGTTTGAAAGTTTTTATGTAATATAATTTTAAATATTTGACAAAAAGTTCTGAAAATTTAATATAACATTACTCATATACCTACCTAATTATCCTAACAAAAATTCAAAAATCGTTAGTCAGGATATTTTTTTATACACACTTTAATAAATTATTATACGATTTTTTACGATATTGTCTGATTTATTTTAAGTTTATTTCTAATGAAATATTGAGTATACAATACTTATACACTGAAGCTTTACTCAGAATCGTTTTATACTAAAGAAATGAGTCATCATTTCTTTAAAACTTAATACATTCATCACCAATATCTTGTCCGAGGACCGAAGAGAATATCATCTCACTTACCAGATTTTTAAATACAACACTTTCAGACAATTCCTTGTTTGCTAAAATATTTTGTGAAGTAGTTTGTAGATAATTAGCCCATATAGGTAATATGATTTGTCAACTAATATCACATACGTGTTTGTATTTTTACTGTAAACTTGTGTGTTACTATTAGTTGTAGAGTTTATGGTGTTAAAAGTGACGGTGTAAGACTGAAATATGTGTACTTCTATGCGCCAGAGCCGAGTTAGATTTAAAGTCCGTGAAAACGTTAGTTTTTTTCTCGCAGGTAAGTAGTTTTAAGTTTGTAGGTTATCGTTAAGTGCCACCGATCATGACAAGATCGAGATGGCATTTGATGCATTTTCTTCAAGATAAAGTTCGTAAAGCTCTACGGTTGAAGAAGAAATGCACCGAGTCACGGAATTGAAATATGTTTTTGTGTACCAGGGCTGGGTCCGAAGTGAAACCCATGCTAACGCCAGTTTTCCTTGCCGTTAAGTAGTTCTCAGTTTAAGGGTTATCGTTGAGTTCCGTCTTTGAGATAAGGTCGTGGTGTTATTTTATGCGTTCTCGTCAAGATAAGGTTCACGCAGTCCAACGATCGAAGAGGAAATGTATCAAGTAACATAAATAATCAGGTCAGATATATATTTCAGTTATTAAGTTATTAAGAATGATTTTACAGTAATTTTAAAAAGTGAATTTAAGTTTTGTGACCAAATCTACCATAAAATATGGTGAAAATATTATTTTATTACATTAAATGAGTATTTGCGAGAAAACTAGATGAAGATTAGTTATAAATAGATTGAATTTAATTTCAAAGCCACTCGTAAAAAAAAAAATTGGTTATAATATTTGAATGTCTTACAATATGATGACCTATTGATTGTTATTAATTTTTAATAAACTGTGATGGACAGAAAACTTGTACAACTATGTAATAAGTTTAACTGAATATGTTTATTATTTATGAAATATTTTATTGAATATGTATAATTCAAAATTTATTAATATTTAGATTCTGAATGAACTTAAGAAAAAATTAATTTCTTTTTCAAGTAATAAACATGGTTCAAGAGTTAGATCAGCCTATAACAATTACAAATTACTCCATTGAAAACAACTAATTTTTCTCAATTCTTTAAAGTTTTCCCTATATTTAAGGAAAACTACTGACTATTGGAGTAATATCGAAAAAATGTAATTTGCATAAAATGTAATTTAGTTTAGTATTTAGTTGTTGATACAAAACTAATGGTGTAAAAAACATACGAATGTTACCAAAAATATCACAAACAATTTTATGCATAATTGATGAAGATTTCGAAAAAAATTGAAAAAAATAATGACTTTTACACTAAATGTGGCACATTGAAAATGCTGGAAATACCTTGTTTTTTGAAAATAAATATTTCTTAAAATTGTTTATTTTAAATATTAAGACTTAGGAATTTAACTATACCTTATCGATAGGTATGTTGTATTATCAGTTTTTAAAAATCTTCGTAATTGTAAAATAGGATAATTTTTCAACTTGATTAAATTTATATTATTAGAAATTTTTTTTCAATCAAAAACCTGAAAAAATTTAGTTTTTATTACCCGTTAAAATGTTCTTGCTCTAAAATATTCGTCACAAATTTTTTTCTCGATGGTATTAAGTTGACGAATTGTTTTTTATACACATTTAAAGTTTTAAAATTAATAACGTTTTTTACGACAAATGTCCGATTTATTTTTGATATTATTTCATAAAATTTCATAAACTTTTGGTGATAAAATTGGATTTGTATATAAACTCTTTGTATACAATAACTCGAGTAATTATATTTTAATAACAATCGTATCAGATGTTTTCTCCCGTATGCACTTTAAGTATTTTACTGCTGGGAAACGGATCATTTTTGTGAATAAATTTCAATCTCCATGAATTATTTTTTTATCTTGAACTCAAATAATCTTACATTATTTTATAGGCGAGTCTTATACTAAAAGAAATAACAAAAAAAAAAAATCTGCTCAAGTATAATAATACAATTACCTTCTAAACTTATAATAGTTTTCCAAAAACAATGAGTTATCGTTAGCTTTACATTTAAAATAATACTTTAAAATTACCGTTTCATTCATCAGATGATAAAATCATGAAAATTAAATACCTGATATTTTCACCCATCACTGTTTTTATTTATTTATTTTTTTTTTTTTTTTTTAGAAGGGAAGAGATGAAGAATAAACTATCAACATTGTAAAGTATTGGTTTTTTTTTATATTGTTTCCATTACATTTTTCATTTTTACTACTGATTTATAATTTTCATAGTTGAACTATATTCTAAGAAACAAGTGTTTCTTCCAGATTCATATAAAAGCAAAATAAGTATGTATTTAACAGAATATAAAAAAATGAAATACATAGGTTTATTTCAGTATAATGATATATTGAACGGATTTATGCAATTCTTATAAATGGAACAATTTTAAGTATAGGAATAATGGCAGACGAGTGACAAGCAATTAACTACGAGTAGAAGCTCGAATATGTTATATGTGATTCTCTGCACAGTGGCATGGCGAATATAGGTTCAAAACGGGCGATTGCATAATATTTAAAAATATAAATATTTGTATAAATTGATACTTAATTTATATTTTACAATTTAGTTATTTTCAAAGAAAAGTCTTACGTATTATAATCTTATACATTAAATAAAAATTATAAAAATATGGTTCTTGTATCTGCCATGTATTCCAATTATTTTAAGAATTAAAATAAATTTTAAATGTTAAATTTTAAATTATAGTGAAATTAATCAATAAACATATAAATTTAATATATTTTGCTTTATTAAAATGTATGTATTGAGCGTCAAGACAAAGCAAAAAAAAAATACTCTTATAACCAACCGAAAACAGATCCTTATGCAGTAATAAAACTTTGTCGGTAGTTGATATAAATGTCAAATAAAACTAATAATAACTTTTTTATTTTTGTAATTTTTTAACTAACTAACTTGCTTTGATACATTTAGTATCTCTTAAATTGTGTAAATCTTGAAAAAAGGTTTTAGGGGGGGGGGATGTCTAAAGTTATGTATTTGCCCGTGGTTAATATATCACTCGCCACGTCACTGCAGTCTCTGAATGTTAACTATATAACTTGAAACGTGAAACTCTAAAGTATATTGTTAAATACATCGAAAACAAATAAAAAAAATTCCAAAATTATTTTAAAATAAATAACATATTATAAAAAAAAAAATACATTATTGATACACTCAGTACGTATGTGGTATTGAAATATGCCACAAATTATCCCTTTTTAATATATATCCCCTAGAAATATGTTTATTTAAAACACTCTATTTTATAATACTATTTAAATAATTCATCTTTTGTACAAAATATAATTTTTTATAATAATATTATTTTTCAAACAGAAATCATATTCATTTACATGAAAAATAGTCACACATAATGTCTGTAGTATTCAACGGAAATTATTAATCTCAATGAATTGCAATTACATATAATTTATAAACCAATAAATTGCTATGTGTTGGGTGAATTAAGAAAACGATAAAAAAATTAGTTATTTTATAATATAAGCGTGAAAAAAATGTAAACAAGAATAATTTTTAAAACGTCCGTGTTTCATTATTTCTATGTTCGAAATAAAGCTTTCATTAGTTATTGTCATATTTATACATAGCACTGACCATCGTACTCACCTGCACATGCAGGGTCATTAAGACTAGAAGTTTAAGAGCTTGACTGTTTATATCGTCTGATATTTTTATATCGTCTACACTGATACTATATAATTATTACTCATTTATTCCGCTCATAATGCCCGCAGTGTTAACGCATTCTTTGAATTTATAATAACATCTAGCCACTAATTCTGCTAAGTTACACTACTTTTACGCGTTCTAATAATTTCACAATATTTGATTTAAAAATCAATTGAAGCTGAAAATTTTTCGAAATTTCAGTCATAACCAACCAAACTTGCATTACACAATATTGCTTATTTTTCAAGGTGCATTCCACCAAGGAGTTAATACAATATTTGGCACAAATAGGGATTGGGTACTCTGGGTCATAAATACTCCTTGAAAACTGGCGTTCGTATAAAATAGTCTTATTTAGTAACTACTTCGTCTTTTTTTTTACATAAATTTAAGAACCCGCTTACTCTGAACTCTAAATACGCCAATGTCTCTGACTTGGGTATTTTTGCATGATTAAAGCATAATGAGCATACCTATAGTACAATATTCTAAATTACTACAATGTTTCGGAATGAAATATTAATTAATTTATAAAAATCAGTAAAAATATAATGTTAGTGGTTTAAAATATTTTTGCGTAAACTAATTACATTATTTCAAGTTTTTTTTTCTGTTTTTAATACTAAATATAATTGAATTGAACACGAACATCTCTTTCTACAAATTGGCGTAAGTAGTGTGGGGTAGATTGTATTCAACAATAAACGTAATAACGTCAGAAAAATTGTTTCAGTTTTAACGGGTCAAATGAACATAAAACATACTGTCTAATAACTTTTTGAAAACATTTATTACTTTTAGTGTTAATCAAATCAAATCAAGCCCAAGAAAAAACCCAATTATAGGGCATTAATGTTGAAAAAGTTTCATTTTGTTATAAAGTTTCTTTCGGTATAATCAATCATTTTTATACAAGAATAAAGTGGTTTTTGTAAATGATTACTAAAATACAATTTTAACCCCGCCAATTCATGTCAATATGTATAGTATATACATGTATAACTTATAATTTATTTATAATGAATTCTGTCTATCAAAATTATTTGAATTTATTTAAATCACTAAAAAGTAGCGATATATTTAAAAACACATTTTTTCTCATATGTTTACACTACTGACGTAAAATAAAATACGTTTCCAAATGATTTTATAATTTCCAATTTTCATATTGTACTTTTTAATGATTTATTTTAACTTGTTTAAAAAAATTATCATTTATAGTTTAGGAGACAAAATTATTTATCTGGTAAAAATGATATACTTTTGAATTAAAATATTAAACTCAAGCCTTCCTGTTCGTCAATATCTCTGATACCTTGTTTCACCAAATCCAACCATCGTCGTAGAGACCTATCACGTGATCGTTTACTGGAAAACTATTTGATCAACACATTTTTAATCACTTCCCCGTCAACTTACCACACACGTCCTATTTACAACAGCCGTTTGACATATAAAATAATTTCAACATTTGGTTTATTGCACAGCTGTTTTAGATCTATATTTTTCCTCCTTTCATAATCACCTGTAGTTTTGCTCTTTATTAATCCATAAATCTTTCTCAGCACTTTTCATTCAAAAATTACGTAATAAATTGTCCTCGTCGCTCTTTTTGGCTGTTCCAGGAATTCATAAAGATTGGTCTGATCTAGCAAGTATACAGTTGTCATGCCACAATTCTGAAGCCGAACACTTTATTCACTGTGAGGTATACTTCGTATTTCCTAACAAAGAACAGCTCATCTTTATTGATACTATATCATAGGATAAATTATAATAAAAAATAAATAAATAAAAATGTTTATTACATTAATGATAGTTTTCCGTTATAAGCCTTTAAGTGAAGATGTGGTCAAATTTTAAATGTCAACTTCCACTTGATAAAACCACATTGATATTCTCTAACTGAGTCTGACACATATTTTTCAAAATTATTCAGAATTGCTTATAACGATACACACAACAGAGAATCCGAAAAGGGAATGCATCGACAGTCCTAAATCCTTGCGGGGCCTTAATTTTTATTTAATTTTTTAATTTAAGAAAAATTATTATCACATATTTTAATACACTTTCACTATTTAATGTATTTTTTTAAATATAATTCTTTTTTATCAATTAATTTATTAAATTATGAAAAAACTCAATTAGTAATATCATAAATATAATATAAGAAACATTTTATATATGTTATATTAGTAACTTCAAGTCAAGTACTTTTTCACTATTTTACTTTTCAACAAAATAAAATAAATTAAAATTATTTTTTTAGAAATTGGCATTGCTGAACACTTTTATTTTATTCACATTTTGTAAATTAAATATTCTATAGTTCTAAACATAATTAAAATTATGAAAAATCAATTGTTTATAGGCAAAAAAAAATAAGTTTAGAGTTGTATACAACTTCAAATTTTAAATATTTGTTTTACAACTGAACATCTTAGTCGTTAGAATGCTAGAAAATTTATTTAAAAATAAAGTGAATGTTTTAACTGTTCGTTTTCTCTAAAGTAAAATATATTTCATCTCATCTGTGGTGTAGTTTTTTTTCATTTTACATGACATAGAAAATATCGATATCAAACTATAATATTTAATCCAATTAATGCAGCAATAAATAACAGCAACTAAAGAAACAAAATTAAATTTGAAGGAAGCCCACTCACAATTATTTTTTGATGCTCACATACAGGGTCTATATTTATTTTTGCTACATCATAGCTTTAATAAAAATAAAATAGGATAGGGAAATAATAAACAAGAAGTGGAATTAAAAGAGTTAAAAGTGAAAAAAGTGAATAAATATGTTTATTAATTGTTACAAAAATTTCAACAAATTTTGAAGTATATGTTTCTTTTAAATATAACTCAATATTTGAGTTACCTATACAGTTAAATTTAGTTATATTTTATGTATATGTTGGACAAATGTGTACCATTTATATCGATAAAATAGAAATAATAACATTATAAATAGTAGGAAAACATATATGATAAATCATATAACTATACCCATTTTTAACAGGTAAATACGGGATATTGTTCAAAAAATGCTTTCCTAGAAAATACAACGTAAGTATTCATTTTTTATTATATTTTTCTGTATTAAATTGAATTTCATCTATCAATTTTAAATAGATGTGTATGATACATAATAATTCAATAAATATACAACTATTCAAATAAAAATGATTTTTTTTTTTTTATTTTAACTTAAACTTAAATAGCTTATTTGTTTAAATATATTTAAATATTAATTTAAAGAACTGACCAATAATGTAATCTAAAATTATTTAACTCCATTTTCTATTGATCGCTTGTATGTTGTTATTATACGTATATACGAGTACAGTGTGTGCTTCATCACATAAAAATATGCTCTGCCAGATCGCATCTGCAATGATGGTGACAAATTTCAAAATGTAATATATTCAAGCTTGAATAAAAAAAACATGAAAGTATGTAAAATTGTTAAAGAATAATTATTTATTATCAATTTTATGAATACTGATTATAAATAATTATTGAAGGATAAAATCGAACGATATTTTGAAGTCGAAATAGCAAATCTGGCCCACTTGAATCTTTATCCCCATTTTGAACCTAAAAAGCAATTAAAATAACTCAAAAACATATTATTAACACTAATGCAACGTACATACGTACGTTATACTATATAGTTATTTAAAAGCTTTACGTCCATTATAGCTTATCAATTATTATCTTCACTTGTAAATATTTGATGAGAATAATCAAATAAATGTTATCAGAAAATAATGAAGTAAGTTAACTGAGTCTCAGTTTTAAAAAAAATGGTTAATAAACTAAGTCCTATAAATTAATTTTACGAGTACCTAGAAGCTACTTATCTATTACGCATTAAATTGTTACAAAAACTTAAGAAAAATTAGCTTTTTTTATCAATGTTTGTATCCATTTTTGTAATATACACCCTATTAGCGTTACCCACATGACAACATCACGAGGAGTTGGCTGATAACTATTTTTTTTATTCTGCATTTCTGTGCTGTATAGTTTTCCCAAAAATAATTTGTTAAACTAAATAAACAAATTAGCTGTGATGTTTTAATTATTTTTAACATATTATAAACATAATAGCTATCTATTCAAAGATTTTTCTTATATTAATAAAATTAATACACTATAAGATACAGTTAAAAATATATGACAAATATTTTTTATAAATTCAAATCGTGAAATGGTTTGATTTTTATAATTGCATCAATAATATTTATAATAGGACTTGGTGTTCTAAACGAAAGTCATAAAACTATTGTATGAATTATGCTCTATAATTTTAATTATATTACTGTTGCTTTTTCGTGTTGAGATCTCAGTTGATCTCTATTATATCAAGAGCGTAAGAGGCGACGATAATCAAATTTTATTTTAAATCAAAGTATATTTTGTTTCATAAAGCCTTTAGTGGGCATCAAACACCAAAACAATAGCTCAAAATTTATCAAACATCTCAAAATGGATATAGTATAAACATAGTCTATCTCAGAGTTGGTCCTGAAAATATAGATGTCAATCTTTGTACAGAATACCCTTATTTAAAATACATTCACCTGGGCCCTATAAAACCCAGAGAACCACAGAATTCCAATGACCCATATTGAATACAATTTTAAAAATCTACAGTTTTCCTTGTTTTGTTTTAACATGTCTCCATGTTATCCAATTCATCTCGTTAAATCTTACCGATGCAACAACATTCACTAAAATAAAAATAACACGGCCATAATGATAAGAAGACGAACAAGAATATAAATGAAGGCACGATAATAAAATTATATTATACCGTGGTTATTGCTTCCTATTTTGATAATTCAACAACTATACTATACTGCATGTCCACACTTCTCGTAATTCATGATGAATGTCGGCCCATCAGCGTGTAAAGCATATTTTAAACTTTATATATTATATAAAGAAAATATATATATAAAAAAAAAAAAACTTTATATCACACTAAACATATATCAAATCCCGAATACAGTACCTATCTCGCGCGCACACACACACACACACACACACACACACACACACACACACACACACACACACACACACACACACACACACACACACACACACACACACACACACACACACACATGCACGTGATAATATTATCATAATGTACGAACCATGTATGACGCGCGTATAAATCATATAATTGAATAACTTATAAATAAATTCGAACGAGTAGGTGTATACTTGAAATAAAAATGCACTTTTCGTCCATACGCATGAAAAACATTATTGATCAGAAACATACTTTAAATAACAATGACAATATAAAAAATAAAATAAAAAATAATATAAAAAATATATGTATATTTAAACACCATTGTCGACAATTGAAATGGAGCAGAAGAGTATCTACAATGTTTCGTGTAAATACCTAAACTAGGTATACGCGATACTGATCCACTTTGACGAAGATGTGTTGTGCTCTCACAATACGACTACACAGGAGCTATTAGGCATTTTTACTATTAGTTAGTAGGTAATACTATAAATTTTAAGTTGTACGTGCAGCTTATATAAATGTTCGACGATAGCAGATTGTTGGACCCGTAGCGGAAAAGAATTATCGTTCTCAAGTAGCGGACGAGGACCTCAAAAGAAAACAATTTTCTATTGCACCTGTCACACACACACACACACACACACACACACACACACACACACACACACACACACACACACACACACACACACACACACACACACACACACACACACACACACACACTTATCGAACTTAATCATGAAACATGATAGAGATGTTAAATTTTAATTTAATTTAATTTTTGAGAAATTTCTAAGATGCAATTTCCAAAAATGTCTAATATATATGTAATTAAAAAATTTAATTTGTATTTTTATATTTAAATTTGTTTTGATCATTATGATGCTTTAAACAAATTTAAAAATTCTTTAAATTTAGAGAAATATTTTATTTCCTAGTTTGATCTGATTTTGAAATTATATCAGTAAATTTGATTTGAATAATTAAAACTTTTTTTAGACTTAATTGATTATTTGACCAAAACATTAACACGTCATATTAAACTTCAGAAGTACATTGATCACTTTTATTTGAAATTGAAAGTATTGGTGATGATGATGTAGCACTTGCAAACCATGACATGTTTATTTTTTTTTTTTCTCGAAATTCTTTAAGACATTCTAAGCAGTTACTTACTCAATGCTAGAAATTTCTTAATAGACATTTTCTCCTCACATCACTGAACATTATTATTATAATAACACATATATGAGAAATCAACTTAATGTAATAATGCGTTAAAATTGTGAGTAGTAACTAGACATAACTTTTAATTTATGATAAATGCCACTTCCGAAAATTTCTATTTCAATACTCTTTTAAAATTAAACCTTTTAGTATTTTGGACAGCGGTACATTTTGCAATAAATTTATTATTTAACACTAAAATTTTTATTTGACACAAGATTGCACTAGTACATATAATATACAGTTCTCAAGCAATTACGTTCCATTAAATCTTAATTTCATCCTATTTTAAATATTAATCTTAATCATCTTTCTCAATAAAAAAGACGTATTTTGCACTTCAGGTATTTTTCGCTCCTCGGACAAGATAATAGTTATCAGTTTATTGAATTTTAAAGTAACTATAAATAATTTTTTTATTTGTACTAATCTGAGTAAAGCTTCAGTTTAGAAATATACCATTTATATTTATTCATATTATACTTTACCGTTTGTAGTCTAATATTATACGTAGGCTTTTTTTATCAAAACAATACAATTCTATGCTTAAATGCTTTTATGTTGGAACAAAGCGATTTTATGAAAAAAATATCAAAAACATCTGACACATAATGTAAAAAGGCCGTAATTCCAACTTAAAATGTGTGTAAAAATATTTTATTGAGGAGTTATATTTATGAATCTTGAACCACAGGAATACATGTTGTGAATCTATTGATTACAGTAAACATTTTACCGAATTAACAATTTAAAATAGTCATATGGTTTTCAATCATCAATTTACGATTAATGATTGATGATTTCCGTCAAAATTTAAACTTTAAACGCGTTTAAGAAAAATCCTGATTTACGATTTTTGAAATTTTTTTATTATTGTTAGATGAGCATATGAATGAGATATTATTAAATTTTTAGGTTTTTATATCAAATATTGAAAATTTTATTTAGTAAATATAAAACAAAATATATATATTAAATATAACACAAGATATTTTCAATAATTTAAAAATTATATTTATCGACTAAAAAACATAAAATGGTTTCGAAACTTTTAGCAAGTCTGTATTAGTATTTTATTGACATTCGGTGAAAATTTCAAAAGTCTAGTACCATTATTTTTGGATTTATAGCTAGATATAAAAATGGATTCTACTAAAATATCGAATACAACAAATTTTACCGGTTTTAATTAATTGTTGGGTAGTTTTTCTTCATACTTGGAAACATAATTGAAAATTAAGAAAAATGACCTCTTTAAAGTACCAATAAGATGAAATACCAATAATTTTTTTTCACTCAGAATCTAAAAAACAAAAAATAATTAAATAAACATTATTGTAAAATCAATAGAGCCTTCACTTTTATTTAAAATTAGAAGTGTTTAAAAATAAAATATTTAAATTATTTCTTCCTGTTTTGAATATACAAATGTATCATTCAACTAAATAAAAAAATCTGAACGTATTTAAAAATGAAATATATTAAATTATAATTTATGTATAAATGTAGAGTTCTAATATGCATAATAGACTTTGTTTATGTCTGTACAAAATAAACACTGAGACATATGATTTGCATTTAAACCCACGTACACAAATCATATAAGATGACATATTGTTTGCCTAAGATGAAAACAAAATGTTAAAGAGTATTTAACAGACTACAGTACCATATAAACGAAATTATGAATTAGTACTATTTATACATACATATCGATATCATGTATTTTATGAAAATAATTATGGTGAAAAAGTTCAAATAATTTATATCTATTTAATTTAAAATGTGTGATTTTAAGACCTGGACATTTTTGTAAAGCTATTCAATATGCACTGATAGCAAAATATTGAAAATTGTAAATTAATCGATAACTAAACTTGTATTCTTAAAAACATTAATATTTTAGTTTTTGGTTAGGTTTTTATTTTATCAATATTATTATAAACCATCTACATTTAATAAACTTTGCATGGCATAATTGTCCTGCACGTGATGATCTATCTTTTAATTTAAATTTCAAATAATGACATAGCATCATGACTTTATTTATTTTGCTTCAATCAAAGACATCATAAAAATATTTATACCATGATAAAATTAATTTGCAACTGGTTTTATAATTCAACTCGAAAAAATTATATAATAAATACAATAGTACTTAAAATAGTATCTAATTGATTTTTTTTTTTTTTTTTTTGAAACGATTATTGCCATTCTATTATTCAATACATGAAAAAATGTATTAATTTTTAATTATTATGGATATTTTCTCATTATTTCTCATTATATTGGCATGACCAGATAAATAACAATATATAATATATTTAATAAAAGTCACTTTGTTGAATTTAGTGAGGTAACTAATATAAGTATGTTATACGAATTTATTTGGTTACATATGAGAATTTGAAAAAAAAATGATAAATGATTCATTCAAAATTTGTTATTAATCAAATAACATTAAGTCATTTACCTAAATAGTTTAGGATTTATTTAATAACTAACTTATCGGGCATAATATATAAAGCATAAATTAGATAAACTGGTAAGAAATATGATATTCTATTCAAAACCACATGATTCCTTAATGAATTATATATATATATTTTAAGGGTAAAAAAAAAGCTATTATATAATATCACCTCAATACCAAAAGTAAGTAAGCGATATATCATATATTATACACAAATCGTACACATTTAAAGAATGTGATAATATACTGATAATACATACACATTGATATAATTATCTCTCCTTTTTCGTATTTTTCCTTCTTCTTTATTTTTGTTGAAATAGATCCGTTTTGAATAAAAATTTTAGCTGATCATAACATTTTAAATGAATCAGCGTGATATCGTATAGTTTTTACATTCTCAAGAATTATCTACGTTTATTGTTGTCTGTTAGATGTTATGTGATAGATAACTATATATTTTTTATTTAATACTTAAATTGTTATAATACTTAAAATGTAGTTTCATAAAACTTCAGTTAAAATATTATCACTTATAAAAAATGAATGATTGCAACAGATTACATATTATAGAAATTTAATATGAGTTCACATAACAGATCTACTTAAAACTTTTTTCTTTTACTAGTATTATTTTACATAAAAATATAAAGTACGTACTTCGCCCCATGGGATATTCTTCGCTCCTCGGACGAGTTTATGAGGATGAGTGTGTTGATTTAAAAAAAATGATGGATCATTTCTTTAGTTAAACGATCCTGAGAAAAGCTTCAGATTTGAAATATACCGTTTTGATTTCTTCAAATAAATTGTTAAAGTTGAAAATAGACGTAAAAGCAGTTTATTACGTAATAATCGTGTACTAATTTACTTAAACGCTTATAAAAAAAATCCTTTGTCATAATTTTCGAAACTTTTTTAATACTGTTAGTGAAGTATATGAGAAAGGTAATATTAAATTTTCAAATGTTTATATCAAATATTTTTTTTTTTTTTTTTTTTTTTTTTTTTTTTATTAGAATATTTACAATCTATGCTACAATAGGCATAATAAGCAAATTTGAACACATATATAAATTTATTTTTACAACATGAACACATGAGGAGGGAGGCCATCCAGTGATAGAACCCAACGTTATTTTAATTTTTATTAATTATTGACTTAATATAAATTAAATCAAAATTAAATGGTATGAATCATCAATCATTTAATAAATCACGACACCAATTTCTCTTTAGACGGCGTGGGGGATTACTAGGAAGTGAGTTGGAAGCAAGTTCAGCGATTAAAGGGTTAGAGTGACATTGTAATTTAGAGTGAAATTTTTTATAATGTTTTGTGGCTAATTGATTAACTGTTTCTATTTGGAAGTCATTTTGGAGTGTGGAGTTTGATACGTACCAAGGTGCGGAAGAGATAATTCGGAGAGTGATACATTGGAAGGCTTGGAGGGTACGTATTTGAGATGGTTTAGCGCATCCCCAGATTTGGATAGCATAAGCCCAGATAGGCCGTAATAAGGATTTGTAGATAATTATTTTAGTGTGGAAGGGTAATTTTGATTTCAGAATTGGGCGAAGTAAGTGGAGTCGACTATTGAGAATTTTTCTTTTTGACTTGATATGAGGACCCCAGGTCAGTCTTTTGTCAATTAGGACGCCGAGGTATTTTACTTCTGAGGATATTGGGATTTGTATTCCTTGAAAATAGAGGGGAAGGGGTATGGACTTTTTTAGTGTAAATGGAACATAAATTGATTTGTCAGGATTAATTTTGATTTTCCAGTTGGATGACCATTTGTCTATTAAGTCTAAATGTGTTTGTAAAAACTGTACAGTTTCTACAGGATCATTACCAGGTGAGAGAATTGCAGTGTCGTCAGCATAAGTGGCCATAATAGTATTTGGGGTTTTAGGAATATCAGCCGTGTAAACATTAAATAAATCAGGAGAAAGGTCACTACCTTGGGGAACTCCTGCTTTAATTGGGTAGAATGACGAGACAGAGTTGCCATACCGGACTGTGTAAGTACGGTTTTCTAAATATGAACATATTATCAAAAAGTACGGGGCAGGTAAGAACATTTTTAATTTAAATAGTAGACCCTCATGCCATACCCTGTCGAACGCCTGGGCTACATCTAAAAACACTCCCGGGCAATATTGCTTTTTTTCAAATGAGGATGAAATTTGATCAGTTAGTCTGTGAATTTGATGTACAGTGGAGTGACCCGTTCTGAAGCCAAATTGGGAATGTGGAATTATATTGAAGGTTTGGAGTATTGGTCTTATTCTTAATCTTATGATTTTTTCAAATAATTTGGCAAGAGTTGGCAGTAAACTTATAGGTCTATAAGACGTGATTTCATTCTTGGGTTTATTGGGCTTAGGAATAACAATTATTGTTGATATTTTCCATATCGATGGAATGTAAGAAATCCGTAACATGGAATTAAATATGTAAGTTATAAGGATGATTGTCTTTTTCGGTAGATTATTTAGAATTTTTTTGGTAATAAGATCATAACCGGGTGCTTTTTTTTCTTTTAATTTACTTATTAGAAATTTGATTTCACTTGGTGAGGTATGTTTTGCTGGAAGTGACATTGGAAGAGGACTGTCTATAAATGAGTTGATTCTTTCAAGGTGTTCAGTATTGGGATGTATATCAGTATGAGGTTTGAAAATATTAGAGAAATGTTCGCCAAAAAGGTTTGCTTTTTCTTCATCAGAAATAGCTATGGATCTGTTAGGGCCAATTATCGGCGGCATTTGCTGTTTTATATTAAGTAAGTTTTTTGTGGTTTTCCATAATGAGCCGTCATTTGTGTTTAGGGATTGATATTTTTTTTCAAAAAACTCTGATTTATGTTTTGTTATTAATTTTTTGATGGTGTTTGTCAAGTGATTAAATATTTGTTTATCAGATGGGTATCGATACTTTTGCCATCTAGAACGAACACGACGTTTTTCAGAAATTAAAGTTCTTATATGGATGGGTAAGGTTTGATTATTTGTTTGATTCATACTCCTTGGAGTATATGGGTGTGATGATTTGTATATAGCTGATTGTATTGAGGTTGTGAGGACTTTGGCAGCGTTTTCTATGTCAGTTTTTGATTTAAGAGAAATTTTTAAATTTGTGGTATTTTGCATGACTTCAGCGAACTTATTCCACTTTATTGGACCTTGTGATAAAGAGGGATGCATAGGGTTTAGATCTGGAGCTACGTTTAGTTGGAGCAGGACAGGAGTGTGATCAGAGCTAAGATCGTTTAAGTTGGTGACAGAGAAATTAATATAACTGGGTAATGTTGAGATGAAGAAATCTAAAATGTCTGGGTGTCTATTTAGATGTTGGGGCCAGTAGGTGGGACCATTTGGGGATATGTGTGTATAATTGTTTTTGTTAATTATTTTTTGTAATATTTTACCTCTTGAGTTATCAGATATGCAGCCCCACTGGGAGTGTTTGGCATTGAGGTCACCACCAATCAAAAACTTTTGACCGAGGGATTTAAAAAATTCTTCTAATTGCTTTGAGGTAATAGCAGGATATGGAGGAAGATATACAGATGAAATTTTAATTGGTATATGATTTAACGATATTTGGATGTTAGTTGCTTGTATAGTAGGCGTTTGGTTAGCCGGAAGAAGATGGTGCTTGATTTTAGATGAAATTATTATAGCAGATCCTGCATGAGCAGTTTTATCAGGATGATCAGTTCTATAAACCGTATATCCTGGAAAAAATAGTTTAGTGCACGGTTTACAGTGTGTCTCCGAGATGAGTGCTAAATCAATTTGTTTTTCTTGTAATAAATTTAAAAATTCTGCTTCATTTTGTTTTATACCATTGGCATTCCAAAGTAATACCTTAATTACGTTAGAGTTAAGTTGATGACTGACCATCATTTTAAGAATTTATCTATAACTGTTGTGAGGAGTGATATGAGAGGATTAATTATCAGTTTAAATTCAGAAATGAACGAGGATAATTGGATTGCTATAGATTCATGTGAATTCTCATTGCTATTTTGAGAGGTATTATTTTGGGATTTAATTTGAGGAGGTTTTTGACTTAATTGAGGGAATGACGAGGTGTCTGTTAAATCAGGAGGAGAAGTATGGGTGCTATCACTTTTAACGCCTTCCCCCTTTACAATATTACTATAGTTAATATTACTTTTTTTGTTGAATTTGTTGTTTGAATTGGATTTGCTGTGATGGAGTTTCTGCAGATTCTTGTGAACTTGACATCCACGATAGTTTGCAGTATGAGCGCCACCACAGAGTACACAAACAGGTGGCTGATCGCTGGTCTTGGTACAAGCTGAAGTTGAGTGGTTGGAGTTACAGCGAACACATCTTGAGGGATATGCACAATACGTTTTAGAGTGACCGTACTCTTGGCAGTTAATACACTGGATAATCTCCCGTCTTTTGTACGGTTCTTCTATTTTAACCTTTGTGTTAAGTATCGAGTTTAGATGAAAAATGTCTTGGTTGATCTCAGCTGGTTCTAAGTCAACGAAGAATATCGGGAGTTTACTTTTTGTGGTTTTGTGTAAAACGTTTGTAACACTACGAACTGTGTATCCAACTTCCTGAATTGCAATACCTATGTCAACTGTTGGGGTAGACGGATGCAAATTTCTAACAACTATACGGAAGGATTTGTCTTCCTGGGCTTGGAATGTGTGGTATTCAGCTTTAGACTCTTTTAAGTATTTTATAATCGATCTGTAAGTGTCAGAGTTGCTGGATTGTATCTTTATGTTTTTTAAAGTTGATTTAACAAAAAAGTTGTTGATTCCAACTAATTTGATTAAAACAGTACGAAATGCGGCAAAGTCCAACAATCCGCGGACGAAAATGGGTGGGGGTGGTTTGATTTTTATTTCGTCCATTTCCATGTTAGCATTGGAATTTTCATCAGATTTAGTCTTATTTGAATCAGTATTATTATTTTCATTATTTTCATTGTCGAGAATAGCGTATCTATTTGTTGATGCAAAAATAGGTTTGATATTTTTTTTATTTAAATATGACGATGAACTATCAGTGGATAGATTACGTTTATTTTTGGACTGCACTATTTTATATTCAGAAATATTTACGTTGTTTTCGTTGGTGTTCGAAAATACATCATCACTTGAAGCACTCTGTACACGAGATGTATTAGATTTGATATGGTTTGAACTGTTATTATTACGAATTAGATTAGTATTACCATTTTTAGACATTGTTCGTTATCGGGTTACGTAAGAAAAGAGATTACGGCTGCCGCCGACTGTGAAGTCAGGGAAACCGTGTGTGTGTGGCAGATAAATTATAATTACCAGTTATTTTTGTAGATTTCTAGTCGAGAATTGATATATTCACACGAGGAAGATTCGGAATGAATCAGATTTCCCACCAGCATCCAGCTGTAGTAAAATCAAATTTTTCCGTAAACTCGGGTTTAAGAAAGAAAACGATTTATGTTCAACAGATAGGGCACATGTGCAGTGGACGACGTTTGCGTAGCAACTCTATCAAATATTTAAAACTTAATTCAGGATAAACTTTTAAAAAACAAGGTATTTTCAAAGTTCTGTTTTTAGCCCCGAAAACTGTCAATTATTATTATTTTTTTTTTAAAGCATGAAGTGATACGTCATTAATATATCGTGAAAGTTTCAAGTTTCTTGCAACATTATTTTTGGATTAATGACGAAATTGCTAAAGTCGATTTAATGAAAATGTCATTTACGGCGAATTCCACCTTTTTCGGTACATTTTAGGCTGTTTTTCTGCTCGCCTGGAAAAACTGTTGAGACGAGAGCTTTATAAACCCTCGAAGTATCATCTAAATCAAATTTCCGATTTATAGAGTTCCTGGATGAAACTTTTTAACAATGTTGAGTTAAGCAAAAAATGTCTCCATATAAAAAAATAATAAACATCATTGTAAAACCATAAGATCTATCGCTTCACTCTTACATGGCCCGTGCATGCACATAACGTCAGTATACGTATGCCACCGGGTCGAATATTATCAACCGTCCGACTCATATCACGACAAGGTCTATCAAAATACACCTTCCCACTACGAATCAGGGACTGGAACCTTGATATTACTGAAATATCTATCCTTATTACTGAAATATATATCCTTATTACTGAAATAATAATCATAGGTTTGTGGAAAATTTCATCTTATTCATAATCAAAAAAACGTTATCCAAAAAAGAACTAAACGAAATAATTTATATTTTGTTACCTTAAATAAAAAAAAAAAAAAAAAGGAAAATGTAGTTCGGATTTTATAGCCGAAATTGAGCTGGATTAAATTTTTATTGATTTTGAAACCAGAATCTGAGTCATTGATGACCAAGTAAAATAATAATTATATACACGTAATAAAAATGAATGTATTATTAGATTTTCTTTTTAAATTAAGTTTCACATTAAATTATAAGAATAAATGTGATGGTCCAAAACGGTGATAATCCGTCCGCGTCGGGATTACATGGAATGACACGGGACACGATTTTTCACGCCGAGTTGAGCGAACGAATATCTTGTAAAAATAACACGGTTTAAAAGTGATGAATAACACAGAGTTCACTATGACATAGAGATATTACTACCAAATAACTGATCATTTATTCAATAGCACATCTACGGCATTATTTTATTTTACCGATTCACCGTAAACTGTATAGATCAATTTAAGCATTGTCATGATATATATATATGTGAACTGTATTATTTCATTCTTGTTATGACTTACATTTTTTCGACAACCGTATGAACAAGACGTCAAAAGTACACTTACGCTGAAAACGAACGGGTGAAAAATGTCCGCGTTTTGAAGCTAATCAACGAATAAATAATAACGGCGCCGTCCTCAGATGAAAATAATTCACTTATGTTGGAGCATATGGTCGTTTACGTGTTTGATAGTTTAACGTGGTATCGTAAAATAAAAATAATGAAAATACTCCGCGTCTTCGGGTGGTTTTATCAGCCGTGTTTCTGCGTCGGTGACGTGTAGACGTTCGTCACGGTTTTACACTTCTTGACAATACCACATCGATGGTATAAATGTATAATTATAATTTATGTCTACGGGGCATTTACGATTTGAAAAGCTGTGAAAATATGTCGGACACTAAAGCCTGTTATAAGAGAAGACGGCGACTACTACTAAACCTAACCTACGGCACACTGGCAGCGGTCGTAGAAGTAAAAGTTCGTCTGCCGGACCAGTAAATTATAGTCACGTCACGAGACGGCACGGTGCTCGAGACGTCTGATAAGTTAATAAAGATGTGAGCTTGGTAAAGTTACAGCTACCCCGTAAATTTTATGAGTAGACGACTCACGTAAATCTTACTAATTTGAAGTTTACTGTGTATATTTTTTTTTATCGTTATCTAATTTGAGTATAGTCCTTCATTTTTATTGTTTTACTACATATTTTTTAATGTGTCAAGTTCTAAATAAAACAAATAACGCTTGCACGTAATGAGTGATCCAGTCTTTAAAATTACCAGAATACCTACAACCAACATATCGCAATTTACAACACTTTTAAAAACATGAATTTTAATACAAAATAAAGGTAATGTATAATGAACTGATAACTTTTGTTAGGGAATAATTGTGAAATAAATATACTTAATATCTCGAGAATTAATTATCTACGAACTTTATACAGTTTGGATACAATATTTGTATAATTGATACTTCCATAGTCCTCGATACTTTTAAAAGTTGTTAAAATGTTTTATTTTTTTATTTTCATTTACCATTCGCGATATGCTAAATAATCATTACTAGGGCTCGGAAGTTGTAGGAGTTGCATATTTTTCTGTACGCCCTTAATTTATAGCAGACCAAGCTAGAAATCCATTTTATACAATGACAATATTAAATAAAAAAAGTAAAAGTGCATATTTTTGCATATTTTGTCAATTTTAGAAAAAAGTGCATATTTCTCAATTTTCATATGCTTTTTATGCATATTTTTCAATTTTCATTGGATTTTTATGCTCATTTAATATTTTCTAAACAAATTGATGTTTTTCCTAATAATTATTTTATTTATTTTATTTTCGATTAAATTAACAGTCACGACGTATCAAAGGAGCGTATTTATCTTTATTGCACTAACGTCTATGCTATCGACGTTATCGTTAATCTAATAGCGATTTGTTCAATATAATAGTGTATTTATAGGTGTATGACTGAATTATATGGGCAAGTATATTTTCCCCGTCAGTCATGTGTGAACTGTCGCGTGTAATAAATTCGTCCGTGTTCTGTAAAATCTACCTACGTGTTTAAAAAAATTATAATATGCCGAAAATTTCACAAACTAGAAAATTCGTTTTAGAATTCGGCGAAAATATTTTTTCAACAAACGGTACTATTCTATTTTGTAAGATATGTGAAGTTAAGGTGAATTGCGAAAAACGATTTACAGTTACTCAGCATTTAAAAACGAATAAACATGAACGGTTGTTAAATCGTCAACGAAATAGTATGAAGGTATCAACTACACAACAGTTTTTCTCTTCAAGTACCTTCAAAAAGTGTGAATTTTCAAAAGATTTATGTTAGTCGATGATGTGTGCTAATATTCCTCTTAATAAAATTATAAATACTGAATTTCGGTCATTCTTAGAAAAATATACCCTTAAAGAAATTCCATATGAATCTATTTAAATGAATGTTACGAAGAAACAATCGATAAAATTAGAAAACATGTCATAAAATTTGGGTATCTATCGATGAAAATACTGACATCGAAGGTAGATTTATTGCGAACGTAATAGTCGGAACATTATTGGTAGATGAACCTGGTGACATATTTTTATTAACATCCGAAGTTCTTGATAAAGTTAATTTTTCAACAATAGCTAAGCTATTTGATGCATCAATGTTTATTTTATGACCAGATGGAATCCGGCACGATGACGTACTTTTATTTGTAAGTGATGCGGTTCCGTATATGAAAAAAGCCGGTACAGCTATAAAAGCATTATATTCAAAAATGATACATGTCGCATGTTTGGCTCACGGAATGCATAGAATAGCAGAAGAAATACGTAGTCATTTCCCAAAGGTAGATAAATTAATATCGAGGGTAAAACAATTGTTTTTGATAGCACCGTCTCGTACTATATTATTTAAAACTGAGGCTCCTGGAATTCCACTTCCGCCGGAGCCCATACTAACACGTTGGGGAACATGGCTACAAGCAGCTTCATACTACTGTCAATATTTTAAAGAAATATACAAAGTTTTACAACTTCTAGATTCGAGCGATGCGGTTTCTATTAGAGAAGCTAAAATAATTGTAAGTGACCGTTCTGTGGAAATGAACTTAACTTTCATTCATGCGAATTATGGTTTTTTACCGACAACAATAACACAACTTGAAAAACAAAAACTCCCGTTACATGAGTCAATAGCGATAGTGAAATCCGTCGAAAATAAGTTAGAGCACATTATTGACGAGGCAGGTACTGCAATCAAAGAAAAATTAAAAAATGTTTTGGAAAAAAACTGTGGTTTTAATGAATTAAAAAAAATATCCAGCATTTTAACTGGTGAAGCAACGTCAATGGAAGGACTACCAGAAGACTTAACTGGGAATGACTTGGCGCACTTTAAATACGCACCCATAACTTCATCGGATGTTGAAAGAAGTTTTTCGCGCTGCAAAAATGTACTTACAGACAACCGTCGTTCGTTTGACATAGAAAATATTTTTTGGTTATTCAATGCAATACATTTACAGGTATGACGGTTACAATAATCTATATGTTTAATGAATTAAAAAAAAATTAATATAATTTTTCAAACAAAATTTTATTCTATATATATTTTTAGATTGAAAAAATTACAAAACACAAAATACAAGCCAAACATAAAAAATTTTTTGTATATACGTAGTAAATTTGTTTGCATATTTAATAAATTTAATTTTGCATATTTAACATATTTTCATGCATATTTTACAATTTTTTTGTGCATATTTTGCCTTTTTTAACTCCTATAACTTCCGAGCCCTAATCATTACATACCACTTGAGGATATTTTACTTCTGTCAAAGTCAACTACATGTCATACTTGTGGTTTTCTACATTTATTAGAAGATGCGGAAAAAATGACCTACGGCTTAGCTATATTCGAATATATGCCGATTTTGAAAAGACGATCTATACTACTTCAAATATTGTCAGGCCTTATATTCAAAGTGAAGTAATGTAAATACCACACATTTTATGTTTGATACATAAAAATTCATCAGTTTTAGATTAATGAATTTAGATTTAAAAAAATAATTTTTAAACATTTTTTATTTATTTTTTAGATCCTGAGTGAAGTGAAAGATCTACTGGTTTTACAATTATGTTAATTTTTTTGGAGTGAAACTTAAGAAAAAATACTTGTGCGTTACAGATGGGCATGGTCGATGTTACGATCAGTATCACGATTATTTTTTACACACACACACACACACACACACACACACACACACACACACACACACACACACACACACACACACACACACACACACACACACACACACCTATAGTGAACGAATGTACATGGCAAATTATTTTATCGTTATCATCGTCATGTCACCCCAATGTTCTATGGCCAAATGAATAAATATTACTTCTATGCGTCTTTACACTATACAATACTGCCCTGTTAAGCAAAAGTGACTTGAAACCAATATTATTAGTTTTGAGAAAAACGCATTTTTGTATTTTCAATTGTATCATACCTTCAATTTTTATTATGCTATTTGGAAAAAAGGCAGTAAGTCATTTTTACAGTATTTTTGCTTAGTCATGAATCATTAATAAATTTATTATTTAGAGTGAAATGCCATAAATAAATGTAAAATAATAAATAGATACGTGAAACATAATAATAACAATAATAATAATATAAAACAGCATTTTAAAAATTGTCTCAGTTATATTTACTTAGTTTAAAAACTGAATGCGTTCTATTTAATATTGAAATTTTTAAAAATAAAACATTTTAATTATGAACTAGTATATTTTCCCAAAAGAGTCATCTATTTTGTGAAATAACTTGTCTCAAGTTGTTAAGAATATTGTTTCTTTTTTCAACAGGAATACCACAAGATCCATATTAATTTCCGGGTCGTAAATTAATCCGTCTTGCAGCAAATCCGTTATTTTAATTTTTAAATAAAAGTATAAAATAATTTAGTAAATTATAACACAATAACGTACACATCTCACGGTGATAATGATATACTAAAATAATAATCAGGACGAAATAAAATTATGATGTTATTGCAACGCATTAAATGAAACAAAACACCAAATAAACATTCTCAATAAAAATAAAAATAACAATAATTTAGAAACTATTTATGTCAAATATTTAAAAAAAAAAGTTAATGTTAAGCAATAACGCCGCAACATAAAAGTTAGAAACAAGTTGTACTATGCAACAAGTAAAACATAAAAATACTAAGTAAAAACACCGTATCTGTAAATATTTTTACGGCATTTATTTTATTCTTAGCCGATGTAATATATGGCGTTCTTACTAGTACTTGTAATGTTTAATGGCATATTAAAAAAAAAAAAATTATTTTTATACCCTATTTAATGTAATTTCAGGGGTATTTTTGATTCAAAACATATTATGTGAAATTGATATTTCCTATAAGATGCTGTATCTTACTCATTTTTTTTTTTTTTTTTTTATAGTTTTGGAATTTTTGCTTAGCAGGGCAGGATAATTACTTACTTTATAATTATATTTATTCATTTCAACTTTATCCATTTCATCATTATCATTACACCCATAGCAAGGTGTATCAAAAACATAATATCACATAATAATTATTTAAATTTTAAAAATTGTATGATAAAATTAAACTTGAAAATGAAGAATTTGGAATAAATATCTGTACTGATTTGTAATAACCCCACTCATGCGAGTGAAAGCATATAGTCCTGACACTCAGATTTGTTATCTCCTCGATATTCATAATAATAAATATATCATATAAAACAAGTATAAAATAATGATTTAAAAAAAAAAAGATTTTTAAAAATCCTGCTGCTTCTTAAAATTATTGCAAAAGAATTAGTTATTATTAAGAAATTAATAATAAGAAGATAAATATTATTAAGAAAAAAATTATCGAATAGTTCAACGAAAAACCGTATCATTACTGGTAGGGTACCTACCATGAGTGTTTATTACATAATATAGGTTGTTTAAAACTGATAATCCAACCGGAACACCAATCAAAATCACAGTACATTTTTGTTGGTCCTTATTCGAGTATTATTTGCCATTATTTCAAATATTATTATTGAAATTAATTTAAAAGATTTTTTAATTTTGAAAAAATTAAGGGAATAACGGAAAGCCAAAACATTTTTATACATTTTTTAACGTTTTATCGTTAAGGTGCATCTTAACTATACCGATGGGCAATACCGATCGGCAGAGCTGCACTAATGTGGACGTAACTGTCGGCTTCGTTATCAGGCCGTTGCCAATCGTAACCCGCGCGCTAGCGGTCTTCATCAAAGGAAACAGAACCGTCATGCCTAATGGAGACGCGGTTCAGCTTAATCTCAGTCGGTATTTGGTGTTAGTAATAGTGGGAACCAAAAGTACTGTTATTGTAGTCCACTTACTTCATCTTCTTTTTATAAATTGATATTTAAAATATATTTTTTTTAATGGAGTGGAATGAAGATAAAACCTTAAATTTAATAGAAATGTACCGCGAGCGTCTTTTGCTATGGAATAGTCGTCTGACGGATTACAATTATAGAAATAAACGTCATAATGCTTTGCTTGAAATGAGCGTTTCTTTTGGAACTTAATTAAATCTTTCATAAAATCACTGGCACTATACATTTTTAGATTTTTTTAAGCTTGGTCGGACCCAAAATCGCGTTTTTTCGTACATGTATACAAGAATCAATAATTTAAGCAGCCACGGCTAACCAAACAACACCTTCCTCACTATTCATCTTGTCGAAACCGAATACCGAACGCGACTGAAAAAAATGTTTGTGTGGACGCATGCCGATTTCGAAGTGGCCGATCGCCTTTTCCATTCAGTATTGCTGATTCGGTATAGTGAAGACGCACCTTTATATAAACACTTTATTTCATTATAATTTTTTATAATAATCACTTATTATAAAATACTATACTATTTAAATAAGCCAAAACATTTTGAATTAATATTATACAGTTTAATAAACTCATTATTTTGCATAGTAAAAATTAAATTATTTTAAATTGAAAATGCAATTTTATGGTATATTTTTTAATTTTATTCCAATACAAACCTAATATTCTATCAGTTAAATGGCTTTGAAAGAAGTTTCACTTTATCCGCGCGTACTCATAACACGCACTGTCTTTTTTTTTTTTTTTTTAGATACTTTTAGTTACACAACATCCAGAAACTCTGTAGATTAAAAATCGCATTTGAATTGTACTTTGAGGGTAGATTTTTCTTTCCACTATATAGTTTTTCCAGACGTGATGAAAAAACCGAGTAAAATGGTAACGTTTATAGAAAACGACACTTTTACTAAATCGATTTTAATTATTTAATTATTACTCGGGAAGTAATGTTGCCATAAACTTGTCATTTTCACTATATATTGATAACATATTGATGCGGTACCGTGTGTCGTAGGTACAATATGTACACCGACACCGCGCACCGCGTTAGCTTCTCTCCAGCCACATCCCGGGTGGCGATGATATCGCACCGACACTTTCCTACCTACCTCGGACACCGGGCAGAGGGGGAAAGCTTTCGATGCCGATAAGGTAGCGCACCAGCGGCCGGCGGCTGTGTCTACGGACGAGGCCCCATCTTTCGACGGACTTCAGCGGTGGCAACATCGAGACTTTTTTTTTGTCATCCGAATCCGTCCCCATCTTTCAATGGAGTATATTGTTTCTTTTTTTTTTATTTGAAATAAAGAAATCTATATTTCATTTCGTGAAATTTTAGTCACGGTTTTTTTTTATTACATTCTTGTAAGTTTTCTATTTGTGCTATCGTGAGTGACACCAGTCACTACCACTCTCCACGAAACGACCGTGTCAATATTATTACATACTCAATAAAAGTTTTAAAAAAATTGAACAATTTTAGACTAAAAATTGAACTTTGAAAATAATTTGTTTTTTTTTAAAGTATGTCTCTAATAAAATTTTAATATTTCACAAAAAGTTCTGGAAATTTAATATGACCTTACCTACATATTTTACCAAATACACTTAAAAATTGAAAAATCGTAACTCAAGATTTTTTTACAGGCGAGTAAGTACTTTATTTTATGATTTTTATAGAATCGACTATTTCACATCAATTTTCAGTTGTATGTTTTTTTTTTTTTTAATGGTCTACCCAATCATAATAAAACTTTGGATACAGATAAAATAACATATTTTGTGTCTGTGGTGAAAAATAATTTCTTATTTGTCAAACAAAAAAACTTTAAACATATTTGATGAAAAAAACTTACTGACAATTAAACTAAATATGGTTAAACGGTATATTTATTTTTATACTTCTCAAAATCACTTAATTTAAAAAAATTATTCATCATATTATCATACATCATATCTTTGAAAATCAATATTCCCATCTACATTATTTTGTCCGGAAGGTAAAGAATACCCTAGAGTGAAAAGTACGTTATATTTAGTATCGACACTAAATGACACAAAATAAAGGAAAAAGAACCATGATTGAAAAATAATTATTAATTATTTTTGAACAAAATATGCTAGATTTGGAAATCAAGAAAATAAATGTATTTAAACTTGTTCTGTAACTATAATTTAAACTTTTTTATGTTTCATCATAATCTAAATAATCTAATACCAAATGTAAATTTACATAACAAGGTATTTGATCTTAGTTTGTAATAAGTTATATTTAAAAAATATGACTAATACGTTGACCACATCAATTTTATAACAGTAATAATGAGTTATGAGTGGTAAAATTGGGGGAAAAAATATTAGTTTTAAGTTTATTACATTTTTATTTCATATGTTTAACAAAATGTATTTCCAGAAAAAACTTGAGGCGCAATTTACTCATAACACAAAAAACACAAAAATACCGATGATGCAGTTTAAATCAAATCGGTATATTGGAACGCAGCTTACAGTCAACCCTATTTCATATATAAAACGACCTCTAGTGGTGAATATTTTCTTATTATCTTTAATGATAATATGATGACATTCTATGTGACATAATACCGATCCAATGCAATATTTTTTAAGGCTTAAAATTTAAAATGTATTAAATTCATTAATGAGTTTACTTATTTCTATTAATAAATTGTTTGAAATTAAAATGAATATTTTTTTATTTCTTAAAATCAGCAGAAATATAAATAAAATATAAATCCGTTAACATAGACTGTAAAGTATAAAGCATTAATTTTCATTCAAATATTGAATATAATTGTATGTTTACTTCTGTACTGGCGATATTAATTTGAAGGTTTTAAATTAAGATATCTAAAATGTAGTGACATAAAAACTATTTGTATTTTATAGCAATACAATAACTTCGACTTCGAGACTCGCTGAACTATAATATACACTAAATCAACATTTTACCCCCATAAATTAAAATCAAAGCTATTCTAAGGTAACCTTTGCTTTGTTTTCTGGCAGTACACCAAATTGGTAACACACAATAATCAATTACACGGAAAACATGCAAACTCTGTTCTAATCCCCATACTAATGTTCATTATAAATTCTAACGTATACGGCATTCAGCCATATATTATGTAATCAAATAAAACATTATTCTAAATGGTATGTATTATAATCCTGAAACAACTCAATGCCTTAAAATAATTAATTTTACCAACGAACGTATTTTAAACCCATAACTAAATTCAGTAGCTAAAATACCATCGATGGAATGTACATTATATAATATATATATTTATATATAAATCACAGGTAGGTACATAGTTTTACCTCAAAAACTAAATATTACCGATAGAATTGTGTTCATCGACATCGGATTATTTCCAATCAATATGAGTCTTAAATTCAACTGAATTATATTGTTTTTATAGATAGGTAAATGCATCACGATTTCTAAAATTACCGAGTCAAATACTAGTACTACATTAAATCCTCATGAATGCAGTTTTCCATTCTTCAAATATGTTTGTTTTTTTTTTATATTGTAATTATTACTTCATGTTTTCTTTTTCGAAAGTCATTGTGTGGCGTTGATGTTATCACATCATGTATTGTTTTCTCTAATGTGCTGACGACGATAATTTCTTGTCTATGTCCATTCTGTAAAGTGATAGTTATGTATGTTACCCTTATGCGTACTCGCCGTACTCCGTTAAAGTTTCATCATCAGTCGTTCATGGCTACGTTGATTTGACTACAGAATTATTTTCGTTTCGTGTTAAGAATCGATTCCTTTAGGTTTAGACTTTATGCTGTCGAGAAAGAATTGCTCCAATTGACTATTGATTTGGAAAATGCAAAAAAGCATCGTCTACACGACGTTCTTATTTGATAGGGGATGAATTTGTCACAACATTAAATTATCCCGTGACTATAAACTAATCGTCTGAAATTAAAACAATATAACACTTACAGGAAATGATGACTGGTTTTCTGAGTATCCGTTTTATTACGATCGGTTATATTATATTATCAATAAAACCGTTATTGAATGTTTTTTCTTTACATGCACTTTAATTTACAACTTTAATGCCTGCATGTTTAACATGCTGAAATTTTGCTCGAATTCATTTTAACAAAGAAATCATTTCTTTGAAATTCCTCGTACCTACCACCAATATCTCTTTTTAAGAGTAAAGAATACTCGTGGTGCAAAGTATGTCCGGATGTTTAGTATTTCATCGTGAAACTTTTGTAAAACTATGTTCTTAAAAAGACATACGATGGAAAATAACTTTGAACTAACACAATTTTCTCGCAAAGAATTTGAAAAATAAACAATGTTTTTACAGCGTGCACTAAATGTGTACTCCATTAATTACTAATTTGTATAATATTGTTTTAATTTTTTTTTTTTATAGATTCATTGTAATTTTGTTACACATTGTACACTGTCAAACGTAAGTCTGTTGAATGGGAAATGGAAATGTTGTTCTATTTTTTTCAAAATTACCTAACTAAATGAGATTATTTTTTTTTGGACCGTTAACAACTCAATGAAACAACTGAAATATATTGAACATTATAGCAATATTACTGTAACACGTAGATACTTGATAATTTAATAAACGCGGGGATAGTGAAACAAACAACATGTATAGCAAAAGATCAAAATGAAAAATTAGCGAGACTGTAAAGTAAAATGCAATGTAAAAAAAAGATCGACAAGAAATGATCAATATAGTATTATCGGAGCTACTCGTACGAGAAAACAGGCAACAGCGACGCAAATAAATATCAACGTCGAATTTGACGTATAGTTTGAACGTGGTTTTGACAATGCTTACGGTTTCAATCTGACGATTGGTTTTTTACCAAACTCGTGAAACGAAATACACTGCAGATAATGCGTAAGCAATGCGAAAACCATAATATTCTTTCACGTCGTCTCAAGTCACGTCGGGGGGCTCGCTTCAAAAGAACTGTTGCTTAATGTAGGGACGGGACGACGATTGGAATGCTCATTTTTAATTGTGAATGTGTTTTCGTCACTCGGCGTATTGGTGTAAATTATATTTAAGTCGTAACTGATGTGCCGCGGACTGAACAGCTGTTTCGAAGTTTGTGTCACAGCGAAAACTTTTCGACTAAAGTTTCATAAGCCCGAGAGAAGCCACTGTCGAGTGAACTGCGCGTTATATTGAATAAACATGACGCTGATTCTGACTATTTCGATACATTGAGTGCCGTCGACTGCGATAATAACACGAGCTCATACGTGATCCACATACGACGGCAGCGGTAGGACACTTACGGATTAGTATAAGTTAATGTAATTACGTATCCGTGTATCAAAAGGCAGAGCTCGTAAAAAAATAATTATAAAAATATAATTACGCAACTTTTTAGGACGTTTTCCTCGTCATGCGAGAGTAAAGTTCACGCGCAGCAAGGCGGTCATCAACAAAACATAAAAATAAATACCCATGCATTTTTCCTCTTAAAACCACTCAAAGTACACACCCGCCTTTTTCATTTTCAAAAATCATTTTTTATGTATACACATATATATATATATATATATATATATATATATATATATATATATATATATATATATAATAGGTCTTCACGGCCGACCGTAAATTAATTAAAAACTTTAGGGAAACAGCCATAACCTGCGAATGTGTTTGCCTTGGCTGAGCCAAAATGCAAGTCTATATAAGTTTTAACGTCATATCACCAAACACTCTCACCAGAAGATAATAAAAATATAAAGTATGCACTTCGTGTAAGACCGGTCACATTATTAACATTGAAAAACGGAGGAATTATTAATTTTTACGCATAATTTATTTTTCAATACCCGCCAAATATTTGATTCCGATATTTATATTATGTAGTGCAAATGTCAAAAATACAACTAAATCATATTATTTTGGTGTAATGGTCGCCTGGTACAAGTGTCCAATAACGAAATTTAAGTAACGGTAACTCGGAGGAAAATAGTTCAAGCATTTTTCATATCTTCATTAATTTTAATTTTACTTTACAATATGTTAGCATGATTAATAAATTACGTGCTGATGTGGATTTCTATTGATTCAAATTTATCACGTTTACATTTCTAATACCTATAATGAAATTAGCTTATCACGATCACAATTAAATAGGACTTACTAACTACTGTACTTATCGAGTCACTAGAACCCGAATCCGATCATAATATTGGTATCCGACCAAAATAGCGGAAAAAAAATAGCGAAATGAAAAATAGCGAAACAAAATAAAAGCGAAACTAAATTATAACGAAAAATAAATTTCGAATATTTGGGAAAAACTGTGCATCTAATGACAATAATATGTTTCTAAAATTATATTTCTATTTTAAAATAATAATTTTTATTTTATCGCTTTTATTGTTTATTCATATACCATACCCGTGCACACACTATGAACATCAAATACAAATACTTGTGTACGGCTATCGAAGACGGAATTACTGTGTTTTTAGTTATAAGTGAAAATTTGTATTTTTTTTTTATTATGGAATTTATTAAATCTAATAAGAATAAACTTTTATTGGTGCATAATGGTTATACTTACAGAGAAGATAAAACGTGGATACCCAGTGTAAAGGTCGAATAACAACTACTAATAATACAATAAAAAAAAGAACTATCAGAACACAACCACATTCCAGATGTATGCAAATTAGAAGTTAAAAAAGAAGTCGAGTGAATGAAATCTCAATCACTCTCATCTCAAAATAACCCTCAGCAAATAATTGCTTCGTCACAACTAAATCCATTTATATCAGTTGCGTTACCTGAGTTATCTAATTTAAAACACACTTTAAGAAGAGTTCGTCAATGTAATGATAGTACACCGCCAAACCCACAATCGATTTCTAATCTCGAAATACCGGTAAAGTATACTTTAACTAAAAATATTATTGAAATAAAAAAATTACGACATAATTATTGTAAATACAATATAATGAAAAAAAAAAATTTTAAAATATTACTTTTCACTGTTTTGAATTTCATAAAAATGTAATTTCGTTTTTATATTTCTCGCTGTTTCGTTTTCGCTATTTTTTTTCGCTTTTATGGCCTAAAACCCATAATATTACATAAATAATTTTAAAGTAAACTTAAAATAGCAATAATGAATCATAGAACTATATTATAGTAAAAAAAACGATCGATTCATAAATATTATGGTTGTAGATATATTTTGATTTTTCTGTGACGTATTACAAAGTAATGCAACTGTACATGTAGACCATCGGCGTCACATGATATATTATTGAAATTATAATAATTAATTTCTATAATGATTTACTGTTAATTAAAAAAAAAAAAGAAAAGTGTATTGTTAAGAAACTGTTGTCTACTTACTGTGCTGTCAAAATACTTTTGTTCGCTACTGTCTTTGACGTCGATTTCACATTAAATATTTATAAGTTCCGTCTAATTTGAATATAAAATAATTCAGTAACAGTAAATGGTAAACAAAATATTTATATTCTTGAACTTTAAACCTTAAATTTTCAATTTTAGAATTGACGAGAAAATCATGTTAACTATAAATTATAAATATTATGTAAAACCAAAAAAAATTTCATCAAAACATTTAATATGTTGTTCATTATTTTAAACATGTAGGAACAATAATTTTTAATCTTACGCATTACCAAGATATTACAATTAGAAACATATTTTTGCCACAATTTTATTTTTACAGTATGAAAATATGACACAAACGTGGTTTTAAGATGTCACTGCATTAACATCACATAATTTTTAGTAAGATTATAGTGTATTGATAAAATAAATATTATTACTCTGATAATTTACTGTGTTATAAAGTTGCCTATTTTCTCTCTCGCTATTACTGAGTGTAAAAATTATTGAATTTACCAATATTAGTAAGTGCAGGTTAAAATTAATATCATTAATAACTAAATTTTATTCCAGCCAACCTAATTATCAAAACATTTCATGGAGCTTATGAGTAATTCAAAAATGATTATTTTTATTTTATCATCCGTTTTTATTATTATTAAATTGTATGCGCATGGAGTAGAAAATGTGCAGCTAATGGAATATAAATTTTAACACGCAAAATATGCATTACACTAAAGAAAATAATTACCTACTTCTAAAATACATTTAAGGTGCAATTTTTTTATTTTGCTTTGATATCTATAAACAGGTATACAAATTATCTAAATCGTTTCGTGAGTTTCAAATTCGACAAACGTAGAAGTTTATAACAAGACGCGTATCACTTGTGGTATAAAACTACTCATTGCCATCGCTTCCACCGCGAATAAGGTGATTTAGTCTACTTCAAATTAGATTGATAATATTATAGTATATAATAATAAAATAAACAGTAATTCTTATTAAAAACGGGATTCTTTGTCATTATTCATCGCAGGAAAATTGCGTATGATAATTACATATTTGCGTGTGCTTTGAATGAAATATATCGTCATGTTGTATTATTTGTCAACAATGAAAATTCCTACAAACGAATATTCCAAATTATTAGTATTATTAAATCAATACACGGTCAAAAACAACGTTATTTATTATTGCTACGTTCTTACAATAGAATTTATCAATTTAAATATTTTAGTTAGTTGGTATGAGAAAGAAAAATGAAATTCGATTATGATAATCATTGAGGTTATCATATATGGTTCGATGAATAGGTGTCGGCTGGTGTTTCAAATATTATTGATATTATTAGCATCTATGGTGCATTTAAAGACGACGTTGGGTATTAAATTATGCTCCGTGATCGTCCATTCATTAGGCCGCCTGTAATATTATTTAGATTTCATAATGTATTTTAGACGACACTCCATGACTGTTCATTATGCGGGTATAACAATTTTTGAACTGGTCATCATCCGGAGGGTCGAAAGTCTAATTAGTAAGTACCTAATTAGTTTTAGAAGAGGGTCATCTCTTTTAACTTTTCGTATGGCTTACGCAGTCTTGAATATTCAGGTCTGAACAGTGCCAAAACCACTAAAAATACATTTTTTATTCTTATTATACAATATTTTCAGTTTTTTTTAATTTGAAATGTTTACAAAGGTCTATATTTTACACGCATTTTTTTGATAAACTTAAATATTCTTTAATCTAGACGTCTTAATTAATGTATTACTACTTGTGATAACGTATGCTATTAAAATAGATACCAAGTTATAAAAGAATTTAATACAAAAGATATATATATATATCCGAAGGGCGTAAACAGTAGTATATTTTAAAATAATACATTTAAAAATAGAAGTAAAATTAATAAAAAGATAAATTTCAAATTTATTTTTGATTGATTAAAACTAATTGAGTTTTCCAAACAGTAAGTGTGTTTAATTTTATTTAAATATTTAAATGCACAACATGAAACTAATCAATTCAAAACAAATAATCAAACAGTTTTTATGAAACTTAATGACCCTATAACTATGAGAAATTAAACACGAATAGTACAGAATACATTATGAAACTATAATTTTCATTATATTTGCATGTATAAGAGACGCGACTACTATAGGAGATAAATAATTAAAAACATTTCAACAAGCATGAAATACCTATGAAATTGAAAACACTGAGGATCATTTTTACTATAAAAAATAATAATATAATACTGCTAACTAGATTCGTAATTTTTCTTTGTCAGCAGTCTCCATATCATGTTTTTTGACATTTACGTAAATCCTTTATCGATACATTTTGAAAGTAAGTCTTCTAAAACTTTTCTCAACTGTATGTCGCTATAATTAACTGATTTAATGTGATTACGTGAAGCACCAAATTTCTACTTTGACCTATCATTGGTGTAATGAAATAAAAAATGAATTTATATTATTTGTGTACACTTGCAATACTCCAAACCAACTATCGTCCAACTACGAGTTCATTATTTGGTCAATAGATAGCACCACGTGGAACAATTTATACATCGTTTGTAACTTCAGAAGAAAAACTATTATTATTAATATCATAATAAACTGATACCTATGGATTGTGTTAGCATGTGATATTAATTACTCAACATTTGCAAAAAATTATTTATTTCATTAGTATATGGTTGTAAAAATAAATAAATAAATAAATAACTTCATAATTTTCAACTACAATAGTTAAATAATATGCTGAAACGCAAACAGGTAATGTGTACATGTGTACGTAAATATGTACGTCTTTACAGACGATGAATTTTCCGATACTTGAAATGGTTGGAAATGTGTTAATTTTTATGATCCAAATTGTAACGTGAACTTAACTGGATAGGTGTATAAATTATGTTATTGTAAACTTTATAACTCCCGGATCGAATAAATTACGCAAAACTCATAACATTTCATGAATTATAAGATTTTAATTTTTAAATTAAGGAGTAAAAAAAAAATTAGAAATTCTATACATAAAAATAATATAGGTAATAGGTATTGAAGGAATACCTCCATTTTCTTTTATCCTTAGCCAAAGGAAGAAATTATCGATTTTACGATGTTGTTTTTTTTTTATAGTTTTAGTTTTATTCATTATTATATTATGAAAAAAGACCTTAAAGTCTCATAATAAGCCCGTTTATAGATTTTTCAGAAATGCTATCAAGTTACTATTTAGGAGCAGAGAAGATAATTTATACATGAATTAGAAATCATAAATTTATGGAAAAATCCGTGAATTCGGTAAAATAAAGAGTACATACCTACATATTTTATCAAATCGAAAATAATAGTAGGCAATTAAGATATTTAATTAATTTAAATTTGAAATTTCCATTAATTATTTCAAAGTAGAGTTCCAAAGTTTTGATAAAATATATTAAAAAATCAAATCAGGACTATAAATAAGAAATTTTCAAAATACCCTCAACATTTCTTTCCTCTTAAAATTGATTGCACTTTTCCTTTGCTTTATCAACAATTTCGTAAACCCTTTGAATTATTTTAATATATGTAAATAAAAAGTTTGAATTATGGCAAAAATGAATGTTATTAATTATTATACTGTTATAGTTTAAAATTAATAAGATCATGTTTTAAAATCTGTAAATGTTACATTAGCTGACTCGTAAAATTATTGAACGCTCTAAATTTAAGTCAAAAATATTTATTCTACTTTTTTTAATGCATGTATACTTTTAATTCGAATTTTTTTTTAAATATATGACATTTACTTTTAGAAATCTGTAAAAAGATTGCAATCTTAATGATTGTCGTTAAATCATTTTTCTTATTTTTCTTATTTAATTGATGGCAGAGTGAACCAAAGGATTGTTACTAGGTCCGAATCTCTCTCTCAGATCATACAAATGTAAACAAATTATTTTACTAAATAGTACTATATACTAGAGATCAGCCCAGGCCCGGGTCAACCCGGACCGGACCGGAAAAAACCCGGACCGGGATCGGGTTAGGTCCGGTCCGGTCACTTGCTTTTATATTCTTGGTTTAGGCGTTTCCGGGGGCCTGGAAGTAATAATGGGTTAGGTTTGGATTAATCATAAATATATTTTTCACTGGTTTGGTCCGGTCCGGTCTTTTGTTCTTTTGGTCTGGGTTAAAAATAGTATTATTTTTTTTTCAATTTATATCTAATTATTTATTAATAGCATAATGTATTCGTATTTCTTGAAATAACTTTATAAAATACGGCCATTTCACTATTCGTGTATTATCGGTTATTAATATTATTTTTCCTCCGGGCAGGAAATTGTAAAAATAAACGTTGTTTACTGTTGAATAAACCATACTATCTAACGATACACAATATAATATAGTATATATTTACATTATACAATAATTAATAATACTGTGAAATGTGAATGTCTAAAATTGTTTTATTTTATTTCGCTCGTTTGTCGGAGAAGCATCGTATCTGTATTTGATTGATCCATTCCACGAACATAAAAGTAAGCATAAGAATTTAGTAATTACTACGAAATTGTTATTTTAAGTTATAGATATTAGTAGGGCTGGGATTTGTATGTAAATACATAATTTTATTAAAACATGATAAATTAATTATTGTAAATGATAAATTCGTTTCACGTGATTTGCAATGAAAAAAGACATATTTTATTTTACATATTTTTACATATTTTGGAAAATGTCTGCTTTTTATTACATATTGCGTAAATATTGACGATTTCGGTGATTTAATTCATACTTCGATAATAGTACTCGTATAAATTGTAAGTTTATGCAATATGCATAATATGGGAAATAAGTATTGGTTAAATATTAATAACTTAATTTTAGTTTATCTTATTTGTTTCTGTTCGATAATCATACATTAATATTCTTAGATTATACTTTGTATTCAACAATTATTAGACAAAATTGAAAATATATAATTTACAAATTTTCAGCAGTGTCAGACGTGTAAAATGTAAATACTTGCGTTCGCATGGTTGTGAACATATCTTAATATTTTATATCTTTTTAAATTTAATTGGTTAGAAATTAAAAACAATTAGGTAATTGTATATTATTCAAAAATTATTTAGAATTTAATTTTAATTTTACATCACGTTGACATAATTTAAAATTTTTCTTATTACATATTTTTTGTGTGTAATAATTCAATTTTTATAAAAAAATACCTAATGTTGGAGCATGTTTTAAAAAACTTAGTTAATTTAAACATTTAGATATTTTTAGATGTCAAAATTTCAAATGGAAAATTAATCATATCAATAATAAGTAGTAGGTACCTACTAGGTAGTAGGTAGTAGGTACTCTAAATTTTTTTTTACTTTTTCAGTATACTCAGAAATATATTATCGCCTAAATTAAAAATTATAAAATGTGTAAGTTTGGTTCAGCCCATGATAAGTTATGGGATACACTTTTCAAGAAGTGCTTATCATATTCACATTAATAATTAATAAATTAAAGTTTACAATGAATTCACTTTTAAACTTATATTTTTCAAACCAAGTCTATAACCTAGTAATATTTTAATATCTTAATAATTAATGAACTGTCTATCTAATTTGGATAATTGATACCTACATTGTATTATAAAAAAATATGTATGTTTATTGTTAATGTTAAATTATCCTGTTTAGTGTTGAGTTTCTAAATCACCAAATTTGTCATGGGTCAAGTTCATATTAACAAATAAAAATGGTCCTGATCCGAGTTTTCATTATTAAATAAAAATGGTCCTGGTCCGGGTTTTCATTATTAAATAAAAACGGTCTTGGTCCGGGTTGGGTTTTTTTTTTAATGTAAAATCCGAGCTGGGCTGGTCCAGGCTTTTAAAAAAATCGTGAGCTTGGTTAAAAAATGGTCTGGGTTGAAAAATATATTTTAGAAATTGGTCTGGTCCGGTTAAACAAATCGTCTTAAATATTTGGTCTGGTCCGATCCCATTTTTATAGGACCGGGCTGTTCTCTGCTATATACTATTGAGTATTTACTCGTAAATCATTAAAATAGGTTTTTTATTTGTATGTTTGTTAAGTTGTTCTATGACAGAATTTTTCATGTTCTGATTCCCTTAACTCTTAGACGAATTTCAGTTGTGTGACTAAAGGAAAATATTATTGTTTAAAAAATACTTTACTATTAATCGCATTAGTATACTTAAATTTACTTTTTAATGTTTAGTAGGTATCACATAGTTACCCTTACGTTTCAAATAATATATTATTATAAATATGATCAATAAATCCTTCAAAGTCACCAACCAAATTTATCAAACATACTATGCACTCATCAGCCATAAAAATATCTTATCTGAAGTGTAAAACGCCGAAGAACAAACTTCTGCCGTCATTGGCACAATAATATTACCGGTTTATTTTTTTTTTTTAATACAGGCACCAACAAATATTTTGAGGAGACGCCAATTGTACACGGTTCCATCTTTGAATTGTCCTAAAAATATCTCTGTAGTTTATGTCGTTTTAAACTTGACGCATGAACTAAATGACCTTTGAGCTTTGAACTTCTCGCACCCAACTCATTTGCATTATTTGGACAGAATTCGTTCAGTATTTATTAATGGAATACACAGGTTTGCAATGCTTATGTATTAGTATAGTGCCAAACAAGTTTTTACTTTGCCACATACTTAGGAGTTTTCAGTTTCATAAGTTATATTATTAAAAACCCATGATACAAGTAATATATTATGTTACACAGGATTTCATTTAATCGTTAAGAACCTAATAAAATTCGGTATTACTCAGCTTAACCGTAAGAACTGTGTATCCCTTTGGTTTTTACCTCTTGACGGAACAGTGAAGCAGAAGAAAAACGGTTTTCACCATAACTCCTCCTTCAATAAAATATACGTACAGATAGTCATATTTATAATAGTGTACTTACACTTGCACGCCTGCTAAATCGACCCTGTTTAACACTCTACTAGAACATATTAGCATGCGCAATGTGATCACTCAACACCTGAAAATTAACATTTATCTACTTATTATTATTATTTATTACATTATTTCGCAACCAGAACTTTACACTGAAAAAAATGTAAAACAGAGATCATTAATATCTTACTACTGTTCACAACATAACTTATTTTGTATGTTTAAAAATAGTTCATATATGAGAATTAAACACTAAATAAATGTCTTTTGATATTAGTGTATACACATATGATTAAAACAGTTATTTTATACATCATTTATGGTCGATATCATCTCTGTTAATATGATATTGATAGCACTGGAAGTTAATTCAAACACATAAAAAAATATCAATTTGAAACGGCTTTTGCGTGTTCTTAGTAACAGTAATAGTATACACGAATGTAATAAATTCGGCTGAAAATAAAGTCGGGCACACTTATCACCAATACACAAGACTGGGTGTGTAATGAAAATTGACGAGTTGCTAGTTAATTTTTACTAGGTAAGCTATGTAACTTACAAATTTTTTTTTAAGTACAACTTAAAATTTATATATTTCGATTCTTTTCACTTCTATACAATTATTCATTTAGTTATCAAATTATACATTATTCGGTAATTTATACTAAAGATTGGATAAAAATGTTTTTGAATAATCTGTTTTTATAATTTTTGTAAATAATGAATTGTTGAATGGTACTATTTTTTACTTTATATTTTATTAATATTATTAAATTGTATATACATTATATATTCACTAATACAGTAAAATAAAAAGTCGCACGTATTAATTGAGTTAAATTAACTGGAACATTATATAATGTCCTCTATATATTTGAAAAACGACGTAAGTAAAAAAAATATCAAAAGAATATAATTGATATTTCAGCAAACTTAAGCAAGTTAATACAGATCATTAACTGTAATAAGTTAAGTTAATTTAATTAAATTTGTCAAAAATTATAATAAAAATTATTTCGATTATAATATTACTTTCTAATCTCATAATACATGTCATAACTCATATGAGTAATGAGTACATAGAAAACGAAATACGAATAAGTGTTAGGTATATCAGTATAAGTTTTAAATTATTATTATCTCGGGCGACTTTTTTTTTTATCCTCTGAAATTGTATTAACCCGTATAATTGATATTATGATATTTATTTATGTACCAATTTTTAGATCTACACTTTGGAGAATTCAACGAGAAAAAATTTAACTGTACAATAATGAAAATTAGATATGAAAATAAATCAAAATAATACAAATTTTAACTGAATAAGTAAATAAGTCATAAACAAAAATAATTAACCAGTAAGTAAAAGTTTAAAAAATTATATTTTCTACTTATTTTTTCAATAAGTTAATGCCAACCTTCGTATTTTGGATGAAATAATATAAGTAACTATAATAAAAAGAAATAACTAATTAATATTAATATTTTAACTTATTCTTAAATCGTACAGTTTATAGAAAGATTTTTTTATCATATTCTTTTGTTTAAATTTTAAAAAAGGTATAATTTTGAATGAAAAAAATTAATAAATTCTTACAATTTCCTTTATGAAATGTATTGTTAATACCATATATTTTTATTTTTGTATATTTACGCATATATTTTTATGAAATTTGCTTTTTGTAGTAGATGTCATTGTTGAATATGTAATCAACAGTTATAAAATAAAATAATCTTATTTTTATCTAAGTCAAGTAACTTTTTTACATTTTTAATTGTAAATTAAACATGTGAAAGAAATAACTGCTTTTTGAATTTTAACTTTACTCACATTTTTCTGCATGCTAACACAAACATGAGAAAATATTTTAAAAAATAAGTAAAAAAAAAATGTATGTCCTGTCTTGCCAGTGAGTCAACAGGTTGAACAATATTCGTCGATGAAACGATTTAAATAATACGCGATGAGTGCCGCTTTTAGCGTGGGACCATTATTTTTCAATCACGCCGTGGTCGTCATTATACCTTTTACGAACACCATCGTTTAATATGTTATCGAATCTTTTTAGCGGCAGTATATTATAGGAAAGGAACAATTTTGGACGAAAAAATAACGCGCGGGAAACGATATTGGATTCGCCGAGTGACCGCGGACTACGTTCCAGACCTGCTCAACGGTATATTATATACGTGTGTACGAACTACTAGAAAGAAAGAGAGACCGAGAGAGAGAGAGAGAGAGAGAGAGAGAGAGAGAGAGAAAGAGAGAGAGAAAACAAATAGGTGCCGCCGTCTACGGAGTTGGTTGTAATAATAATAACGAGGGGTCTTCTGTCGCCGTATAAGAAAAAACCCACGAGGGTAAAACCTTGTACGCGCGATGTAGAGAAAAAAACACGCACACAAATAGACCCGTACCCACGTCTTGACTTCGAAGGGGGCGGTGTTTTTTTTCTTTTCTACGGTCCAGAAGAATCTCCGGACCCTCTTTGTCACGTTAAACGTATTATACACCATGTAGTATTTCTACGAAATCGAACTGCCGGTTCCATATCGTCCCACGACGAAAACCTCTGTACGACACACACGCCGCTGCGCTGTGCACGAAACGGACCACGCGTTGTTTTCGCGTGAGACGAAATCAAAAGGAGGACGAATTAACGATTCATAGTGCGGTTTGAGTTTTTTGCGAGAGTGGGCAGGGTATGGGGTGAAATTTACCGAACGGATGACGGGGTGGCGAGATTTTCGGGTGCATCCGGCGATTCTAGATTCGATTAAAGCGAACGTCACCACGTGCAAGTAATTTTATGATTTTGTTTTATCTGCTTTCATTATAATTCATTCGTATTATATTTTCAAAGTTTATCTTGAACTCGAAAATTGAACAGCAATCAATGCGTTCATTAAAAACAAAAAAAAAAAAACAACATCCTTTTTAATAACATAATACGCGTTTTACTATAAAGTTAATTTTACTATCGAACTGTTCACAACACGATTCATTTTTAAGGTTTCAATTTTTAACGCTATTATTTCAAACAACATAGACACACGTTTTAGATCTACTGTTTTTCGATGAATGGTTTGTACCGTGCTGTTTATTTGACACCTATTGTCGCACAAACGTTCACATTTAAAATATAAGCCTTTAATTCTATTATTTTCACTCAAATTCAATTATGAAACGACCAATGTGCAATTATTATTACAGCGAACACTGGTGGGATGAGTTTTAAATTATTTTATCGATTTATGCATTTTAATATACAACCATCAATGTGTATTAGAACGTAATGTAATTAATGTGTAATTTATTAAATAGAAATAAATATTCCTAGTAGTTTTCGCTGATTGTTTGTACTATGGAAACATTTTTGATTATATTCATGATCATTATGTACGATAATATATAATTTAAATCTTTAAATATTTGATTAATTTATTCGTACTTTATAAGTTTTGGTATTTTCAAATGAATGAAACATGTTTTATGTTTAACGGTACCATATTTATATTTACATTTATAATGAAAGAGTAAACGTTTCCATAATGACATTATTCGAATAACCATCAATTTCATAATAAACAAAATATAATATAAATACGAATAATTATACGTATTAGTTATTCAGGATACATAAAGAATTAAAATAACACAAGTATTGACATAATTTATTTATACTTTTTATACAATAATATATCTTAAACTGTGTGTTTTATATTAAGTATATATCCACCTACTTAACATCTTTTATAGCTAATTAATGCATATGATAATTGATATGATAATATATTATAGTAGGTGAATCACGTGCAAAATCAAATGATAATAAATATATATAGTATTTCAATTAAAATATATTAAAATACTATTTATTCATTAGTCTTATCTTGAACACAATATTAATGAATTAGTAACAAAAAAAAAAAAAAAAATTAGTAAATTAGTACAAATAGATCATTCACTTCACTCAGAATCTTAAATTCAATAATCGATTCTCTTATGTTTTCTATAAACGTTCTAACGTAGATAATCATTCCGTCATCGAAGTCGTTCGCGCTACGTAAAATAAATTAACAAAACTGACTAATTATAAACTTCGTGTAATGAATAACTTCATTTCCATTAATTTTTGTTCTTTTTAAAACTTTACTTAGAAGAAAAAATCAGTTATTATAATTTGAAGTAAATATATCATTTTCTCCTCGACACTAATACGTGAATACTCCGCGTAGTCAGTTTTTAAAATATTTATTCAACCGTAATTGTTTCACGCGTTTTACCCATATAGACAGTCCGTATCATCGAATGATTCGATGGTGAGAATACAAAATTTTCAATCGGTTATTTCTTGTTTCTGTGAATCAGATGTAAATATACAAAAACTATTAATAAGAGATACAACAGATACATCATTTCCGGGACAAAATCAGTTCAACAAGCCGTGGTCATTTTAATTTAAAGCCGAACATAAACTTAGCACCATCGGTATTCGTCGTTTCTTGGAATAGATAATGGTATTGGATTAAAAAAAAAAAAGGTTTGATGTCCTACTATAACGATTAATGAACGATACGTGTACTATGATTTTATTTAAATTTGAAGTCAATGATGAATCATTGTTTTCGGGAAACGATTCTGAGTGAAACTCAAGCAACGATTTATTTTAGATTCAAATAGCTAAGTTTTCGAAAAAAATGAAAAATCTTATGATAAATAATTGATGCAATTTTCAAATTTTAAGTGAAAAAGTACTGAAATAATAACTAGAAAAATTTTTATTCCATTTCGATTTAATAATATTCATCAAAATTCTCTCCTTTACCATATAAAGACTATTCTAGCTTATAAAAAAAAAAAGAATTGACGCCTCTGATCACTATCAAAATGTTAACATAACTAAGGATACTTATTAAAAAGCTTATATAAATATTTGAGATCTTATAACGAAAAATTACAAATTGCATGGTATAAAAATAAAAATGAATCTAACATTTTATGTAAAAACAGTTATTTGAGCCGTAGTTTAATTTTATAAAAATAATTGATCGAGTTGATCTTGATAAAAGTTTAACTCTAGATAGGTATATATTATGTGGTCGATCAATTAGTATAAGGAACATTTTTATCGTATAAATATTATAAATAATATAATGTTTTCTTGAAAAATATTGGTAATTTAGTCTAATTAATGATTTTTGTCAAAATTCGAAGTTTCAACTTATAAAAAAACAATCCAGACTAACACTTTTTGAAATTTTTTCAGTACTGTTAGTTAAGAATACGAATAAGGTGATATTAAATTTTCAGACTATAATATCAAATAATTAAAATTTTATAAAAGTCCTAAAAATCGAGATATTTTCAATAATTTAAAAGTTCTATATGAAAATATAAAATGAAAAAATGTTTTCAAAACTTTTCTTAAATCTGTATTAGAGTCATATTGATATTTAATGAAAATTTCAAAAGTCTAGATCCATCATCTTTGGATTTATAGCTACATATCAAAAATGGATTTTATGATAATGTTTGTGACGTTTGTGTACACCAAATTGTACGGTTTTTACCCAAATTTTTAGGTAATTTTTTCATACGCTTGGAAAAACTATTGAGAATTAAGCAAAATGATGTCCCTAGAGTACCAGATAGATAACATTCCTAGAGATCTAAGTGCTAGATAAAACTTTTGAACAATTATTCCTACCCGAAAAAGTGATAGATAACATACGAAAAAAAATACATCACTGTAAAACCCAATTCATTCTTTCTTTCAGTCATAATCTAAAATCAAAAAAATACGTACTTCACCTCAAGGCATATTTTTCGCTCCTCGGACGAGTTAATGAGGAAGGGTGTATTGAATTTTAAAGAAATTATAGATAATATCTTTAGTTAAATGATTCTGAGTAAAGCTTCAGAATTAAAATGTACCATTTGAATTTCTTCAGATAAATTGTTAAAGTTGAGAATAGAAGTGAAAAAAGTTGATTAGGTTATGATCGTAAAATAATTCACTTAAGTTCTACATTATATTGCTCAAAAATGGTAAAACGTTTTCGAAAGTTTTGTCAAGTCTGTATAAGGGTCATGTTGATAATATTTTATGGAAATTTCAAGAGCATCATTATTTTTTGATTTATAGCCAAATATCAAAAATAGATTAAACGATAAGGTCATCAATACCAAATTTTACTATTTTTACTCATTTTTCGGGGAATTTTTTTGTACGCTGTGAAAAACTATCGATAATACAGAAAAATCAAGTTTTTAAAGTAACAACTAGATGAAATGTCTGATCTATAGAGATGCTGTATGAATCTTTGGATTAAAATAACGATAGGACAATGTGAAAATATTCATGAAAAAAAAAACACATCTTTGTAAAAACAATACATTCTTTGTTTCACTCAGAATCTAAAATTGATATTGTAATCATATTTTTCAATATTGTTTTTTTTTAATTGACATCGTTGTGTGGAAATCGTTATATATATTAATATCGGTGATAACATGATATCCAGAGTATATCTTTTAACCGATTAAAATGTAATACAAAAATAAAATCAATGAAAATATTTAATTTATAACCTAATGTTATCATGTTAATAAGTTATTAATAATAACATATTACTAACCAAATAAACTTAATGTTAGACTGTAATATAATTCATCGGTTCACTCGGAATCGAAAAGTCTGCAAATCATATTATAATACACATCTTTTACACGAATGTGAGTAAATATAGCAATATTACTACGATTGTAAAGTGTATAAAGTGTATAACTATACCACGCGTTTGGTCTACATGACTTGCAGATTTACATAATTAACTTTTTTATCTTTTTTTTGTACATCTGCAAATTATTTTAAAACATCAAACAACATCACAATTCAAAACTAACGTGTATAATATCATATCCAAATGCTTTACGACTACCACGTACATATATCAGTGTACCACGTTATTTGTTTGACCTTAGACGTCAGTATAAGGAACATGTGTTGTTCATATTCACCGCAATTGCACACAAGTCATAGTTTTAGAATTTACACTCAATGAACATACATAAGTATTATTCTGTACACAGCGCAGTCTATATATACTTATCAAAATGTAATAATACTGTCGCGAGTTTGTATGCCGTGCGCTTACAATATAATCTATTGCGAATGAGTTTATTTTTCCCGTCATTGAACAAAGACGGTAGACATAGAAACGTATGGGTATGTTTCAAATGTTTTATATCCATCGGTTTTTTTTTGCGTGTTGACCGCGAGTCGCGATTTAAATTCTTATGACGACCATTAAACTGATAACACGACTGGCAACCTGTTGATTGTTGACAACAATATTAAAAAATGCGATGTTAATGAAAATATTAAAAACAATTCATATAATATCATGTATTTTCGTTTTTTTTTCAAACTATTTTACGTAATAAAAAATCGTTATATTATACTGTTATAAACATTTACCGTTACCATTGGACCGTATAGTGATGAGAATTATTCGACCGAGAGTCAATTAATACCCAAAAACTTGAAAATATAATTTCCATCGAGTAATTATCAGTCATCATTTAAAAAAAGCTCAGATTTAAATAATTTACTATGGACAAAAAATAGTAAAAATAATTTTTGAAAAAATTCAATCTATTAAGTATTTTAAATTGTAGGTACCTATACAATCAAACACTTTAATTCTTTATTATCCTTGGTCAAATTGCATTGTTTGAATCTCTATAGGATACCCAATATAGTATATAGTAATAATGTGTGTACTATAATATATTGTTTGTTCTGTTTATAGTATACTTTACACAAATATATCAAAATTATAATTGATTTACAAGAGTTTCCAAATATTCATCAACAATTATATAATGTTTTATAATTGGTATTTTTAGTAGTAAGTATGATAAATCTTAAGTAAGTATGATAAATAACGATAAATCTTCTTTAACTTTTAAATTTGAATAATCACCTAGATTTAATACATATTTAAACTTCAAATATGTATCAATATTTGTAAATTCAAATTCTTTACGTACAATTATTCAAATATAAATTACATCCCTACTGGACCATAAAATTGTGTGATTCGTCAAAACATAATAGCAGTGAATTAAACGACAGAATAAATAATATTTATTATTCCGAGCGACATCTCAATCGTGGTCGTTTACACCGCACGTGGATTGGCCGATTTCACATTTGGGACCACATTCGAGCGAAGAAATATGCCAGGTGTACCGGCAGTATAATAAACCACCTTATTTCGTTGTAATCGTGCACGAACGTACAAAAAGAAAACAAAATCAAATAAACCGACTTTATGTTGGAATAATATTTTGATTCGTCTGCAGCTGCATATTAATGATCAGATATTTTTTTTGATTCAGTAAAAAAAAAAAAAAAAGATAAAAACAGGAAACGGCGTTCAGCTCCTAACGTCGATATTGTGGTTCGATTTCCGACCCTCTTGAACGGTGTACCAGGTACCTGCTATTGTGTGATATACGTATACCTGTTTAAAAATACTCTCATCTGTAAGAAATTGACTGTGGAACCTGGTTGAACGGTTTTTTTGCTCGTCGTCACGGTCAATGAGCACAAATCGTTTTCTGTTGATAGACAGTATCATAATATATTGACACGTTAAATTCCGCTACACCAAGTTACGTCATGGCACGAGGCGCGCCCGTGCTTGTTCACTACACCGTGTACTTATCGTGTAAGCCCTCGAGAAATGCATGTCCGCGACGACGCCGGTATGAGCGTATCACATAAATTATAGTTTGCTGCTGCACGCGGTGCAATCAATTAGAGCATAAGGAATTAGAGCCGATTTTAGAGGGGGTGTGAAGGGGTATGACCCCCTCCCCAATGCCGGTAACCAATATTTCTGGTAGGCATTGAATGTAAGACAAATTTTTCGTTGTTGACATCAGGGTATTTTCCAACGACATCAATGAAATCAATAAATATTGTGATGAAAACGGAAAGTCGTCGAGTTGAATACCTAACCGTGTGGTTTCTACAAATAATTTGCACGAACAAAAATGTGTAAGTGACCATCTTATTAAATAAAAATATTAATAAACGCAATAGAATAATTTTGTTGAAAATCAATCAATTGAAAATTGTATACAAGGTAAGAGGCAAAGGTGAGCACAAACCTATTAGAAAATTTAAGTTAAGTTAAAAAGTTAAATTTTTTTAACATTTTAACTTCACTTGTTTTGGTTTTAACTTTTTCATTTATTCAATTGATTTTTTTATTAGGTATTTTTATTTATTGTGATAGCTCATTTTCTTTATCGTGCAATTAAATTTATTGTTTTTTTTTCGTAAAATACAGGTAAATAAAATTCCAGTGGATAAAACATAAAGTTGTCCGAGTTATGTATAATTTAATATATATATATACCTACTGCCTATTCGTATTTCGATATTAATAAGAGTATGGCATATTATATTATGGGATTAGAAAATAATATGATCGAAATAATTTTTGGTATTACCATTTATTTTATTTGAAAATATAAGGATACCAAATGGAAAATATTTAAAAAGAGCTTTACAATTGATAAGAAATATGCATGTTGTTATTGTGAATTGTTATTTGTTAGCAGGTATTTGCTATTTTCGGTGATCCGAGTATAATAGACTAGTTTACTCACTACTACTGACACAATATCACTATTTGTAATATCACTAATGTAGTGACAGAAAACTATTGTGTGTCCAAATAAAATTAATTATACTAGTTAATCAATCAGTTTTAGGTTTTCAAGAATAATTTTCATTATACATTTATGTTTTTAAATGTTTGATTTCTTTAAAACTTTCTATGTATAACAAAATATAACAAGACCAACTAATATAGTAAATTTACAGTGAAACTTATTCTAACATTATCTCGATTAAGTAAGAACTAACTACAAAGCTAATATTTTATATTTACACAGTTTTAAGCATCTTGGTACATATTATATAATATGTAAATCAAAATAATTGGCCACTTTAGGACATGTATGCTCGAAAATAATATAACTTTTTTTTAATTGACTGAAGTTAACTTTATTTTCTATAATAACTTTAAACTTATTGAGAACATTTTTTTCTTTGTTCACTTTTAATTTTAATCTGGAGGCAATTTAATTTGATTTACTGAACTGGTAATAGTATTTAAAGTATTCAATAACTAAAAATAATAAGTCATCGTGTATTTATAGTGTACATATTATATTATATTCTTTTTAATTAACTATATTATCTCAAAAAAAAATTTAGTCGTACAATTATATCCGTGCTAGTAAGTGAAATTGTCTCCAACCCACCCCAAAAATAAACTCTTAAATCTCCTCTGTTTGGAACCCATTACGTGCTTTTAGCCGCCAAAGAGTACTGTACAACCGGAGTATAGTACCCGGACCGCGTCTCCTATTCCGACGAGTAGAGTAAAGCCTAATGATTAGTTTTACGATGTCAGTAAGTTCCCGGACGAAACTTAATAGGTGAGTGGTTACATGTTCGTAAGTTTCTATACGAGCAAAAATACACCGATTTGTCATTTCGCAATACGGCGATAAAATTAAATGCATTACTTTCTGAACTATACTCGACTATAGGGTGTACCATTTATCCAACGACAATGACGTTGAATTCAGTATACTCACCGATCATTAACAGAGTATCTAAACAAATATTAAATTTATTAAGCTATTTATAAAAATTGATGTTTTTTCTTTTACGTCGAGTGAACAATTCTATTAGTCGATAATAATTAAACATTTTACGAGAAACACACTTGGATGTATTCATGTTTTGTGTAAGAACTTACACATACCCATGAGTGATTTTAAACTGCTATGTATATATCACGTATTCATTCATGAGGACTTACATTTGCCCAATTTCACAAGTATTAGGGTGATAACAGGTGAAGTCTTATTCTGTGCTCACATTACATTTTTCTTGTATTAAATATTCCTAGAAATATTGTCGACATAAGGAATCGACACACGTGTGTCGCATTTTATATGTGCAAAAAACACAGTTTGCAGTAAGATTGCTACAGCAAAGTGGAGATAACTGCGATGAACTTAAGATTTTGAGAAAAATTATGCAAGTATACATATTTTAAATAGATAATAATAACAGTTAATTTTCTCAAACTAGACATACACTTTATTTGCATTAGTAATAACATTTGAACAATAAAGTAATTTGCAATATTCAAGCAAAATAAAATAAAATGATAAAAAAAAGTATGCACTTCGCCCCAATGGGTTCTTCGCTCCTTCGACAAGTTAATGGGGATGGGTGAATTGAATTTCAAATAAATGATAGATTATTTCTTTAGTTTCTTCAATTCTGAGAAAAGCTTCAGAATTAAAATATACCGTTTATTGACGGAACAATTTCTTTGAATTAATATTTAAAGTTCAAAATTAACGTACAAACAGTCTATTACGTAAAAATCGTAAAATAGTTTACTTAAACGCTTATAAAAAAAAAGCTTGCGTTATGATTTTTGAAATTTTTTCAGTATCGTGAGTGAAGTGTATGAAAAAGGTTATATTAAATTTTCAAACATTTTCGTTAAATATTAAAAATATACCGTTCATAAATTTCACATTTTTCGTTTAATTATCAGTAGGTTTTTTTCAAAATTATCTTAAGTTTTATTGTTTTACTAAGAAGACAATTTTTTTCACCAAAAGATTTAAAACTTTTTATTCTATCTGTATTCAAAGTTTCATTATGTCAGGGTAGACCAATCTTTTTAAATAAATTGCCAAAGTTGATAATTAACCTAAAAATACACATATTTTAATAAATAAATTATAAAACACCGTGTTACATGACGTATACTAATGACTTATCGCGTGGCGTTTCGTATTCATTTATGCCGTGTAGTGTAGACGAAGACTTTAATAATAATATGGATTATCGTTTTGAACAATATTGAAAAATAATCATAAATTTCAATCGGCCTTTGGTTACGTCCTCTGCGAGCAACGAATTAATATTGCAAGTTACTTCGTACAACGACATAACCGGGGCTCGTTTTCAAACGCATTGAGACCTATTTTTGCGCACCTGAAGACCGATTCTGAGGATATAATTTATTTTAAACTAATCGTTTTAACGATTTGTAAGTTTAAGAAATAATAAATAAAAGCTTTATATAAAATGAATATTATGACGATTAATTTAATAAAACGCAATTTAATCAGAGGAAAATTTCCATAAAGTATTTAAGATAAAAACATATAAAAAGAAAGTATTTTAGCTCTGTTTTTTTTTTTTATATAAATATTCTAAAAATGTAAAGAAAGACATTATTTAAAATTAAACATTTTAAACCGCTAAGTTTTTATCCTATGCCTAATAAATGGATCACGTTTAAAATTATTACTGTAAAAAGTTGAACATTTTTAAATTTTAATTGGATACAATTTTCATTAAAGTCGATGTAATTTGTTGAGATAATTTTCGGTGTTTAATTCTATAGATTAAATTGAATGTACACGCATGATTGTGAAAAATTCTTAGAATACGCCATGGAGATTACTGTTATGTATTATTATTATAATACTTTTGGTTTATGCGACGTCAGCGTATTGCTCGCGTACGTCTGAGCATCTCATGTGGTTAACGCGCGAAGCACTCGATAATTATTATTATTGAACAACACCGTAGACGGACCCGTTACGTCACGGGAAGACGAACGGCAATGACGATGACGCACAGTGGGAGGAAATAGACTTCTACCACGACAAAATTTAATTTGATTATATTTTAGTAAAAATATATTTTTTTTCACTTTGGGTTTCAATTGACAAATTATAATGAAAGTATATAATGTACAAAACATATAAAAACTTAACTATAGTTTTACATATTAATATTATATTGATCTTAATATTATGTATTATGTACCTACATGTTATAGAAATCAAAAAAAGTTTTACTACAATTTTAAAATAATACAAATTCCTAATCAAATATTTGTCATGCGACAATTAACCATGTGAGCCAAAGCTTCATCTACGGTATACGGTATTAAATCGGTTTTTTCTTGCGATTTGCGAAAAGTTTTCCTAATTTTTATTGGACGATCGGAAGAATATTTGGTGGACTGTTTTAACAAATCTGCTGCTGCGTGTTTACCTTGTTTAAAAAGTTATACCCTCGTTGCCCGTAATAATCTTTCTGGAGAAGTTGTCTCTACTAATGATTTTACTTTTCGAGTTTTAGATCTTTCAGATAAATCTGAAAATGACTTTGACGGACGACCACGACAATCAACCGGTTCATTCTCATTTTGTGACAAAACAAATTTTGTATTTAACCATACTTCGTTTTTAGTCATAAATATAGTTGCAGTACGGTTTACTGATACCCATTTACGATTTAGCGTAGTTACAAATCCTAGAATTTTATTGTTCAAAATAATTTCATATTTTTCATCAATTGAGACATTTATTTTTTGTCCGATATAACTGTATAAAAATAAACGAGCATCCGAAGAACAAGGTTTTAAATGTGGTTGGAAATTTCTTAGCGCGTCGAATAAATCACGGTACGTAATGTTATCTATGAAAAAAAATTGTACAAATAAAATAGGCGAATTTAGGCAGACCATATTTTAAGATTTGCTAAATAATATGTTTACTAAAATATTGCAATGAAAATCAAAGTGCTAATTTGTGCTACTTTTTTTTAAATTCATTTCAATTATTATATATTACGATTTTCTACATTATTTCGTAATTAAAATTTTAAGAAATTTTGATAATTAAAGGTTTTATTAACTATATCTAACTGCAACATACCTTGGCTAGTAGTTTCCATTGTATTGAATAAATAAATACAACAAATTTAACAAAATTACAGATTTTATTACCGAAAACAATTATTTATTATGCACGTGCGTACCGCTAAGAAAACCGCTGCATAATGATTATTATTCTAATAGCGTATTGTTTAGGCTTAAAATAATATTAATATTAACGTAATTAGAGTATGATTATAACTTAATTTATGATAAATAGCTAATAATAAATTAGTATTTATTGCATAATTATCATAATTTTAATATTGTTATTTTTATTTTTGTCGCGATAATAGTCTATTTCCTCCCACTGTGTGACGGTTTCATAGATGGTGACGGCGTTTCGTCGGTACACCGTCAAATATCGAGCATAATAATAATGACGAACGATCGTCTGCTCTTCGGTCGTATCAATAGATTCGTGTAGAGAATTCAACGTGTAATCTTCTTGACGGAAAATTTTAACTTAACTGCTTAATTTTTTTAGTTTTTAACTTTTTAACTTATCTGGTCAATTATTTTTAGTTTTAACTTATAAACTTATTCAGTTAACATTTTTATGATTTTGACTTATTTTAATAGCTAATTTTCATCATCGTGCAAATAATTTAATTGTTTTTTATTCGTCGAATTCTCCGAAATATACAGGATGTCCCAGGTCTATTTGACTAATGCAATAACTTTTTTTCTAATCAATATTTTTAAGTTTTTTTTTTTTTTTGTAATGATTTGTAGAGCCCTGCGTTATAATTTGTATATCTTATATTTTATTTTTTTTTTACAACAAAAATAAATAATTTCAATTTTGTATCTAATATTTTTCTAATAATCCAAGATATCTATTTCATAAATAAGTATTTAAAAACCATTTTGGCGTTTAAAACTTTTAATTTGGTTAAGTCGTTAATTTTTAAACAATTTTCAAAGTGTGTTAAATTTAAATTTATTTCTTGCTAATCGCTGTCACTGCTGTAGTCGATTTTCAATTGTTTTTTTTCCAAGAAACAATAAATTTGTTATCATTAAAAGGTAAGTAATCAATATAAAATACACACATACTAATACGCACGATTATAAAGATTTCTTTATAATCGTGGTTTTCCATTTCATTGAGACAATGTTCTTTATAATCGTACTAATACGTATTTTATCATAATTTAACATAATATGATTACAATTTATAATATCATGTACATTTATACTATTACTTATTTTAAATCATCATCATTCATCAATATTTTATTGTTCAATCATTTAAATACGTTTAAACAAATTTAGAACATTTCGATTTTGAATTATGAAACAAATGACATGTGGTTTGAATATTAATTATAGTTATTCTTTAAGTCCTTTTTAAATTTAAAGTTTTAATATTATTTTATGGATCAAACACATTTTGTCGTAATCACTAAAAACCTTAAGACTTGTCTTCTCATATTTTAAGACAATTCTATTGTATTAAATTTATGAGAAATACCTAGTAATACCATGGAATTATCAAATTGAACATAATTCTTAGAAAATATTTTTGGAAATGCCTTTTTTAACACAGGTACATATTATTATCATTAGTTTGCAAGTTAAAATTATTTTATTTTAATATCTTTATAAACTTTTGGTAACTAGATACAAAAAAATCAAAAATTAAACATACCTACATATAATAACGTTTTAAATTCTCAACACTTCAAATTACTTATCAAGAAAAATATTCAAAATTAAATATTATGTAGTTTACCTATACACCGTACTACAATTGAAGATTTTAGTTTAATTTGAATAGCAAAATAACATTTTTGTTAAAATGTGAGTATCATTTGTATTAAATTAATTTATACTTCAATCTAACCATTTTAATATTAATATTTATATTCTCACTGATAATCTCAAAATTGTATTGCAGATCTCCTTGTATTAGAAAATTAATACAAAGCTTAATTGAAATCCCTTTTAATATTTACATATTGCCAGAGTTTATAACAGATAAAATCAATAATTTTCATGGCATAATATGTGACATTTAATGTCCTGATGGTTAAATTGTTTAAAACACTTAAGAGTGTATTGTTTTATACATGAATACTCTGCTAGTTGCAAACCGTTGTGTATTATTATAATTACACTTTTATTTATTTTGAACATTTAGCTAACAAATTGTTAACTTATTCATAGGTGTTGGTTATTTTATTTTCTTCAGCTAGCGTCACTAGTGAAATAACCTTATACATACATGTATAGCAGAGAATGATATTGAATGACAATAAGCAAATAGCTGAAAGTAAGTTTTTTAATTAAACTGGAGATATGTAGGTAACAATTAAAAAATAACTCAAAATTTTACTTTAATTTTTAATTATTTATATCATCATCAACTTCGTCATCAGAAATAATATTTACTGACATATTTTTACTGCCAGTGGTATAATTGTTGAATTTTTTTTTGTATTGTACCCAGCAATTAGGAGGGGAAGAATTTTTGTCTACGCCCATCTTGTGGTCATACACACAATATTTAATCTAAAATAATCATAATTAATAATATAGAGACATAAAGTCTAAATATTTTAGCTACATCACATTTTTCTAGTTACTTGATTATCTTTACACCAGTATTTTTGGCGTTTTAGAGCCAAATCTACTTCTTTTTTCCTCCAGTGTCTCAATATTCAGTTTTTTATGAATGGTGGCTAAGTCTGAATGCTTAGCACATCACCATGATTCACACTAGAAGAATAATTTTGTGTAAATAACTTATCATATTTTATGTAAAGAAATATAGGGTTATGTTTACTTTTTTATCATATATCACTTTGTTATACCCATCATTTTTTATGTCGTTCATCATCTTCTCATTCTCATTTTTGTCCAGTTGAAGTTCTTGCTATAATTATGTAATTATAAACAATTTCATAATTAATTCTTTGTTAATAAATATTTTAATTATAAGTTCGGTATTTGTAAATATTTTTATAATTTGTTATTTATTAAGTTTTCTAAAATTAAATAATGTAAATTTTATTAAAAATGTAGTGTATTGGGGTTCAACTTGTTCCTGAAATTGAGACATGATTATTTTGTATATTTTTTAATTAGGTAGGTACACCAATTATTTATATGGTATTTAGATTATTATTTATTTGTTTTAGCTTAATTTAGTATATTAAATGAATATTATTAGGAAAATTTAATATGTTATATATTATAGTCGTGAAAGAATGTTTTTTACTCTCAAAATTGTGATGTGCATGTATTGTAAAAAAAAATTTACCCCCCCCCTCTCACAAATATGTTCTATTTTGATCTTGTAAATTGTTATTGTGTATATGATGTATTACTGTTTTTAATGTTAATGCCTTTATATCTTTTTCTAAAGATGTATTTATTTCTGCTAACAAATTCAGCTCTTTTTGTGTGTCTAGTTTCTTTTTTAGCTCTTCCTCCGCCAGAACTTGAAGAGCTCTTAAATTAGTTGTATATTATTTTTTTTGATTTCTCTATAATTTAGTTTTAAAATATACAAGTATGATAAAGTATAGTTTATTTATTTATCATGATTTTATTATAAATAATTTTAGTTACCCAAATATTCTTCAGTTTTCTAACATCATCCGACAACTGACTATTGTGTAATTCTAATTCTGTACTTTTTAAGGACTCCAGTTCATATTGCCGAGATAAATTAAAATTTTTCTAAAAGTAAAACCAAACTGTGATTGTTTGAACATAAAAACTATTATAAATTAATTGTAACATCCAATGTATAAAAGTAGTTTTTACAGTTGCTAAATACTTGTTTAAAAGATATGTTATTCATACAATTTTTTTTTTTTAATAAATTTGTAAATAATTGTTTAATATATTACCTATTTCAACTCTTCATTTTCTAAAATCAAATTTCTACACATATCTTTATATTTTTTATATTTTGTAGAAATATCTGTTTTGGCACTTGAGTGTGTAGAGTCCTAATCGGAGCGAGATAAACGATAATTACTCATGATTAAAGACCGGATTTATATGTTTTTATCGTTATTTATATCGTTACTGGGTCTATGCAGTCTTATGAGAGTAAAAAATGTGGACAATTCGTTCAATTCTGAATGCGTACAAAAAAGTTTTTTTTGCATATTTGAGAATATTTCATGGGTTAGAGAATATTTAACCCATTTAGTATATTTTGGAATATTTCGTAAATTGCGAGAAAAAATTTCTATTTATTTTTAACTACCTATTATATTAGTATATAAGTATATTATAGTTATTTTAACTTTTGATTAAAATATATCAAAGGAATATATTTTTTTTTAATTTTATATATGTATTATTATTTTGTATTTCTAGCTGCTTCAGTGCAATTTCATTATGCAATTGTAAACCACTTAAATAATTGCTATTTAAAGATTACCTGTTGTTTAAAAATTTGTTTTGTTTTATTATGTTTTAATATATATATTAATATTTGTTATTTTTTCACACTGTACTTAAGTGATAAATACAACTTTTAATTAAAATATACCAAAGGAATATAATATAATATAATTGTTTTTATGTTTTAATATTATACTGTTATATTTATATTATATCCCTATTTCCCACTCTTACTAAAGTGCAATAGTATTCCATTAGGTATAATACGCAACTTTTAATACCTAATTAATACCTCACTATTAAAATAATCTTGAAAAAAAATTTTAAAATGCATATTAAAGCATATTATGATGTTTATTGAATATTTTTGCATATTTTATAAATTTTTGAGAGAATGTAATGAAAATATTTGAAGGTTTTTTAGAGAATATTAGCATCATATTTTGGGTATTTTAAGAGAATATAAATCAGGTCTTTACTCATGATTGTTGAAAATATTTATTATAATAGAAATACACTGTAGCTCAAACAAAATGTAAACCTCGAATGATCAATTATAATATTATATGAATTGGGAATTGCTGGTTTTATATGGTTTCATTAATTATTTACATACCTATTCTAAAACTAAACTATTTTAATGATCTTTATTGCATATTTGAATAATCTATAAATATTTTATAATTAAATGTGATGTTAATGGGTATTTAACATCTAAGAATTATGTTCAATCTGATAATTCCATGGTATTACTAGGTATTTCTCATAAATTTAATACAATAGAATTGTCTTAAAATATGAGAAGACAAGTCTTAAGGTTTTTAGTGATTACGGCAAAATGTGTTTGATCCATAAAATAATATTAAAACTTTAAATTTAAAAAGAACTTAAAGAATAACTATAATTAATATTCAAACCACATGTCATTTGTTTCATAATTCAAAATCAAAATGTTCTAAATTTGTTTAAACGTATTTAAATGATTGAACAATAAAATATTGATGAATGATGATGATTTAAAATAAGTAATAGTAGTTAGTAGTTACATGATGTTATAAATTATAATCATAATATGTTAAATTATGATAAAATACGTATTAGTGTGTGTGTGTGTATTTAATATTGATTACCTACCTTTTAATGATAACAAATTTATTGTTTCTTGGAAAAAAAAACAATTGAAAATCGACTACAGCAGTAATAGTGATTAATAAGAAATAAATTTGAATTTTAACACACTTTGAAAATTGTTTAAAAATTAACGGCTTAACCAAATTAAAAGTTTTAAACGCCAAAATGGTTTTTAAAAACTTATTTATGAAATAGCTATCTTGGATTATTAGAAAAATATTAAATACAAAATTTAAATTAATTATTTTTGTTGTAAAAAAATAAAATACAAGATATACAAATTATAGCGCAGGACTCTACAAATCATTACAAAAAAAAAAAAAAACTTAAAAATATTGAATAGAAAAAAAGTTATTGCATTAGTCAAAATAGACCTGGGACACCCTGTAGATCTAAATTTAAGTAAACATAAAAAATGTAATATCAATAATACGAGTAAAATCAATTCCAGTGGATAAAAGAAAAGTTCGTCCGAGATATTAATAATTTAATATGTATACCTGCTGCCTATTCGTATTTCGTTATCAATATGAGTAGGTATGAGTGTATGACATATAAGATTAGAAAATAATAAAATCGAAATAATTGCTGGAATTACCGCTAATTTCATTAGAAAATAGTAGGATACCAAATGGCAAATATTTACTCGTAAAAACAGCTCTTATAGTTGATTAGAAATATTCACGTTGTTACTGTAAATTTGTTATTTACTGAGTAAATTTTACTCGTGGTTATTTACAATTTTCGGTAGTCGGAGTATAGACCTATAGTCTTCTCAATAACCCGAATAAACTTAACTGTTTTGTGTTCAAATAAAATTAATTATTCTATTTAATAAATAAAAATAATCAATCAGTTTTTAGACGTTTAATGCCTTTAAAACTTTATTTGTATTAAAAAATATAACAACGCTAACTAATACAGTAAATTTACAGTAAAACTTATTCTTATATTATCTCAATTAAGTAATAATCGACTATCTGCAAAACTATATAATATTAAATATGTATAATATTTGTCATTATTATTTCTTTTTATAGTAGGTGGGGCTGTTAGAGAATTGGGGAATATGGTTTTTTTATTTTAAATTCTGATCTTAGTATTTACTATTTAGGCATCTGATAACAATAATTAACATGTGAACATTTTTGTATAATTTTATTATTTATTTTGAAATTAATGCAATTAAAATACATTTTGCTTATTTAATTATTTTTACTAATTTGCTTAACTTTGAATAATAATAAGGTTGTTTTTTTTTTTTTTTTGTGATCCGAAACTTTAGATGTCATCGTTCGTAAACGTCGCGTGATCGTTTTCAGCGAGTCTGAGGAAAAATGGTTGACTTCCGGTGCGTATTCCGAGTTATTTTCAGAAGGGGTTTTGATTTGACGCTAAGCAAATGTTTTGTAACTGTGTGAATTAAAAAAATGTTGTCTTGAATTTTTGAACACTTAAATCCGCTCCCTGGTACAATATGTAACGTTCTTAACTTTGGCACGGAAATCGCGTCGAGTAATAATTTAATTTATATTATGTTTACGAGTTGCAACGGTACCGTGGAAGTGGTGACGGCGAAGCTGCCAGGAGATGAAAGAAATAATTCGCGTAATGCGCGCGACCTACGTACAATGATCCGAGAAGCCGCCCCGTGGCTCCGGGCGCGTACAGCAGAGTAAAATGCGTTTCGAGTTGTTAGAAATATTAATAATAATAATAATAATAATGTAATAACAAAATACGTGCGGCAGTGAAAGGATCGTCGGAAGCCGTACGCCGCGACCCCGGTCGCCGTGCCCCCGGATAAAACTCGCGTCCCCTCTAGCGCGACAGCGGTCAGAGCGCCGCCGTCGTCGTCGTCGGTCGCGGGCAAACGGCAACCGGTTACCCACAGTCGGGCGCGCACCAAAAAACGCTCCCCTCCCCTTCCTCCCCTCGCCGCACGACCGTCGTTCCGTCGACTCGGCGGGGCCCCGTGGCCCGTGGCGGCCAAAGGCGACTTTCCGAGACGCCGGTCGGAGGGGCGTGGGTGTCGGCGAGGGTCGTTTCTCCGGCGGGTTCGGGGTTGAGTTCGGGGGAGCCGGACCCTTTGTACCCACCGCCGCCGCCGCCGCACGGGTGCACCTGCCATCGCGCGGCCGTGTGCGTGCGTGCGTGTGTTCGTGGACAGGCGCCAAGTCTCCGCCGGCGGCGATACCTACGGGGGGCAGGGGGAGGGGGGCCCGGCCTGAGTCTCCGGTGGTGGAGGTGTGCGCGTGCGCGCGCGCGGCGTTATAGTGTGAGTGTGTGTGTGTGTGTGTTTTAGTTTGTGTGCGTGCGTCGCCAGTGGGGGTAACGTGGCGTACGGCCGCGTGCGTCGTGTGACGTCACGGCGACCGCCGCCTCGACCCGTGGCCCGCGTACCCTAGAGGGGGTTGCCGGCTGTACCGACGGCGACGACGGCGTACGGTGGTGAATTTCAGTAACGTTCCCGACGTGTGCGAAACGTGTCACGCCTGTTCGTCGTACCCGCTATCCCGAGCCCGCCCGTCAACGACCCGCGACGTAGACGACATGCTCAACACGGTTTGATCGTTCGCGTCGCAATCGGTATTACAATAATTTTCTCACTTGTCATCGTACCGTACGTGTCGCGTGACGTCACAGTATAAAGTTTATTACGTCGTCGACGCGCCGCCACTGAAGTCTCGCCACCACCTCCCACACTTCGGAGGAACCCTGGAAACGACGCCGGAAACGGAGGTGAGGATTTTGCGATTTTACCGTGCATTGTTTTTTTTTTTTTTAACATTATAATATTGTGATAATATTATGATGTTGACGTCGTTCGGCGCAACACGTTATTTTTGCTCACGATCAGAGATCGTTTTTTATTTATTTTTGGATATCGTGTCTCTACCTAATGCGTACGATGCGCGCGAGCATGGTCTCGTCTTACCACTAAATTATTATCTTAATACTAAATTATTATACGTCCATTATCACGACGTCATATCGCATTCGATTGTATTATAAGACGACGTGCTAGTTGATCGCGCGTTAATGAAAGCGCCTTGATTTTTATTATAAATATAACACGCAGTAGCTGTATTGTGTATATAATATTTTACTAAACTTGAGACATGATACAAACACAGTGTGCGTACCTGCGTGCACATCTGACGTACGTATTTACATGTTGACTCGATGCGAAAACGTCAGATATTCTGGTTGTACACACCCTGTGTGTGTGTGTGTGTGTGTGTGTGCGTGCGCGTGTGTAATACGCGTAATAATATCGCGTGGTAGTATTATAGTCGTCGGGTTTCGGATCGTCGTCGTACCGTAAAGCGAGGGTGAGGTTGCGGAAGGGAGATGGGCACGTTTGAAGAGGGGTTCACGGGGCGTTACGAGGGGGAGACGGTCGGCCGGTCGCTGCTTGTCGATATTGTAATATATTTACGGCTGCTCGGGGTACGCGCGACCGGAGAAACGGGACCGCGTATCGACGCGTGCAGTAAACGCCGTGGTCATAGATCATTATTATACTCGCATTATTACATTATTACTCGCAGTGCCGTCCGGTAAGCGCGCATTTTCATCCGGTCGCGGAATATAACAATGTTATGCCGACCGACGGCCGCCACAGGTGAAACGGACGACGGGCACGTGTGTACTCGCGTTATCATCACGCACGGCCGTTTTATTTACCTATTCGAGCATGCGCAATGCTCGCACGCACACATGTACAAAAAAATACACAGATACACGCAAACTAACAAATTCTGGGTTGTTATTACCATAGCAATATCATTTATTATAGAAGTATTCAAGCATGTACGCACACACACACACACACACACACACACACATCACAATCACTGGTATGCAGAATGCAGATACATTATTAATCGCCTCGCACACTTCTGTTCGTAGGCAGTGTTCCAGAGATGACAGTGTTGCTCTAGAATCGCGAATGTGTACGCTCGTGATCACGCGCGTGTTCATTTGCGCGCTTGACAGTATGAATATGCGACGTGTGTGTGTGTGTGTGTGTATACGTATATTTTACACGCACGCGTGTGTGTGCGTGCACGCGTATATTATATGTGGACCGGTCCCCCCGAAACTGGTTTGTGTTTATTTTTTACCACCACAGTGTCCGAGGCGACGGGGAGGCCAGACTACAATAATTTCACGTGTTAACTGCATGAGGCGGTTCTGAGATGTTCAACACTATACGGGTTAGGTATACGACAGTGTCGCGCGCGCGCGTTCGCGAAGGTCGTTTAGCTGTTACACAACGTCGCCGTTTTCGACGACGCGAAAATCGGTGCAAGTTTTCTCTCCGGTGACCATTCTTTCCCTGTACGCCTTGTCACATTCAAACACGCGTGGACATGCGTTATATCGTAACAATTTATAATGTCGTCGTAACTTAGTGAGTTTGCGACATTTTGTTTCGTCTTCTTTTAACGTTTTGCCAATGACGTGCATAATATGTGATATAACGACTCGTTCTACATATGCTTGTGTGTGTGTGTGTGTGTGTGTGTGTGTGTGTGTGTGTGTGTGTGTGTGTGTGTGTGTGTGTGTGTGTGTGTGTGTGTGTGTGTGTGTGTGTGTACTTGTACACGTAAACCACACGGCCTTCTTTCTGATAACAACACGAGTGGCGTTAAGACGCACGTCCGAGTTGGTCGTGAGGGGGAGGGCACGCGGTTACTCTGTCGTGGTGTTCTTCGCGAGAGGGAGACGAGTGAAATAATTATAATTTATAATATTATATGGCCTCAAACGAACGCTGTTTTCTCTCCCTTTCGTCCCACGCGGCTCGTACGTCGCGTAGGCGCAACGCGTTTCCACGAGGACCCAGTGACAAAGAGACATGTGGCAAAGTGTACCCTTTTAAGGTGAGCTTGTAGTTGTTCGGTAGGGAGCTACAGAATATTATGATTAAACTAAAGTGCTCACAAAACACATTTTATAGTGCACAATTAAATACACTAATAAACTTGTACTACACAGTTTTAAATATTGCCTTATTTCGTTAAAAAATGCATTATTGATATGATTATCTCGATGTCACAATGATGTAAAGGGGGGGCTATACGGCACAACACTCGTATACGCAGTAGTGACCGCGCTGTGCGGTCTCACCGTGTACGCTAAATAACAAGAATGAACACGACCACGTGTTCCGGCCGTGTGCTGCGGATAATATAATAATATCACGACCGTTCGACCGAAACACTCGCCGTGGCACGCCGCGCGCCGGACGGGGATTTTCGGTGAAATCGTTTGTTTTTCGACGAGTGCAAAAAACAAAAAAATATTATTAACTTCTCGAATCGCTTGGACGTACGGAGCCATACGATGACGCGGCCGCCGTGAGAGGATGCAGAGGCGAACGTTGTCGGGACTTGTACGCGATATTCGTGTCGCGTTCGATATTCTCGCGGCGGCGGCGACGGCGACGGCGACGGCGTTTCCAAGGTAAAACCGGGCATAAAACGCGTGTTGGCCGGCGGCAGACCTTGTCGGAACGCGCACCCAGCGCGTTTTGTTTTCGTGGGTAGGTAGTAAAGAACCACTACACGCGGTAATATTATGTACTCGTAATATTATTGTGATCCGGTCGACGACGGCTGAAAACGAAAGAAATAGGCCAAATAATTTCATTTTCGTTTGTGTTTACGTTCTATCCGTCGTACAACTGGTTTCGTGCATAAATTATCGTCATTAATAACAATATTATTATTATTATTATTATTGGTATATCAATCAATTAATATCAAACGTTTACGTATTTTAGTGCAATAGATTTGTGATATCTCGTTCGCGTTATTATTCACGTATATAGTCTCATGACTATTATTGTGATTATAACTTCAAAATATCATTGGTTATTTCGTTGCTGATCGTATTCTCGTAAACGATGCATCGAGTACATTAGTTTTATCGACTCCGTCTAATTTTTCTATCTACAGGTACTCGAATTTAAGTAAACTGGTTGATTTATCACCCCTCTCGTACAACATAATAATAATATGTAAAGCCAATACGATGAAATTGTTACAAATTTTGTTTTATCTTTGAATTCGTTGTTTTTTTTTTGTTTTTGTTTTTTTAGTATGATATAAATATCGTTGTATTTTTAACTAACCCTGACCGAAATCCCATGTTGGTCATTGATAATAAAACTAAATTATTATCGAATGCGTAATCTTCTATGGCGCCTTCGTCCATTCGTTTGTCGCGTTATAATCTACTACGTTTGAACTCGATCTTCATACATTTCCCCCTGATAATCCTGGTCGGGTCGGTTATTCTGGCTAACCTAAGCATGACATCGTCTAGGATGAGTTCTGTAGTGAAGTTTATGATTTCCAAATTTTCAATTCGAATTCGCGGTCCGAACGGTAATGAAGGTGGGACTATTAGTAGTTTACCGGTTTACATGTCAAATTAGCAGAGCGAGAGTGAGAGGAAATGGCCGAAGCTATACTAGGTATTTATTGTATTTTATGTCATAATTTACCTATGGTAATTTTATTCTCAAAAGTTTACCTGAATTCTCAATTTTTTGTACGATTTTATTCATTATAAAAGTTACAGAATTATAGATGATATTAAAAACCAGTACTATAAACTCTAAAAGAAATTCTGTTATAATTTATTTGTGCTTAATTACAATCAATTAACACTGTTACATATCATAATGTAATAATATGGACTTGAATAGTGAAGTATAATCAATTTTATTTTACACATACTCAAAAAGTAAAACTATAACATAATATACCTAATACAATTATTATAACTCATAAAACATACGGCATGATCAGATGCATTTTTTTTTTAGCCCGACGACAGTTTCAAAAATTCATATTTATACTCTCTGTAATCAGTTTTAAAAATGAATCCGTACTTATATTTGATAAATTCGTTTAGGAGGTTATCTAAATGTCTAAAAAATGTTGGTATGTCCCAAAAATAGAACTTTAAAGTAATAGAAACAAATCGTCAATACGTGTTCCAACGGAAATTAATAAATTATCAATCTCTGTCTATAGGTAATGGGGACAATCCCTTTGTTTACACATAATATTTGGCACATTCTAATGTTATAAATGATTTATTATACTATGCATGTATAAAATGCTATTGAAGTATATTATTTGGCAATCGTCATGATATTTTTACGCCATATTTCAATTAGGTTAATAATTGTTAAATATTCATTGATATATTGTCATTTTGATTGGACAATTTTAATTTTGATTTATTATTTTAAAGTATATATAAATAACTTAACAAGGAATTTATTTTTCTTCAGATGTTTTACGTTGTACAGTGTCTATGATTACTTATACATAATAATCCTAGGTGGGCACTATCTTACCTGGTTAATTATTTTTGTTTTTAACTTATTAACTAATATAAAAATAAATATCATAATACAAATAATACAGGTAAATACGATTCCAGAGGATAATACATAAAGTTGTCCGAGTTTTGAATAATTTAATAATATGTATACCTATTGCCTATTCATATTTCGATATCAATACGAGTATGGCATATTATATTATGAGATTAGAAAATAACATGATCGAAATAATTTTTAGTAGTACCATTGATATTATTTGAACAAATTAGGATACCAAATGGAAAATCTTCAAAAATAGCTTTTACAATCGATAAGAAATATTTATGTTGTTATCGTAAATTGTCAATTGTTAGCAGGTATTTACTATTTTTGGTGATCCGAATTTAGACTATAGTTTACTCAGTAAACTAAACTATTCTGTGTCCAAATAAAATTAATTATAGTAGTTAATCAATCAGTTTTTAGGTTTTTAAGAATAATTTTCATTATATATTTATGTTTTTAAATGTTTGATTTCTTTAAAGCTTTATATGTATATAACAAAATATAACAAGACCAACTAATATAGTAAATGTGAATAGAGTGAAACTTATTCTAATATTATCTCAATTAAGTAAGAACTAACTACAAAGCTGTATAACATTATAAATAAAATTATATAATATACATCACTCTTATTTCTTTTTATGGTAGATGGGGTGTTAGAGGATTGGAAAAGGTATTTCAACATTTTTGATTTTAGAATTTTTTGCATCTAATATCAATAAATTAATATGTTAAAATTATTTTTGTGTAATTATATTATGTATTTATTTTGCAATTCAGATAATATTGTTTATCTACAGATACTATAAGTTTCTGACAACAATTTATTATAATACCAATTTAATATTTTATATTTGCACAGTTTTAAGCGTCTTGGTACATATCTGTGTAAATCAAAATACTTGGCCTCTTTAGGACATGTATGCTTGAACATAATATAACTTTTTTTTTAATTGACTAAAGTTAATTTTATTTTCCATCATAACTTTAAACTTCTTGAGTAAAATTTTTTCTTTGTTCACTTTTAACTTTAATCTGAAGGCAATTGAATTTAATTAACTTAACTTGTCACAGCTAATTTTTTTTATTAACTTGCCCAATTTTACTTATAATGTACAAATGATTTAAAAATAGTTTGATAAATAATAAAAACACTTAACGCAGACGAAATTACAGTGAATAAGTATGACAAATAGCCCTGGATTCAAAGTCTAATCTAATCATGGAGTAGATACTTAGAATAAAGTAATATTCTATTTTACGGATAGACTTATCGTATAATACATGAGGTATGACCAAGCACTAACCTAATCTACACCCATATACTAAATATTCTTAATATTTAAGCTTTATAAAATATGTTCTCTTCATTTTACCCTTGATAGCTATTCAAACGTATGTTAAACGATTAAAACATTTAAAGATGTCAGTATGAATTTGTTGAAAAAATAACTGTCTAATAACCTAACTAACTAAAAAAATAACCTAACTTATATAAATATGAGGCATATATTTGTCCTCGCCATTCGATTCAGCTTGTAAAACAATCTAAACAATACATGTCCAAGTTTGACAACAAATCGAACAGGCATCTAAATTGAATTTGTGGGTTCGACTGTTACACATACTGTGTTGTAGAAAATTCAATTTCGTTTTAAACAAGTATACCTGAAAAATCAACCCTTCTGTATAAGCCATTAATTTACAAGTGCACGTACTAATGTACATGTGTATAGTCCTAAGTGATAACTTATACACTATTAGGTATATTAATTCTATTCATATCCATTGAGAATCGATAAATTATATTTTTGATTTAAGTATTCAGTTATACTAATTTGTACTGTTTTTTATCTCGTAAATTGATCGTTGAATTACATTTGAAGTCATTAAAATAATCAAAACTCTCTTTAAATCAAAAATTACCTAAATTTAACGTTTAAACTCTATTTGTACATAGTAATTAAGTTACTTAATATAAAAAAAATACATAAGAATTTTAAATGTATTAAAGGTTTAAAAAAAAAAAAATCAATGACATCGAAGTAATCGACTGAACAGCCGAATAATACCATTTGCAAATTCAGTATTTGGAAATTTTTTTCCATCTGAAATCCTAAAAGTCTTTGATGACACACGAAGCTCTAAAACCGTCTAATATAGCGTCGAAGGGAGAGTTCTCTACACGCACTTTCCTTACGGCTCGCAAACATAATACCTTGGATCTCTCATAGGGGCTTCCTTCGTGGGTTTTTCTCTTTCCTCCCCTACTATTCTCACTCGGTACTATAACATATATATATATACACATGAATATGTGTGTGTGTGTGTGTGTGTGTGTGTGTGTGTGTGTGTGTGTGTGTGTGTGTCTGTGAGTCAGTTTGTGTTTGTGTGCGTCTGTGAGTGAGTGTGTGCGCGCGAGTGGCGAGAGCGTTTTTGGTCGCCGGGTCGATATTGTGTTTCACAACATCGTGGGGGAGATATGTACGCGTTCAGGGGTGCCGGCACGGACAAAACAAGACCCCTAGAGGGAAGTCCCTTATTCAACCCCCCTCCCGCCACCCCGCGGACCGTTCGCGAGCCCGTTCACCCCATCCACTGCAGGAACCCCCCATCGCGGTGCCCGACCCCAGGCGGCGACGGCGTATATATAGCCGTTCCGCCCCGAAACACCGCTGCGAACGCAGGGTTTAAAAATACACGCGGCCTTCGGGCGGCACTAATGTAAAAAAAAAAAATTCTCCTCGAGCTTTTATTTTTGCTCTCCAGACGTTGCCGGGGCAACGTGAAAATTTTCGACGAACTGCTTACGCGATATCGCCTACGTTGGAAATATGGCCGTCGGCTTTCACGCTTAAATATCCGTCAGCGACGGTTAATACGACGAAATAGCTGGTGTCGACGTGTTAAACGTTCATTCTTTCATTGTCTTCGGCGTGCAGATAGGACGCGCAGCTTCCGTTTGTCCGTACGCAAATGTTGGAGTCACGTCGTGTCCGATTCGCATCTCGGGTGGTGACATCTGCACGCACGGTTACACGCTCATTTGCATCGGTTTCTCGTGTTCTATCGGAGAATAAAAAGCGTCGCGCGAAACACGAGAAAACAATAATAATCATATTATTGTTTATCATTGTTCTCGGGGTATCGCCGAACCCCCCGCTCATTGTGTCTGATGTTACGTATAATTATTATGATCGTTGATAAAATAAAATCGCTGAGCAGAACGCGTTGGTAATTCTCATAAGAGATTTATACGTAAGCGTGTAACGAATCGATATCCGCGTGTGCACGCAGCTCGGCTGTCCAAAACTGAAAAACGCAGTAACTTTCATTTTGTTTCATCGATTAATTTAAATCCTCATTGACATTTTACCACGCTCAATAATATAAATATTGTATTTTCTTTGGATCCGTGTTGTAATTATTTAATTCATTACCAACGTGTAACTGCACAAATGTATTACAAGACAATGTTACAGTGGCTCATTAATGTTTTTTGTAAACCAGCTCTTTTGTACAATTTTCTGAATGACGGTTACTGGATTTTTGTTTTGGACTATACGTGCAGCTCGTATTCGTATGGGACACGACGGCAGATGAATTCGCGCATTAGGTTAGGTTAGAGAAACTGTCGAAACGCTCGTTTAATAGATAAAAAAAACTGCGTCCCGACGGTCGTAGTTTATATATTTTTCACTCGCTGTGTGTTATTCGCTCCTAGAAAACGAGGCGTATCGTAACACCAATTGAATCTCCGTGATGCGCCGTGTTCATCTGAGCGGTATGATAATGCATTATGATATTTACGATCGGTACGCGCGTGGCGAGTCGGTCGTATATTTCGCGCCACGTGTAGGCCACTACTCATGGCCAGGACGTGCTGTGGTATATCCGCGTACATTACTCGCTATATTATATATAATATGTTTGCACAGGATACAAGCGATGAGATCAGGTTTTCGGGCACTTGTCACCTTTTGTTCGGATGGGCGCACGGCAGCGGTGTGGTGATTGTATTTTATATATTCGAAAGTAACGATAAATCATTGAATCTGCGGAAAACAGCGTGAACTGACCGTAAACACGGCGATTAAAGTGTGATGTATAAGACGTTTTGTAAAATGTGAACTACTCGTAAAATATCGGACGAGTAAAATATTTAAAATGATTATTAATTAATGTAGTGTTCATAATGCGTGTACAGCGACGTGACGTAATTTTGTACAGAGACGTAATGGAACTCTGCTTTCAAAATTACAAATTATATTGAAATAATTTTTTTTTAATAAAACATGCTTCCAGAAAATCGAAAAAGTTCCTCGTTTGATTAAAAAGCAATTAATATTTTAGAATTATAAAAATATTTATAAAGAGATGGTTTTTTTTAATTTTTCTCGTGTAACTCAAAGATAGATTTCTACTGAAAATTTTACTGATGACATCCTAATCATCAGAAACATAATTTATTATAGTCTACACAATATACTTTAATAAGTTTATAAATAATTATTTAACAAACAATTAACGTAAATTCAAATAAGTACTTTTTTTTATATATATATATCAGTGTATTTGAGCGTGGATATCATGAATTATAAAATAATATGATGTTAGTTATTTATTATTTAGAAATTGAACTTGATGTTTTTTCTATATATAATCAAGTAGGTATAACACATCGTTTTAAAACTAACACGTAATTTCTGGTTTTACTCCGAGTCTAAAATGAATAATATATGTTATAATATATACTGCATACAAGTATTTCCTTGTTTTTCTTGTCTGTTGATTTACTTTTGACGCATATACACATTACACATCCAGTTTATGGTATTGCCGCACGTTAATGATAGTTATAAAATGTTATAATAATAATAATAATAACAATAACAATCGTTCGGTTCGAATCCTGACCACGAATACCTGTTTTGTCAACACAAGACATCTAACATTACAATTCATCGACTTCAATAGACACCACCCACTGCGATTAAACTCTATATCCTATTTATATTATATTCTTCTATTGTGACATACCATTCGATTAGCGTGTGGGTCAAATGTTACTTGGGATTCGGAATTCACGAATTTCAATCGCCACGTGACGCGAAATCTGAGAATTTTCTGACGGAAGTTTTCTAAAAAATAAATCACGTTTTTTCGTCATAGCTTTTGGTCCGCGTCCTTTTCTCCCCTCCGTTTCACCCTCCGCGACGTAGGCTCTCCCTGCATTATTTCGCGTAATATTATCGACTCCGGATTCCCCCTATACCCCCACTGAGTCACCGAGCAAAGGGTCTGTCCCCCTTGTTTTAATCCCCCTTTCATGCTGCCCCTCCTCCCGGCGCACGCACACACACGCGCGCGCATTTATATATATATATATATATATATATGTATATACATGGGGCCCGCGCTTTTAACGATCGCTACGACGGCGGTTCCCTCGTGGCAGTTCTCCCCCTCTTTCTTCCCCCTACACACGTGAAACAAAAAAAAACCAAGCTAAAAAAGGGTTGCTGAATTGCCAGATTGAAGAGCCAAGTCCAGTATCACGTACAGGCTACAGCTATAGTGAAATGATGATCAAACTTCGGATTATGCGATGAATGAGAACTTACGATGCGTTTCGATTCGATACATAGAATTTGTCTCGTTATTCGTTGTTAGTTTACGCGTTTATGTTTACCCTAACGTGGCTGTTATTCGCCGGACTTTCCCCGTTTTGAAAATAATTATTGAAATTTCATGTCGATTTAAACGTTTTATCGAGGATACGTATTTATTTTGATAACGTATTATGGAATACGCGACTAAAAAATCTTTTGCGTTTGATAAGGTCAAATAAAAGAAGGAACTCAAGTTAGCGGAAATGATTGGATATTCTTTTCACTTTTTCAATAGCTATACAATGAGCTCACAATAGTAAAAAAACGTTCCGTTTTTTATAAAATCGAAAAAAATACGTGTGTCAGAATCAGGCCACGTTCCGTTATAATTATTCAATAGGTATTAATGATTCTTTTGGGCCTTTTCGTGACACGAAAAACACATAGCAAAACAATCGTGTGTTTATGCTGTGACATATGTTTTTCTGAGGTCCCGAAACACAATGATAATTATTATTATTATACTTTTCGTGAATACCATTGGACGACGGGGTAAACCAACGCCAGATATAAAGTACTGGATTTAGCTTTTTCCACGTCTTGTAATATTGTTGTTTTTAAAATAATTATTATTTTTGTATAGTTGTGGATTTTTTTTTTCACGAAACGTCACGAATATTGTTGATTTTATTGTGTCTTGCTTCTCCGGTCCTTCCGCGGCGTGCGTATGTTCGTTTTCAAAATAGCCGACTCTATCGGGTAAAATAGGTTTTCTACCACAAGCTCAGCTGTACACTCACACACACACACACACACACACACACACACACACACACACACACACACACACACACACACACACACACACACACACACACACACACACACACACACACACTCACACGTATTATACGCCGTGAATGTTTTTAAACACTGCAGTCAGCGCGTTGGTGTGGCACACATGCGGGACCCTCGCTAAGGTTTTTATAATGTTGCCCCATAGTGTCGGGACGTGCATGCAGCAGGTCTATCCGAAAAGGTCCGTCTCCCCCGCCCGTAGAGCACCCGCCCCCAACCACGCACCGCCCGTCCCTTCTCCGCCGCGCGCTGCGTGTACATGCCCGCTCGCATGACGCGCGCCTGTGCGTGAGTGCACGCATTACCAAAACCAAGGCCCCCCGGCACGATGCTCGGGTACCGCGTCGCAGGGGTGACCAAAATTCCGTAGAAATGTGTTCCTTGTCCGAAACCCACTAAATACATAATATTATCGCCGCGTACTGTAACACCGCCTTAGTTGTGTTCAATGTGCATTAATAAACAACATTTAGGAAATCGTAAAACACGCGAATTCTATTTTCGGTATTTTATAATGTAGAGAGAAAAAATTATATATAAATTTATATTATTCTACTATACAGTAGCAGCCTACGTACGATCACGTGATTAAACGAATGTTGAATGAAATAATTATCGTTGATTGATTACGTGTAATTTTTGCGTTTTTATTACTGTCTTAGACCGTCGACCATTCAGTCATGATTAATGACGTGTGAATATAAAATCATGTAATTGTAAGATTTTTTTTCTTTGTTAAAAGAGTAAACTTAATTGAAATAGAAAATATATTGACTCATTAAAAATGACATGTGAAAAAATTACATGATATTCGTATTTCGTATAATTATATTATGTACACATTTATATTCAACATAATAACCGTACCAAGCAATTCAATAATTTTAAAACAGAATCAATATACTTGTATTAATGTTTGTCGTTTACGTTTTTTCTCGCCAGATGACTAACGACATGGAAATAGGCAGCAAATCGTTTCATCTCCGATGGAATAATCATTTGGAGAACTTGCGCGCTCTGTTCGAATGTCTGTTTAACGAACAGATTCTCGTTGACGTGACAATCGCTTGTCAAGACGGCCTATTAAGGGTACGTGTGAATATTTTGTACAAAGTGTTTCAAATAACAACATATTGTCATGATAAGGAACATGTTATTGTTGTATTTGACGTTTTTTTTTCATTCGCGTCCCGTGTTTAGGCGCACAAGTTGATATTGTCGGCGTGCAGTCCGTACTTCGAGACGATCTTTCAGGAAAACCCGTGTAAACATCCCACGGTGATCATGAGAGGCGTCACCCTGAACGAAATGCAAAGTTTGTGTCAGTACATGTACGTGGGTTCGGTCGAAGTGCAAGAGAGCAGTTTGAGTTCACTGCTGAAAGTGGCCAGAGAGTTGCAAATCAAAGGTTGGTTGGAAAAAACACGATAACCAACGAGTCATAAAATTTCATGATTATATATATTTTTTTTCGCGCCATTGTTTAGGTTTGTCCGAGAAGACGATGACCAACGACCATTCGAAATCCAAGCCAACGTTCAATTATACACCGATTAAAGGCGATGGCTCCGACGCGGACAAGTTTGAAATTGTAAGTAAAAAAACATTGCGTCCAACTTCACGTAAATATGTTTCCACTGCATAAGCACAGAAATACCGAGGGAGGTGTAAGTATGTGGCTAAAATGTAAACAACATTTTTTTCTACTTTCACCCCCTCTTACTAAAAAAACATCTCTTTATCTCTTTTTGAAACGCTGAATAGGTAAGAATCTATAGAGAATAATATCCCCGAATGCAGAATCAAAAAAAAGCATATTTTCTCGTAAAAATATTGCTAGGAATAATACAACAATTATTCCACTAGTCGTTGAGAAACAATAATTTAATCTTATATTTGAAAATAAAAAAGGTACATATAGGTATTGAAACATAATTTAAAAAATCTAAAATACATCCTATGGATTATCAACGACTAGTATAAAACCGATTTGAAAAATTGTTTGAACCAATAATTGATCCGTCACATAAGTTAATTCAATAAGTTGTTATAAATTCGTAACTTATACCATTTCGAATGACGCTGTGGTACATACTTTCAAAGTATAACTATTTACAGAAAAAATTCAAAATAATTATTTCGGAATTAATTTAATACTTTACAATGTACAATGTTTTCTTATTCACGGATATATTATTTTTAACGATGTGTTTATCATTATATCTACTACCAACGTAGCCCTGATATAATCCGTAGACTTTCCACTCTACCGAAATGTCTATGTGTGTACAGGTCGTATCATAAAAAAATCCTAATTACAATTCAACCCTATGGTCGTATGGATGTAATGCGATAAATTTAGCATTTTCATGTACAATCTGTAACGTTCGTACTTAATTCCACATTTTTATAAACACAATATGGTACTATTTTATAGTGAACTTCTAAGATTAATATTATGAAACCAAATAAATATTTTTTTTCGAAGAAAATGTACGTCTCAAAACTTGTATTATGGGGTGATTTGTTTGTGATGTGAAAATCGAAAGTCGAATTTCCCTGCTTCTCCACACTGGGCGATTCTAGACTTTAAATATTTATGTCTCTCAAAGTATAATTGTCGTGAAGAAAAACGTAAACATTGACATTTCCGAAAAATATTCGTTTTCGTGTTGTAGTCATGTTGTGAATAATATTAGTGAATATTAAGAAAATCTAAAAAAAAAAAAACGTCACAGTGTGATAATTTAATATTTTTATTGCGTGTTCACGTTGTGACTTTTCTCCGTGTCCGCAGACGAACGGCGCCGACGGGGCGGACGACTCCAAGACGTACCAGGTGCCGTGCGAGGACGACTCGTCGGACAACAACGCGTCGTTTGAGCACACCAGCCTCCTTAGCCCGCAAGTGATGATGGACGAGCACGCGGCCGACGAGAACAACGGAGGCGGCGGCGGCGGCGGCGGCGGCTCCGGCAGGCCCGCGGCCGTCGTGCAGCTGGCCGCGGCTGGCGGCAGCGGCGCGGCGGGCCCGCTGCTGGCGCGGCCCAAGTACCACGCGTCGCAGATGGCCGACTTCCAGGCGTTCATCGAGGCGCAGGGCCAGAAGGCCGCGGGCCTGGCCGCCGGTGCAGTGGAGTGCCCGACGTGTCAACGCACGTTCCTCAACAAGCAGAACCTGCGGCGGCACATGCAGACGCACTCGGGCCTCAAGCCGCACCAGTGCACGTTCTGCAACCTGTCGTTCCTGCGGCTGTCGCACCTGCAGCGGCACCACCGGACGCACACGGGCGAGCGGCCCTTCATGTGTCCCGAGTGCCCGAAGAGCTTCTCGCGGTCCGACAAGCTGCGATATCATATCATGCAGCAGCACGCCGCCATGGCGCACATGCCCGGACCCAAGCAGAGAGGTAGACCGAAAAAGGTCAGCATACAATTGAGAAGACTTTGCGCCGCGATCGCAAGCCGCCCCGACCGCCCGAACCCCCCCTGTACGCCGATCCCGGGGGGTTTACTCTTATTCCGCCCACCCGCTTCCCCTTTGTTTACCGAGGTAAAAGGCTCGTCGATTTTGTCGCCGGTGTGGTATCGATCCCGCCGTAGGCGCACGGGCAGTTTTCAAACAACCCTTCGATTCCGCAGGGGATATCCGTATCCTTCAAAATAACACTGCTCGTTTCTTCCACTTACTTTTCGGCCGAAAACGATAAAGGTTCGATTCCCGTTAATACCAGAAAGTGGTTCTGTTATAAATATTTTTTTGAAACTCGTCTAACTCGTCAGATTAAAACATTTTTCATCCTCCATAAGCCATATATTAAAGTAAATGATTTAATTAAGAACCTTAACTAATTAAACAGTTTAAAATGGGTTATTTTTCTAAGATAACGTTATTTTTAGTCAATGTTAAAATGGTGTCTTTGGAGTGTAAAATTCGTAAAGTAGTAATTAGAAAAAATGTCAATTGATGGAAAAATAAATTGCGCTTAAAAGTTAAACTGAATTACTCAGAAGGATTGCGTGTCTGTATATAAGTAATAAGCATTGTTCTACTAATATTTGTAAAAAAATTTTGTGGCGAAAACAACAATAAAACTTTTTTCGATAGGTTAATGGGAAATGGGCATAACCTAAGACAAAGAAATTGTTTTTTTTTTTTTTTTTCCAAAAAAGAACTATTTCGGATTCTGCCTTTTACCTAAGTATACATATTTTGTTGTGGTTGTAATCGTCTTGATTACTCCTTTTATCAATGTTAATGTGTGAACGAGTATTAAAACAGTATGTACAGTAAGTTTCAAAAATCAGATTACAAAAAAAAGTTTACTTTTAGATTATTGACATCCACTGTCAGGCACTCTGTATAATATGTACCTATGTAAAGTGTACACGGACTGCGGGAATTCATTGAAATAACCACACTCCGTGAAGAATCTCAATTTGATACATTGTAGATCGTTAACTTAACTGATCATTAATATTTTTAATGGATACGATGTGGCATTCTATCATGAGTCTACGCGTTTTTTTCCTACGCACGTTTGATGCAATGCGTCCATCTGTCGGACGTGGTGTTGAAAAATGTCGCGTCGTTTTAACACTACACGAAAACTAGTTGACGAAGTTGACGATTGTCAGCCTTCTTGTTCCGCTATGGGATCTGGGCGTTACAGGAATAATACATATATTGTACGTATGATAATTGAAGTAATTTGAGTAATTGAACGGCCACGGGTGTAAAACTCAAAAAATAACAGCAATCGATAGACTGTTCAAAAACTTCTGATATCGGTGGAATCCATGCTTTACCGGCTAAATTGATAGATGTTCCTTACTCCTATTGGTTGGTTGAGTCTTGTCGGTCCAGGGCCGGGGGATTTTTTCGACGCGTCGGTCTCGGCGCAGACAATTTTTTTAACCGTATGCTTAATTCGCTCGTTTCAGTTACTAAATGATATACCGCGATGTGTTACAGTTTGATTCGGCCACCAGCAACGTGGACGTGACCATGGTGGCCAACATACAAAACTTCGAAGAACAATGTGTACCGACGCCCGTCCAGGAACTCCAAGAGCCGTTGAACTTGGCCCATTAGAAGATCTCTCCACAGTTTTTTTAAGTGTTTTTCCATACAGGGTGTCTCACAAAGTTATTTAAACAATTCGAAATTGAAATTCCAATCAGAATTATCAAATATGTGTGATACATCCTGTACATATTACATTGTATTTATGAATATTTATGAATATTTATTTATCTATGTGTACACAGAGTGCTGTCGAATTTTAGTCTTTACAATATTATAGTGTATAAAATTGGTATTATTAGTCCCTATTTGATTCTCATGTAAATAGAAGACGGGGTATACGTTATAATAGATATTTATTATTTTATGAAAGATTGCATAAATTACTTTTTCTGTGATAAAGTGAATTTATACAATGTGTATTGTACATTTTTAATTCTGTATTACTGTATTTATGATACTTATTCATAGCAATGGAAAATAATCGCGTTATATTAATGTTTTAATATCGTGCATTAATGATTTTTCTACCTGCCATTAAGGGTATTTCCATGTTTTCTTTTCAATACTTAAATTTTTTATCATTTATTTTATGTTGATGAATCGATTGAATATTGATTATACCATACCCAAAATTCCATTATCATCTGATACTGTTAGTATCCTTGTTTTCAAGACTTGAACAATTTTTATTCACACACATAATATATATATATATATATATATATATATATATATATATATTTACTGTCAGTTGTATTTTACATTTTGAATGACTGATATCAGTGAAAATATGTTTTCTATTAAAAATATATATTATATAAGACTGATAGAAATATGTATAGTAGTAATAACCATTTGTACGCGCAAGAGGTATGAAACTTACCAGAATCATTGTGAAATTATATACATATAATACACATATATTATAAGTATACTAATAGCATTAGGTATAAAATTAGTATTCCTTTTTTAAACAAAGATAAATGATATTTGATCGGTATATTCGTGTATGTGTGTATGTGTGAGAGTATTTTGAAGACATTAAATATAACTCTATGGATTTTGTATTATTACTTATTATTTATGAATTATTATTACTATTATTATTATTATTATTATATTGTATTATATACGTGTGTTTGTTTGTACCTACACGAATATTGTTTAAGTCTTTTTTTTTTATTTTATTTGTAAAGTGAATATTTTATTAATTACAATATTAAAAGCCCGTATTTCATTTTACAATAATAATAATATGCTGTACGGTTTTTCACGCGTTTGTTGACGGCGCCAAACAGCTGTTGGACCCCAGACTTTTGAAAAAACTGCCCGTCTTGCTGGTCGGGCTGCTCTGTTGGTTCGACGGTGCTGGGTTGCAGCACTGGCACCCGTTCTTCCTCAGGTGCCGGTTGTTGACGTGCATCAGCGAGTTTTTCAACACGCCGATCTGCGTGGCTAGTTTGAATATCTCTTCCTTGAGCTCCTCGTTCTCCGTCTGCAGGTCGTCGGCCTCCTCGCACACCTCGTTCATCTCGTACGACACCAGCACGCCCTTAGCCTGCCGCTTGTTGTCCCAGTGGTCGCCCTGGCCGTTCAGCACCCTCACGACTTTCGAGCCGAACACTAGGGCTATGGTCACCGACGTGCTCAGCTGGGTGCGGACGAACGCCAGCGTGTACTTGAAATTGGGCCCGATGTCGGGAAACAGGAAAAAACTAGAACGTGGCGGCAGGGGGGCGGGGGCAGAAAAGAGAGAGAGAAACGACCGATTACATTATTGAAAACCGTCGGTGACGACGAAAATCACGCGGGGTGGTCCAGGTTTTTCCGTACAAACATCATGCTGTAAACGGCTTTTAAAGCCACCCATTGTCATAACGCAAAACAGGTTTTCTACTTTGTTCGTCAACTCAAGATCATTCTCAAAGTTTGTAAGGAAAAACCTCGGGATACCCTGTATTGTAAAACAAATACAAAGCCGGATGAAGAGTCCGTAGTCGGGTCTCAAGGATCAACTCTAAAATGACATTTCCATAACAACAATCTCTCTATACACAGCCGCTCTGTAACGCGATATTGTTACGCGATCATTTATCGCACCCACTGTAAATGCAATTCACTTCGAAATTCAATAATTCGCACTACGCTGTGACTTATAATCTGCGCAAATTAATATTATCTACTAGCAATATTTTGTCTGTTCGAAAATCAATAGAAACGTGTAACTTATAAGAATAATATAATATTAACTGTTTATTAACTGACTGATTTTTTCAATATTGTAAAATTAATATTTTATTTAAGTTTTATGAGCCATTAAGATTTTTTTTAAATTGCATCTTACCTGTCTATTTCTATTATATCATACATGAGGCGCATAGAACTAAAAAATCACTGAACACTCATACAATTAAATTACTTTTTATGAGATAAAACATTTTAGAACGATATGATACCTTTTTCATAACTAATAATGTCTAACCCTTAAAATAAATGTTAAAAAGAGGACAGCTTTTGGAACTAATACTTAATAATTATTTCAATGACAAAATGATCTTTAAGTCGGTTAATATTCTATAGATGGTTTAAAATACATAGATTCATACATTATAACACATTTACACTCAAGAATAAAACGACTGTTTATTAAAGTGGATTTCATAAAAAAATTGAAAAATATTCACAATTTCATTTGCTCGTATTGCATAAATACACTTTTGCGGATTAAGCTTTGTGAGTTATAATATGCGTCTCTCATACAGGCGTAATACGAAACTTAAAAAAATATTATTATTAATCCTAAATTCAAATTTATTTTTAATTTTGTCACTGCGGACACATACGTGTGAACCCTGGGACTGTTGTCCTGTCCAAACGACCCGACACCTCAATCCGGCGTTGTATTTATTGTAAATAATCATACATGTATTACGAATCGGTCTTACTGGATCGTCATCATGATGATGTTGACTATGAATATGTTATAAATGGCGAAGTTGATGGACTGGGCCTCGTTGTAAAACGACTCCGCGTTTCTCACCACGTAACACACCCGAACTCCCCAGGCCAGGAAGAGCACTTCACCTGTAAAAATGCCACGTCACAAACAAAGTTTCACTACAAATTCAGTGTGCTAGAGGGTGGTTTTGAGACTGGACTCCTTCATTAATTGATAAGAACTAAAAATTATTATACTTTAAACCATTTATAGTTTGTTAATGAAATTTATTACTGTAATACATAGTGTTTGATGGTTAACAATGACATTTTCAAACATTTGTATATATATATATATAGTAAAGTAAGCATTGCTTAATGCTTAGAGATAATATTACATTTAATTTGAGAAATGTGTTTATATGAAGATTCAACTTGGGAAGTAAAAAATAAGACAAAATATTCATGACGTTTTTATGATATTAGAAGAAATATCTTAAATTTGTTAGTTAAGATACTTATATTTCAATAACTATTATTAATAATTAAATACTAACCAAAACGATTTGTTGTAAAATTTCTACATAATACCCATGAGTTTCAATTGTAAAATGTTTACGCTATTCTTAAGTTATTTTATGGTTCAAATAATAACTCATTTGAATGAACACAAACCGATTTTAAAGGTTGGCTATTAATATATATATATATATATATATATATATATATATATATATATAAACATATAATAAATACGTACTACATATTATGTTCATTATATTAAATACTAGAATTTAATTTTTCAACTACTTAAGTTTAAAAAATGTTGGACCTCACACTTTCCTAATTTCTGGGTACCCCCGATTTTTTACGCGAGGTATTTCTCGCGAATTCAATTTGATAAAATTTTTATATTTTAACATCACCGTAGTAGATTTGTTCTTCACTTTTGTGTAAATTATTCGGTTGCAACGTGGTAAAAAAAAAAAATTAATTAGACGACGAAATTCAGTTGACTTTATTTTTGACGAAAAACAAATGGAGTCATGCTATGATTTGAATCATCTCGATCATTTTATCAATGATCTCCGTGTAATTTCACTATTTAATCGGGAGTGTACGGACGGGAAGGTCGATTTGTTATTTTATAATCATGTGGGAATCGCTCAAAACTACACGCGGTTACCTAAAAAACCGTTCAATTTTTATGAGTCAATACCTGCACATTAAGGTAGAAAAATATCAATGAGAAAATGTGCTACGTTCGTGGTTCGCAAGCTCGGTGTCGATGAACTTCGAAAAAATATTTTATTACAGAATAACTAAACAATTTGTAATTATGTCTGAGATTTAAACTCGATACCGTTACACTAATACTATAACGTTCTTCCTCAGTCGACCTCACCTATCGTCTAACTGACATGCAACATTGTCATTTCTTCATTTATTTGTATTTGGTGAATTTAGTTGCACTTTGCGATTACTATTACTTTGCTAGCGTGATTTGAGGGCTCACGTTACTTTTATTCTTTTTAATGGCAAGTATACTATATTTTATATGCATATTCGGTATATTATTATTACAATTTTCATCCGTTTTATTTGAAATCGGAAAAAAAGGAATATATACTTTTTAAATGTCATCGATTGAAGACATTTTTGTCAATGGAATATTGACACCTCAAATAGTTGTACCGATTATCGGCGATGGTGCCGGCCTTTTCCGTTCAGTTTCATTTCATTTGTTTAACACTCGAGAAAGATGCCGGGGGATTAAGTACGTGAATTCAGTACTAGAAATAGATGATGCAGTTAATCGTCCAGTTGAATTTCTCAATTCACTTAACCCTTCTGAATTTCCAACACATTTATTAACATTAAAAATTGGTACCTACTCCTATAATGCTTCTAAGAAATCTTAACCCACCAAAACTGTGCAATGGGACTCATCTACGTGTTACTGGTCTTCAACAACATTTGAAGTTCAAATTATGATTGGATCTGCAAAAAGTGAATCAGTTTTTGTTTCTCGGATACCAATGATACCGTCAAATTTTCCATTCCAACTCAAGAGAATGAAGTTTCCTGTCAAAGTATGTTTTGCTATGAAAATAAATAAACCACAAGGTCAAACCTTGAAAATTTTAGGGATCGATTTAAAAGAAGATTATTTTACACATAGGCAATTTTATGTGTTATGCTCAAGAATCACTATGCCCGCGAGTTTAGTTATTTTGGCGCCAACAGCAAATAGGTACATCAAACGTAGTTAATAGGGAAATTTTATAATACAATTGTTGTCGTAAATTATTATTATTTTTTATATACCTATTAAAATTAATCTTTTATATTTTTTAATTTTTATGCTTAAACTTGGCAACGACGGGTAGTTCAGCTCGTATATGTATAAAATGTATAACACCTATATAAATACAGTATACGCCGCTTATAAGACTCACGGATATAAGGTTCAGTCGCTTATTAGACTCAAAATCGTCTGGAACGGTCCGGACGTATCCAAATACATTTTAAAAAAATCGTTTATAAGACTCAAATTTTGTAAAATAAATAGTAGAAAATAAACTTTTTTGGTTATAATTCAGAAATAAATTGATATTGAAAAATTAATCGCAACGATTATCGTTATTATAGTGTACTGATTATCTGGCGGCTGCACAGTTATCGTAATTACGGGTACACAAATACAAATACGTACACGTGCACGTAGTTTTTTTTATCGGGATTATTAAATTTATTCAATAATATTTAATTAAGAAATGTATTCAATAATAGAGTATGTAATATGTAATATTTATGTGTTAATGTATTAAAATCAAAGCAAAATATGTAGTAAAATAAGATTTATAAATACGTAATTAATTTTTTTTTCCACTTCGCCTATAAGATTCATTCGGTTACAAGACTCACTTTGTGCTGGTCCCAAAGTGAGTCCTATAAGAGGCGTCTACTGTAATACATATGTTTTTTATACACATAATATAATATTGTTAAATACTACGCGTTTTTCGAATTATTTAACGTATTTAAATCAGTATATTTTTTTTAAAATTAATAACAATTTGCAGATTTGTTTTCCTTGAGATTTTATTTCCTCAGGAGATGTTCGACGATCTTTCTGTGAGGGGGGACGGGGGATTTTCTACCGAGGAACAAAAAAAATAAGCCACGATAGGCACGAAAAAGCACATACCGGCCGCCAGACAGTAGTCCCACCAGTCGTTGGAGCACCGCCAGAACCTGAGCCCGGCCTCCGCGTCCCTCTCCAGCACGGCGCGCGGCGGGTCGCTGAACGTCCACGCTCCCATGTACACCAGCACGACCGTCAGTATGGGCGTCATCCACTGCAGCAGCTGCTTGTCGGTGAGCTTCAGCTTGTGCGCGGACTTGACGCGGTACGTGAGCGACACGCGCCACGTTTTCATCAGAAGCGCCGAGTACGTGATGCAGAACCCGAAGTGCCGCGTCCACTTGGTGACCACGCACAGCCGCTGCGTGCACTCGACGAACATGATGCCCATCTGCACGGCGGCGGCGGGGCGACGAAGACCGGGACATGCACAGAACGAACGGTTTCCGTGTCAATCGACGATAGCCGTTTTTTTTTTTTTTTTTTAACAAAATATATTATGACATGTTTTGGACGGTATGGAAACATTTAAAAAAATTTGTTTTTCGAGACTGACAATGCGTAACAGATTTTCGATAATGCTTCATGACATCCTTGTGTCAATTATTTGACATTTATATAACGCTTTATGACTACATTCTCATGTCATGATGGACATGATGACATTCCTACGAAGTGGTGACACTATTGTGCCAAGCGAGACTTCTTAGGCCGTCTGGCCTATTTAATTAATAATTTATTGAAAATATCGTTTTGTTATATATATTATATAATATATGTTACCGGCAATATGGATAATTCAGGTATTTTGCAAAATGACTAGGTAGGTATTATGAATATTGCCGACCGGTTTTAGGCAATCTAAATAAAACATAAGATTTTCAATATTATTTTACACATAACCTAGGTATTTTATAAAATACCTAGGTATTATGTAAAATACCAATTTTTTTTTAGCCAAAGTAAAAAACAAATGATTTAATGTTATATTATTATATTAAGATTCTTATAATTATTATATAGTATTACTCATACTATAATTTATCTTTTATTATTTATATTACATTAGATTATTATATTTATTTATTATTATTATAGCTACTTATTACAACATGTTGTTGAAGAATGACATTTTGATGTGCATAAAACGTTATTTTTAAGACAAATGCACTTTTTATTCTGACACTTGGTCTTACAAACGCATTTTAAAAATCCTTGTCCAGTTCCTGTGGACTGTTCCTTTGCGACTGTTCGTAACGCCACTTCTGTGTCTGTTGGAATTTCGTCAATTCAATATTGTACCTCAGAATTATTATTATAGAAGGATAAGAATCTTAATCTTAATTGCGTTAAATCATGCACACACCGCACGCGCATTTACGATAAACGATTAGACGTAAAGTCGTTGGTAATAGGTGGTAGGTACCCAATTTTCTTTATTTTTATCATATTGCCTACTTGACGTTTGGCATTATACATAACGCCTAGGCAAAGCTAGTATTATATATATTGCCGAGTGATTTTCGGAATTTTACATAATGCCTAAGCATTTTGCAAAATACCGTATTATCCATATTGCCGGTAACATAGGTATATATATATTTTTTTAATAGGTATTGAAAATATTTGAAAATTACTATCATTTTGCTCAATTCATAAAATAGAAAATTCACTTACCATTTTTCGCCCTATTGAAAAACTTTAGGTACTTCGTATTTTAAAATTGCAAGACTGAAGTTTCTCATAATTAATAAAATCTGTACTGATGTTTACGGCTAAATTGTGCCGTAAAATGTGTTAGGTGAATTTCCATGGAATTGATTTTGGTTTTTTAGCTTTAACTCTAGAAGTAACTGTGACAGAAATTTGAAATGTTCATAAAATATCAACAACGTTTATCAACAAGGCTACAGACTGGACGAAAAATCCAAAAATCGTTGACCACTTTTGAACTAAATAAAATTTAAAAATACCACGTGTTCAACAAATTTAGTTCTCAATTCTTGACATTAAGACCAGAAGATATAATGTAATTTTTTACTCATATACTTCACTAACAATATAGTAAAAATCTCAAAAATGGTGGTGCAAATTTTATTTTTATGATAATTTTTTTTTATCTAGTATAATTCAATACGTATTTGAATTACTTTATTTATTGCAGATCATTATAAATTAATACTCAAAATAGGTACATGGGTATATTATAAAATGGACGAGTTTAATATTAATAGCAATTTTACACGATTTATCGATCATTTAAGGGTGAATAATAGTATCATATGTATAATTTAAGAAGTTTTTACTCTTTAATAACTAAAAGGGTCATTAGGGTGGCGATCACTACATCGCCTCTGTTCCAACTTCACAAATGACGCACAGTCGCTGCATGCACGCGAATAATACAATACCTATGTGAGTGTACACGCGTGCACGTAGCATCAAATGAATATTATATTATGTCGACAGAAATTTTTTTCTCATAATTTTCGAAAAATGTGCGTGTCGGTTGCTAATCGAAATTTCATACAAGCCCATTCGTAACGTCGTTTCGACAGATATTCGCATTTTTTCAATAACTTGTGTACAAATTTTACATCATAATATACACATAAGACTTATGAAAGGATTTTCCCCACATGACAACACTTGTAATTTTCACACAAGTTTATTCCATTTGAATTCATTGTCGTATCGTTTTATTCTCTTCGATAGTAAAAATATTATTATGTGTGAAGTATGCTTGTTGTCAGTACAACTATAATAACAGCGTCTTCTGCGGGTGGCCTGCGCGCACACGATCGCCATGTGCACTTGACTAACACGATCTTCGTTTACGATGCGGGCACCCGAATAAGCTCAAAAAATCATTAGTAAAATCGACAGGAATCATAATTATGTTATATTTTCCAGTAGTTTAGTATAAACGTTCACACAATATTGACATTTTTAGTTCAGTAGACCTAAAACCGTATAATAGCACTGATAAATAGAATAATAGTTGAGATCATATTTTTTTTTTTTTTTTTTTTGTAATGGAAATGGACAAACATTATGATACAAGTTAGTATTTCGTTGAGTGAAAAATACGTCCAGTAGTGCATTCATTCATAATTTTCATGGGGTGTGGGAACTTTTATAAAACCAATTCTAACCATTGTACCAAAAAAGTTTTTAAAGTAGATTTTTTAAAATTACAAAAAAAAAAAAAAAAAAAATAGAAAAACCTTCAAAATGAAAAATATAATGACATCTATGTACAACTTATTATGTATTACATGCAGTTCAGTTTAATGTTACAACTTTTATTTATACTACTGCCCGTTATATGGATTTTTGAGTTCACAAAACAATCAAAGACATTTCAATTACGAATACTCGATAAATTGTGTTTATATTTCATACATTTCATCAAAGTAATTGAGTTATATAACTCAATTTTATTTTATTTTTTCCAGTTACTTCTCCAACAATGATTGAAATATTTCTTAAAAATGATCATTAAATGTTGCATTGTAACGACCGTTTGTTTTTATTCATACTACTTTTTATACATATTTCAGAAAATAAAATGTAGGTATTGATTAAAAAATCTGAAAATTTGTCATTTACGAATAATATGTGAATAACAAGGTAATCAAGAATAACTGATATTTATTGTAATAAATTTCCGAATTATTGATTTTATGCAACTTTACGAGGGTGAAACATGTGGACGGACGATTTATTATCACAGAGTTTGTAGCAAAAAAAATGATTTTGCATATTAAAGCATATTTTGGACATAAGAGAATATTTCGCCTATTTTTCATATTTTAGAATAATATATTCTATTATTTTTCATAAAAATTCGATTATTTTGTTAATTTTTCGAAATTTGATTTTTTCTAGGAAAAAAAAATTAATTAAAGAGTGATAAAAATTCAAAATCATTCAATTATCAACTTGTCTGTAATCCAATTGGTTACATTCCTAAGAAATGGTGCAAAGTTATCTATTATTTTTTATTAAACTATTATGTTTTTTTTTTTTTTTTTTTAATTATATTATATTATACTTATATAGCTTCGTATCAACTGATTCGCATTTTTTATTGTTCAATAATTTCCTGTTACCAAAGGAGTGGTGCAAAGTTATTTATTATTTTTACTAAACTATTACGTATTTTTAAATATATTTTATCAAATTTTTGTAGCAATGTATCACCTGATTAAAATTTTTTGTTATTCAATAATGTACCTGTTACCAAAGGAATGGTGCAAAATATCTATTATTTATTATTAAACTTTTATATTTTTTTTTTTTTATTTTATTATATTTAAATACCTATGTATCAGCTGATTTACATTTTTTATTATTCAATAATTTATCTGTTACCAAGATAATGGTACTTTCCAGTTATTTACTTTTATTTGCCAGTACATTTACCTATAAAATATGCTAGAATTTCATTAGTTTACAATGTTTACATGAATGTTTGTAATACGTAATTAAACGTACAAATCTGTATTTCATTAGCCGATTTGACGAATAGATACTCAAATTTTTATTTGTTTTTATTTTTATACTGAAATTAATATTTTATTTTCTCCTCATTTTATTTATAGATATGTGGCTATCATTTTGTTGCACAAATTTAAGAAATTTATAATATAAAAGTATGTGGTCTATACTCTATTACCTAATAATTGTATTTGTTTTAGACTAACGAATCTTAGACATAACCCTGGTGAATTATGACCCAATATCTGATTCAAGTACATGTTACGACCATAATATTTCAGAACCTATACGAATTTATTTTATGATATTTGAGCCAAAGTTCATACTTATGCCTCTTATATGCCCGGGCGTAACTCGTACGTCTTTCGAATTGTAAAGCATAGTACGTATGTCAGACCGAAACTCACCGACAACCAGACTAGCAATCAATACAATATTTTTCATTTTATCGACATTATAATTTAAAATTATATTCTCTTATTGTATCGATTTGATTAATGCGGCCAAATCAATTAATACAACGACATAATATTATGTTTTTCCCAACCCCTCGAAAAAATTGTCTCCGAAATTGAGAGCGTAAATATAATATATGTATTAAAAATATCGATATATGATTATCTTTGTCATAATTACTTCTGAGTACATGATAATGCAGCCGATCAGAGTGATGATCAGAAAAGTCGGACTGGCGATTCGGAACACTTTGATCCGACGATTCTTGTGCACGAACCAAATCAATACCACCGTAGCTACAATACAAATAATAGTGATCCCCAGAAATATGCTCCTGAAAAGGATTAAACGGGATAAAGTGAATAGTACGTACCAAATCAAAACGAAAAATGATTTTAAAAAATTTGGTCATTCCGTTCACCTCTGTATCCACATAAATTGAGTCATACAGGTCCCGGGTCCTTGGCACACGTCACATCCCTCCCAGCACTTTTGACACGAATATTTTCTTTCAATCTCGTCCGGCGAAGCCGCTGAAATAATCACGTCAACGCGTATTATAGAAAATTTGTAATTTGATTTTATTCCGAAATAAAGAATTTTATTATGCTAGTAATACTACTGTAATCTGTAATAGTTGTACTCGACGTTTTCAATATTACGGTGACAAACAAGTTGAATATTCACTTTTTACGCGATCCCTGATTAAATCTATATGCTGTACGGGAACTCATCGATCTCACCAAAACGTGAAGTTTCAAAAAATACTAAAAATAGATTCCACCAACTAGTGTTGATAAAAATCACTTATCGACTCAGTTGGCTACTATTGATTTATTTTTATACCAACTGTAGTTTTGAAACACTTATATTAACTCACGTTTTAAATATAAAAATACAAATCATTACCTATATACATACGTCTTATTAATGGAATAAATGTTCCAGAAAAAAAAGAACAATCATTTTAACAACCAAAAAAACTTGTGGACGATTATTATCTATAAAATTAATTATTAAAAACATTTCTTTGTTTAAATAATTATGTGCATCGGGTCTTCATATACTACCAAAAGCAACACGAGTAAACGTAAAAAAAAATGTATACTTTTAGCCGGCCGTTTTTGGTATTTATTTTGATTATTATATTATGGTTTTTATTTAACATTATGTGTGGCTGATTTAAAATATTTATAACGGTTTATGTGACAAATAACAATTTATAATTCCATACTTATTCTGTAAAATATAGACCTTTTAACTTCTAAAAAATACTGCTTGTGATGTGTCATAATCTGATATGAATTGAATAATTACATGTTTTTATTAATTTGATAATTACATCGATTTGTTTTAAGATGATTGTGAACTGATTTAGTCTTAATGATAAATTTATTAATCTGCGTAATAAGACATCTAGGAACATGCGTACCAGCCGCTTTCATTCGAATTAATAAATATATGCTCGATGTATTCGTATAGGTATTAGTTAGCTACCGATGATTAATACTTTTGGGAATATTCAAAATTTCAAATTATTTTCGTTTCCAGTAATTGAACTTTGATTCGCTGAGATTTATGTAGTTTCAGGTGATTATTTATTGGTGGCATTCAGTAATTAATTGTCTACCTCCTTATTCAGAGCCACGCAGACACAACACCACGGATGCATTTAATACAACGATTAAGCAATCGTATTACATCGATACTCACCTTCTATAAGCGTCCCATCGAATTTGGGATGTGCCGAATAATACCCCGGTTTGCACAGGCACCAGTAATTCCCTGCCGCAAACGGCCGATTGCCCGCCTTGTACACGCATTCGGTCGTCCAATGACATTTGTTTGTCCCGTTGAACGCGTTCGACTCGTCGAGTTTGTCGCATTGATTGATTGTCACCACCGACAAGTTCGCTTCGACTATGATGCTGAAAGACGTTGGTATTTGAATGATTTGTTGTTTAATCGGTATTTATTTTTTATACGGAGCTGTTCGAGAAGTTGAGAAATAAATACGTTTTTGTGTATAGGTACATCGTCGAATCTTTTTATTTTTTGAATCACATCGATATAATTTTAATTTTTTTTTGCTAAAATTACATATTTTCATTTTTTTTTCTAGTAGGTACGTGTATATTTTATTTCCTAATCGAATTTATAGATCACATTTACCACCAATAGAACATTTTATACAAACAATCAAACATATAAAACATAAAGCGTTTTCAGAATCAAATCATGAATTCAAGGTTAATGAACCTAAATGCGAGAAAATCAAGATTGAAAATAAACTTAACAAACTCTATATACGTACAGCAATGTTGCATTTTGTAATAATTAGCTAATTTTAAACACTAAAATCTGATAGCAGTTTTATTTTTAACGAACACAAAGTTTAATATTTTTCTTCTCGTGTACTGTCTGTACACTTTTTGAACATTAGTCATCACAATTAAAATAAATTTAAGTGTCACTCGTTGAAAAAAAACATCACCATCGCACTATACTCTACAACAGTATCACTTACGTATCTTAAAAAATACCATTTAAAAACAAAAATCGCTTTAAAACGTTATAAAGTGCGAACTAAATGTTTATTAGGTAATGAATTTTATTATGATTGATATTAATGATTTAGAGTCAGTATAACTTTGCATATATATATACAGGAGAAGCCGCTTATTAGAAACACTTTGGGACCAAGGTAAAATGTGTCAATTAACCGATTGTTTCCAGTGTTGAGTTGTATCTAGATACATTTATCTAGATAATTTATCTAGATGAAAATTAAGTACCTTTATCTTATCTAGATGAATAAATTATATAATATCTAATTGGTATCTAAGATTTATGTTATGGAAATCTACATAAATATCTAGATAAATCTCGTTTTATAATGCACGTTTTTCATTTGGTCATTTTCCAACAAATATTATAATAATAATATTATGATACTACGCAATCAATAAAAATGTTTGATGACGATTCATGAACCATGATTATCGAATATTCGAATTAACAATAGCACCCGTACGCCGACCGCAGACGCTGTCGCGGCCGTCTATCAATACAAGTTATACCCCACCACACGTCCCGTCAATCGGTAAATAATGTGAAAAATACTAAAAATAGTTCTCGACCGGCAAGAATACACACGCACATCTATTTTGTATTGACAATAACAATTCCCAATTGGATGTTATAAATAATAATATTTTGTACAACAATTTAATTTCTTTACCATATTTTAATTTGCAGTTTGAATGTAATATAAAAAATTTAAACTACCATGATTTTGGTTATTTGATATTTTGTTATACATTGCAATTGGTACCTACTGTATGCTAAATATAATATATAGGTATTTAAATATTTGATATGAGTAGGCTAGAATCAAAAGTCACATGTTCCAGAAATCACTTTTTTGAGTAAACGACAAAAACTAGAGAAAATCCAACGGAACATGTTAATTTTGACACTTACTATTTGTTTCATAGTGGTATTTACATCGGTTCTTGTGCGTTTTTAAACCAACTAATTAAAGATTCTAATTCCCCGTCAAAATTTCTATTAAACAGTGTCGACAACTCATTTTACCATTTTTTGGAACATGTGACTTTTGATTCTAGCCTACTCATATGTATATTTATTCATTAGATAATATATTTTTGACACGAAATGAGCCTTCCTGGTTCACTCCCTTAATGAATTACTCAACCAAGAATCCAATAACATGTCAAGCATTAATACAAATTAACTATTGTAAGATATAAATCTAGATGAAAAAATTTTATCTACATATTTATCTAGATAAAAATTGAATATTCTATCTTCATATTAATCTAGATATTGATTAAGCTAGTAATCTAATATTTATCTAGATGTAATTTTTGCTATCTGAACTCAACACTGATTGTTTCTAATAAGCGATTGGTTTGATTTTTACTATATTATTTAAAATGTTTATCTATATTAGTTCGTTTTTTTGCGTCGAATAACTCCATGACCATATTTTCATACAAGTAATGCTGTTCAAAACCTATTTCATCCACACGATGCTGGACGACACTTCTGAGGACAATTAGAGCTTCTACAATTGCCTAAAAGCTTCCAAAATGTGCCTAAATTTGTTTCAAATAACCGATGTGATGTTTCAATAATCCGATTTATTTTCAATATTCTAATGTACGGTCGGTCCGTCCCGGGACTTTTTGTTTCAATAACGCGATTGTATCAATTATCCGTGTTTCTAATAAGCGGCTTTTACTGTATATGTAGTTAATAGTAGAATATGTATATTATTGTTTTTTAATTTATTTATTTTATTAAAAAACGAAATTAATTTACTTAGATATACGTTATATACGGATTGATTTTTCAATTAAATGGTAATAATTCTCTAATAATAACGATTAGTTTTAGTAACTATTTTACGTTGGATGTGTGCAATAATATTACAATCAAACAAAAAAGTTATGATTGTAAATAATTCTTCAAATGCATTTCGAAGAAACTTAAGCTTTAGACTAAAACAGAGTGTAGGACACTGGATTTTATCCATATAATATTTTACATTGTCACTACTTAACTCACAACTTTCATGTTATATTTAATACACTCAGCATATAAACTATAAACTTATTGTGCAAAATTTGTATAGATCGTTTATGTCAAATAAAAGTAAAAAAAAAAAAAAAACATTGTCACTAAATTGTTCGTATTATAGATGATAATATATTAGTAAAATAAATATTATTTGATTGATTTTTAAAAATAAAAATGCCTTTACTCTCAAATTTAAGTAAAACCTTTCTTAAGTTTTAATTCAAAATAGGTATCTTATACCTATGATTTATAATTATTACTAATAATCCATCTTAAAATCAATATCATGATTTAAATTTTCAACTGATATAATATTATATTATATTATTTGACACAATTTATTTAATGCATATGATATGCACTGGAATATCAAAAATTAAATATTATTATTATTTACTAAACAAATTAATTGTACTTAAATACTTGTGCAGATAAAAAGACTTCACATATTATTGTTTTTATAAATTATGTTTAAGTTGTGTCTTTTTAAATAACATATTATTCATAACCAAACATTTATACAATGTAATAAAACATAAGAATAAGCTGTAACAAGTGTTTGAAAGTTAATAGTTTGTATATTATGTATCTTAGATAGTAGAAGTTAATTTTAAAATAAAGTTCTTTTTCTAACACGATTTAACCATACATAAGTCACAAATTATCGACACGATAAGAAAACTGATAACAGAAAAATACGAGTACATATTATAGTACCTTAAATTTTCACTCAGTAAGATATTATTGTTTTAGTTTATAATAATATTACAATTTTCCAATGTTTTACTTTATTTTTATTTTTAATATGACCCTTGCTGTTTCATACTTATATTTATTTTATTTATTTGGTTACCTAAATATTACTGGGCACAAAAATATATACAAAGTTAAATCATATACTTAAGTCACTGACTACGTATAATATAATTTATCGAAACAAATTAATTCGGCTCCGATATTATTATGCATATACCATTATACTAATATTATTAAAACCCGGGTTTTTGAAGTAAATCGAACGCACGTGATATCGTTTGCAAATGAGACTTCCACATGTTCCACGAAACTGCTCTCGTCACACCTCCAATGCGTGCTGTTGGTTCGGGATATCATCGAGGAGTACATGTTTTCCGGTTTCTTGAAAGACTTGATTCGCCGGTCTCCCGCAAAAACCTCCAACAATATCAATCCGGACACTGAATCCCATAACCACTTACAACCGGCTGTTAAAAGTTCAGCTGTAAACAAATTAGGCAAAATGATTTTAAAAGTGCATATTGTATACATTTTGTGAATTTGCTTAATGAAAAAGAAAAAAAAAGGTGACATAAAAAATCAATTTTAATTTTACAGATTATTCTTGATAAATGACGGTTTGATCCACTCGTCTCCTCGGAAAATATCGGCAGACCTAGTCTTGTTTTCATCATTTTAAAACCAAACGTAAAAAGTCAGAATAGTAAATGTCACATTTGTTTTCACATTTGGCCTGTTTTTAGACACAAATATTTTTGAGCTTGGAACCGTTCATCTTTAAATGATATTATGTTATATAATAATATACATGTATACTTTCTTTTTTTAATTAACACAGTTAAGTTATGAAATTTGAAAAAAAATATGCAAGTGTTATACTCAAAACAATTTTATGTATTTTGTAGAAAAAAATAATAACAAGTTGACGTAATATCACATAGTCTCTTGGGAAAATCATTGTGTCGGAAATCAAACTAAGAGAAAATCCGGTATGGATTAGATCATTTATTTTGATTCTAAAATCGTGAGCGTTTGTATTTCGTGACTTAACGCTCAAATTTAATTGATAACTTAACTTGAACTAACCTAGAAATCTAACCCCATTTATAGTATTTAAATATCAGCCACGATATTTAGCCGCAATTAAATATCCAATAATCTTATACTTGAACCAATATTAAGACCATTTCAATTGTATTTTACAACATTTTCATGTAGGCCGTCAATACATATGCACACGTATTATATACTCATAAATATTTCATAAATCGTTTAATTTAACAAAAAAAAAAAAAGTTATATGTATTTACGTTTTTTATAAAGTAAAATGCAACTGGGGTCGTACCGTAATATTTCACTGCAATATTGTTAATGGAACTACGCATACATTGTGCGCAATATTTCAACTTATAAAATCAACGAGAACTGGGTGAAAGTTAAATTAATTTAATACGCTACATTTTGATTTGATTGTTGATTGATTAGACCGCTGCGAAACTATATGATTATAAATTTAATGTGATAAAACCTCTCAACACCGGATACCAAAGGTTCGATTTGCAATAGGAGAAATTAAGTATATTTTGTTGGTCAATTTGAATAAGTATACACAACGATTTATATAATTTAGGATACAGTTATATTCTTGAATTTATTGCACTTGTAATTAGTTTTGTAATATTATTTAGCTATGTACAAGTATACCTTATTATGAATTATTGAAAAATTAATGAAGTAGTATATCATTTGTACGTAAAAACTAATTTTTGTAAAAAAAATCAGTTTTTTACGATAGGACGTTTAACACAAGATCAACAGCTATAATGTTAACTTCAATAAATAGTGTTAAATTTTATTTAAGTATTTCCGAATATTATTCTTAATTCACGATAAAAACTATCAAAGTCAAAAATAAAAATACTATAAAAAGTGTCCGTATTCTGCAACGTGTTCCCAACTTAAAAGGTTTTCACGTAAAAATATTCCAGTGACCCAAAAAAAAAACACCAACTTTCGGAGATATCCGCTATTTTGAGGTGTTTGTCTGGGGGAAGTTTCCCTGTGATAAATTTATTTGAAAACAAAAATCGCACGAACGCGGAGACGGTAGAATTTGCAGTGTCGTTTACCGCGAGTGATACGGTAAAAACCGATAAAAACAACATCAATTATCGACTTACTTTATATTATCACAGTTTTTCAACCACTCAAAATATAATTTACGCCTTGACTAGTCAAAAAATACAAAACGAAAAACGTTGTATTCATGCGTTTAAACGAGACGGCTTTATATTCACCGGTGGAACGAATTGTTCGATTAAAGAAAAAACAAAATCAGTGCTGCCTAGTTTTCAAATATTTAGCCGTTTATAATCGTTTCGGACTCGACCGAAAATCATCGAGTCTGCGTACGCCTGCGAACATCATAATATCGATGGTGACACGGCAAAAGGGTCTAAGTGACATAATTAATTATTTTCAGGAGAGCCGAAAAACTTTTTTTTGTGATTTTAATCATTTTTTTTTTTCTAGATAAGGTATAACTTTTTTTACAGTAAGAATAGAGTACCTATTATTTTGTAGAATATTTTTTTTTGGCGCTTATGCCCTATTTTTTTTTTTACACTATTTATCTACGGCGCTTATGCCCTAACTTTTTTCTACATTTGCCTGTGCATTTATCGCCATTGTATTATTGTAATGAAATTATATGATTCAATGAAATAATTATGTTTAAGACGTTTCATTTAATTAGATAAAATGATTATAATGAGTTGTTATAAAAATAAACAACTGTTCTACAAAAAATTAAAGAACAATGTAAAATTATTTACTGTCAAAAATAAATCGAATAACTCATGCATTTTCGTAAAATAAACTTCCTACGAGTACACAATATTATGCATAAAAGTTGACTTACCTACAGTGAATCTTTGATTTGGCCAATTTCGATGAGAACTGTGTTCTTGATCTCGGTGTACCTCTTCAGTCTTCAAATATAAATTATGATAATATAATTGTAAATCACGATTTAAGATAATACACTATCTTAAATCGTGTTGTTCCATAGACGTATAATAGAATTCTATTATAATACGTCTATGTGTTGTACTACAATCTTATCGAAAATGTTTATAAATACTAGTCGTACGAAAAATTCGTGTACAATGACACCACGCATAAACGTCGCTTGTCCCCTAAAATATTGCGCTAATGTCGTTTATTCCCTATTTTTGTCGTATAGACACCCTTTATTACAGAAGACAAATATATAAAGTGCCGTTTAGACCCCATATTTAAAATTCATAATTATATTCGTTGTTATAATATAGTCACAGCTGATTTTGCGCACGCGCAATAGACGTAATATATATTTTTCTATCCAATAGTAACCAGCCGTGTCGCTTAGACCCAAAGTGTCGCTTAGACCCTTTTGCCGTGTCACCGTCGATATTCAGACGCGTGTTACATTTTTTTTACGAGGCTGCACACTCACCGTCCGCCGCGTCCTGTTCGCTCAGCGATCGGATCAGCGCCAACCTCGGTTCCAGGGCCGCGTCGTGCCAGAACACTAGCGGCATGTCGTACTGGTCTTCGAAACACTCGAAGCTGCCGTTGCCGCCGACGGTCGAAGCCCTGACCACGTCGATGGGCCGTGGCGACCGCGGGACGTCCGCCGCCGAGCCGAGGGCGACGACCGCGGCGACGGAGGCGTACAGCTGCAACAGTAACGGCGACCGCGACCGCGGTATCGTCGGCGCACCGGAGTCGTTACCGCGAGACATGAACGGTCGAAATGGTCGTGTGGTCGGGTCGTCGTCGTCGTCGTCGTCGTCGTCGTCGCCAGCGATTGAAACGAGACAAAGCCTTATTAATGTCCTTTCAATTAAAGCCATACAACGAACGGGTCGTGGCGGCGGGAAGAGGGAGGGGAATTCGGACCGCGCGCGCGTGACTACGACAGTGTTATAGGTATGTCGAATGTGTGTGTGTGTGTGTGCGTGTGTGTGTGTGTGTGTGCGTGTGTGTGTGTGTGTGTGTGTGTGTGCGCGTGTGCGTGTGTGTGTGAGATGACTAATTATTCGCTTTTCTAAACGCGCGTGTGCACGTATCCCTCCAAACGTGATAGTGTCTGTCATTGCAGTGTAATGCTGTGTACTGCTGTTGCAGTGGTTTTCGTGGCGTACGGCCAATATTTTTTTTTCGGCCCTACACTGTCTCAATAATATTAAAATCCTCTTTTTTCACCGAGAAAAAAGTTACTTTGAATTTCTCAACACAACGTTCTCGTACGATTGGCACTCGAGTTCGGTCGGGTCATTAGATCTAATGATTTGCATTCGTATAACTCACTGGAACATGACACTTGTGCGACTAATCATGACTAATTATGTGTAAAGAGCATTAAACTACGCTATGTGCGTATATAAAATATAAATACGTATGTGCGTACGAACCGAGTATTCGTATAAACTATAAACGCTTCTTTATTTTAAATACATTTTATACATAATATACAGTATATATTATATGCTACTATTTTTTTTCCATAAAAGCAAGTAATTGACATTATTTTAGATTCTGAGTGAAGCGAAGGATCTTATGGTTTTACAATGATGTTTATTTTTTTTTTCTGTAAACACTTTTTCGTATAGAAATCCTTGTCCAAAAGTTTCGTCCAGCAACTTTTTAGATTCGAAATTGAACTGAGATGGTACTTTAGAGAGGTCATTTTTCCAAAATCTCCATAGTTTTTCCAGTAATCAAGAATAACGATCGAAAAACTGAGTAAAAACGGTAAAATCGGTAAAAATCCGCCGTAAACGAGATTTTCACTGTTCGGATTTTAGGTATTTAGTCATAAATCGAAAAGTATTGAAGCTAGAAACTCGAAAATTTTATCCAATATCAAATACATACTTTTTTATATTGGACAACATTTTCAGAACAATTATAGCACTTTTGACTTAAATATAGAACTTTTAATTTACCAAATTATTCAAAAGTTTTTATGTAATATAATTTTAAATATTTGACAAGGTCTGAAAATTTAATATGACCTTACTCATATACCTACCTAATTATCCTAACAAAAATTTAAAAATCGTGACTCAGGATTTTTTTTTTATACACACTTTAATAAATTATTATACGATTTTTTACGTTATTGTCCGATTTCTTTTAAGTTTATTTCTAATGAAATATTGAGTATTTGTTAGAAAGTTCTGAAATTTTAATACAAGTTTTCTCTTATACTAAACTATCAATACCGAAAAAATATCAATAATCGTGACTCAAGATACTAATGTATACGATAGAAATTATATTACTCTGAAGCTTTGCTCAGAATCGTTTTATACTAAAGAAATGAGTCATCATTTCTTTAAAGCCTAATACATTCATCACCAATATCTTGTCCGAGGACCATATTTTGTCCTCGTGAGGACACGCATTTTTTTGTCGTAGCACAGGCGCAGTATTAACATTTGAGATTTAGAGGAGCTTTAACGGGAACTACTTAATGACACGTTTGTGTGCACTAAATTATCAAATACCATCAGTAGTATGTAATAAAATACGGTGACTAGACTCAAAATCTTTTCTTTTTTTTTTTTTTAATGTTTTCATTTTTAATGAAAACTCACGGTTAAAAGTCTGAGTGTGGAAAGACGTATCATGTCTAGCCAAGTAGTTTATCACCCGTAATTTTGCAACACTGATTTATTTAAAAATTGTTCATACAATATTATTATTTGACAGAAGTTATTTAGTTAATTCTGTACTTTTGGTTTGGTCAGCAGTGTTTATTTTTTATTTTTTTTTGGTTATAAGTTAAACAATTTTTATAAAATCAAAATATTTTATTTTTTATAATGGATAAAATTAAAACAGATGATTATTTTCAATCTGTAGAGCAAATCAAAAACTCTCCAGCACCAGGATTTACAGAATATGGAACAGTTTTAAAACAATTTCAATCTCTCAGCGAATTCTCTGCTCTGTTTTTAAAGCTATAGTCATAACTAAACTTTTATTTATTTTTTTTACTTTATTTTTTAACTTTTTCTTATGCAAAGTATATTTAGTGAGACGTCTACTATTTTTTATACAAAATAAATATTTTTGCATAGTTATAAAGATAACACATTATTAAACATCTTTAATATATTCTTATGTTGATTTATTTTTATAATCCATAGTGGATGATTACGTCGCATAATAAAACAAATGGAAATAAAAAAAAATTAATTATGATAATTATCATTGGCCATATCACATCCTTCACAACCCATATAATTAATATTTAATACACATAAAAATGTCAAATTGTTTATTACAATTAGTGAACTCGTTCCAGCAATATACATATTAAGTGAATAATTGTGATAGAAGTCTGCACCATAGAGATTAGAGACTAAAGCAATGGAGCAGGCAGCGGGTCACGAAGACAATGATAACTTTTCATTTTTTGATTAATGAATTATTTGTATAAATATCATCGAAAATATTAAATAATTAAGTTTGTATTTTTTAAGACTTTTAAACTATATGTTTACTAGCTACTCGTTCCTCATTTACACAATATTTTAAATCATTTGATATTTTATAATATTATCGTATTTTCAATCATTTCAGCCATTAGCTATGTAGCCTCGGCCGGGGATTTTGAAAGAATTCACACCGATTTTCATTGAAAAATGATAAATTCTAATTCATGTTTGTATAACATATTGTAGATAGTAATTTACTTAAACGCTTATAAGAAAAAACTTTGAACCATGATTTTCGAATTTTTTCAGTACCATTATTTAAGTGTGTGAGAAAGGTCATATTAAATTTTCAGAACTTTTTGTCAAATATTAAAAAATTTATTAGAAATGAGGTTTAAATATAATAAATATGATGAATTTAAAATAATGTATAAATTTAAATATAATTTTCAAAGTAATGGCATTTTAAACATATTAAAACAGTTAATAATGATTTGTTGTTATAAAAATACGTAATCTTTTCTGTAGAACAAAAATAAAATCATAAAATAATAAATATATACTATATACTTGAAAGAAGAATTAATTATCGTCATCAAGTTCATATTAATTCTGTGTTCAGAAATAATTAATAAATAACAATCTATTAGCAACAACTAAGTGGATTTACTATATAGAACTTTATGAATATTAAACTATAATATTAGGTATCAAAAATCGAAATGTGTCGTCGGTGATAGCAGTGGCTTTTATAAATGGTTTGATGATCAAAAAACGTGAAAAAAAAATTAAACGAAATCAATTGGATACCATCTGTGAATGCTATGGAATAAAAATAAGCTGTACTACAGCCCTTTAATAAAAAATAATGACGGTTTCATTTGCCACGATAAATCCATTTAATAACTATTTTTCGTTTTTATTTTTTTTTAATATTTTAAACTCGTTAATCGGCCATTATTTGGCTCCATCACAATAAAATTAATTGTGTTTTGCAGAAGAAAAATGACATTTTTCTAAATTGACTTCTCAGCAAAAAAAAAAAAAAAATATATATATAAAAAAATAAATAACTCTGTGTTCGAAAAATCATTACATACTGATCATGTTGACCTTCAGAACGAAGAGGATTGCACTTGTTGACGATCGCTTTTCGGTATATCGACTAGGGTCCCAGGAACCAATGTTTTACAGCAAAAATGTGAATACTATATTATTACTACCGTACAAAATACAAATGAACTGATCTAATTCATTCATAATAACTCTGTTGCCATTGAATATCAAACATGGAAATATATGTAAATATCATCAATAGTATTTAATTAATTCATAATACTCTGTGTGATTATGATTGATCTACTGCATATGTGTTTCTCATTGGCATATCATATTACATTCATTCATGGTATTTATTAATTATTATAATTATTTTAATTAATATTAAATCCATATCTAAATGAATCGTAAAAAAAAGTAAATTCGTGATTGAGAAAATAACCATCGGGATTATTTGATGAGCACGACCGTATAATAATAATTATTTGTTGTTTGTGATCAAACGCGAATATTGTCTTGGTTAAAGGCTATCGCGGTTTGCTCGAAGTAGTAATTTTAATTTTGAAATTTTAAAAAGTATGTTTACGGTAGTGCGTTTTCCACTTCAATTTTCAATTCAACTTGCGTTTCAAAATTCAATTTCGTATGCCTTTATTCAATGCAATAGATCCATGCTTTTTCTGTTCACACTAGCAACGTCACATGACAGTCGTCATCCAGATTGTTAACAAAAAATATGTCGGATTCACAATGTGAATGTCATGTACTTCTCGGTGTTAGAATATGGCCAACTTGATTATTGCAAGTGAAAATAAAAAGTAAGAAGGAGCGTTCTTTGTAGATAAAAAAAATCGCAGATAACAGATACAAAAACCACATACAGAGTTTATTAATAAACAATGAGAAAATAGAATCTTGCTTAAAAATTAAATAATAACTTACGTGTTCGTTATCGTTTATTACTAAAGCTAGTTGGGTTACCATCTTCCTCACTATCACTAATTTCCTTCGGTGTTGTAGAGTCAAAAATAAAAAGTAGCGATTTTTAAGAAAACCACGGGGAAGAATAATTTTCTTCAGTTCCAGAACCAGATTTTTGTTCAAGTATTTTTTGACGTTCTTTAGAAAAATATGACCACAAGCTCTTAATTTTCGATTTCACTGCCAACGCGTCCGTGTTAAATTTTGTGACTTTCACGACAATGACATCGTTTCTTTTAGTTTTATTTGTGTAGTTTTTATGATTGGCATCCACAAGCGTGCGCGCATGATGTTCCAAGTGTGCCCGGGCACATCCCGCACTTTTACCCGAGGGGCCTATCGCCGGAAAGCTACAAGTCTAGAAAATAATTTATTGACTATAAATATTTATACTAATTCAGATTTAAATAACTATACCCACAATTTATTATTAATTATTAATTTATCTACAGTGAAGCAGGAGCGTTTTGATGCTCTTTTATTTTTATTTGTTGAATAATATTTGACTGTTAACGTAAATTCTAATGCAGCGATTCATGAATTTAAAAACTTAATACCAGTTGTAAAACTTAAAATAGATGAGGTTTAAAAAAATGTATAATAAAAATGTATTGGTAATGTAACACAGGTAATATTTAGTTGAATTAATTTGCTATAAAATTACATTAATATTAAATATTACTATATAATATTACTATTACTAAATATTAATAACAGCGACAGACTGGTGGATACGCCAACCGGCTTTTATAGCGAACATTCTAGTAAACTAAAATTATCCATACCGACGATAGTAAAATTCTGTACATAGGTATATTGATAATGGCTCTTAATAATGGCTTTATGGTACAGCCACAGATTATCTACTTACAACGAAAACTCGCTATGTCATAAACTCATAATAGCGTTTTTATACAATAAATTTAGCTGAGTTAAATATTTTGTTAATTTAAATACACAAAAACGTAGAAAAATGCCAAAAATTGCATTGAAAAATTAAATAGGCATAACACATAAAGTATATATCGTCTATACATTTGATCAGATTTGGTTTATCTTTATTGCAAAAAAAGTTGCAATATCAATTAAATCCGGTCTTTACTTAAAAACAATAAAACCTATGTTTTATCAAGGGCCACATTTATACTTCATAATGAAGGTTACACTCTGTACCAAAAACCCTGCGTACGCTTATGTTGGCACCCCATAGTATCGGGAACAATCTACATGATATAAAATAAAATAAAGTTTTAAAGAAATGTTAATATAATAAATAAATAAATTGTATTAAAATTTAATATTAATATTACATGTATTCTTCAATGAAACGTGTTGTTTCGTTTTAATATTGGTCTTCGGATTCAGCCATTTTTGAGTTAAAACAAAATAATGAGTAACATCCAATGAAAAAAGAACGGCGTGTTGAACGGATACCCAGTGAACGCGGAAAACCTTGCGTTGTAGCGTGCGTCACGAAAATGTAGCCGTTCAACTCAAAAGGGCATGCGCTATTGCAAGCTTTTTCGTTCAACTAGTGGTGCGCTATGAGTCATAAGGTGACCATACGTCCCGTTTTGAACGGGAAAGTCCTGTTTTTTGTATTGTTGTCCCGTTGTCCCCTGAGGAATCTTCGGGATACTAAAATGTCCCGTTATCAAAAGATAGACAAAAAAAAAAATAAATAAAGAAAATCAATTTTCTATCGTTTCTATTATACAAGTTTATCTAATTCTTACGTGCATGTGTCGATTAGCGGTAATGACTGTAAATAGTATCGGGGATTGTTAAGTGTATCGGGAATCGGGTTATAAATTGTCTGTGCCATTTATTTCATTATTCTCATCATATTTTTCTTTTTTCGTAGGATTTATCAAACGTAATTTCGGTGCAAACCGTTTTTTTACCGTTGAGGTTAAATATTTTGGAAGACCTGGAAATATTGTTAGGACTGTCTCAGTTTTTAAAATTGGAGTAGTTCTTTCTAGCTTTTCAACTGCTCCTTCATTTATTTTGAACTCGTCATATTTAATTATACATAGATACTGTTAGTATTAGCCTCAATGTGTAATGCACAAACATAATCATTTTTACGCACTAATTTATCACCACGGGGAATAATATGTTTGTACCAAACCTCCAGATTGATTATCCGAAATTGTAATTAAAATATTTTTATAACTCAATCGTGATTTTTTAACATTGTAAGAATAATCACATTTATATTTTCTACATACGAGTATTTGTTATTATCTATTATGATTTTTTTTTGTCTTCTAAAAATAAAAAAAACATAATTTTGCTAATTATTAAATAAAAAAAAAAAAAATTATGATAAAAATTATGATTTGTTTTTTTTTGTCCCGTTCTGACTAAAAAAATAAATGGTCACTTTAGCTATGACATACATCTTACGCACGAAAAAGTGCACGAATGTAAACATAACGTAACTGCAGAATCACCTTGTGATTTTCATAACGATCGGGTACCTAAGATTATTTTCGTTTTTACTTTAAATCCCATCGCACAATCACCGACACACGTGTGTGTATAATAATCACGTTGTGTTCGGCCGGCCGGTAGCGAGTGTGCGTGTGAAAATACACGTGTGTCTTAGTACTCACATCGTGGACACACAAGTACCAGGGTCGCATGAACCGCCGCCGTAGTAACCCGGGAGACCGGGCGGCCGCGAGAGACGACGACGACGACTACTATGAAAATAATAATAATATTATACTGACGACGCGACGGGCCTCTCTCGACTACTAGCCGTCGCCGCACGCCGCGCCGTCCCGTCACCCCGCGTCTCTTCACCGCGTCGCCGCCGCGTCGTACGAAAAACGACGCGGGCGTACACCGCGCGCACGTGTGTGAGGCATAAATTCGAACGGCTCCGCGTACCAGCGTCTCATGCGGCGTACGTGCCGCACGGGCCGTAGCGATGACCGGGCGACAACGACGCCGTTATTATTATACACACACGTTTTGATAATAGTAATAATAATAATAATAATAATAATAATATTATTATTATTATTATTATTACTATTATTATCGTTGTTATTATTATTGTGAGTCTCCACGCGCGCTGGCGGGCGGCGCACGCACACGTTCGTAAATACACACACACACACACACACGGCTACGTATAAACTTATCGACTGATGTTCTTTTTATTATTATTCTTTATTATTCTTTTATTTATTCTTTTTTTTCGCTCGTCGGTCCGTGGCATGACTTATGTTTTCTAAAAAAAAGACATGACTTCACTTGACATGACTCGGCATGACTTATGTTTTAACTCCTCGATTTGGCCATCTTCATAAAATATTAATATATATATATATATATATATATAATTGATGTATTATACTGTGTTGTACACTTACGTATTGGTATTATACGTCTATATTTTATATATCTTCGATGTTAACAGTTTTAATGAAAAAGTCTATTTTTTTATTTTTTTAATTGTAAGTTATTGCTTCAAAACTGTTAAATAATGAACAAAAACTTAACTTATCTTTAAATGTATAAAAGATAAAAGCAAGTTGCAAGTATTACAAATTAATTTCTTTTTTTTAATGTAAAAATGACTGATGAATATTTTCTTTATTCAATATTGAATATTCTTTGTTGAAAGATAAATTACAAAATAATTAAACACAAATAATGTATGACATTGTTGCTTAATTAGTAATAATATTACATTAGCAATATAACATTTTTTCCTAATATTATTCTAAATTACATTAAAAACTATTTTTCATACCCTTAGATATATTTAAAAATTAAAAATACTTTTTAGTAATTATTTAAATACTCTAACCAAAAAAGTACTAACAATTTTACACATTTTATTCATATTGTATATAATATATACAATATATATATATTATATAGAATATGTATAATATAGTCAGTGTTGGGACTTATCTAGATAAATTTATCTAGATAAATTATCTAGATAATTATTTAGTTATCTTTTATCTTATCTAGATAAATAATTTCATTTTATCTAAAAGATTATCTAAGATAAAAATTTCATCCATCTAGATAAATTTATCTAGATAAATTATTAGTCTCTAATTCTCTATACAAAAAAAAAAAAAAAATACATATTGGTTTTTATTGTCAATTAATTTTTTTGATAATTAATACTTTAAATTTGACTTTTTAATTCATCTGAGTAAAAAATTGTATGTTCCTAATAATACTATATACCTATTGGCTATAAGTTATTATTCATTATTTATCTTTTTGCTAGGGGCCTGAAACTTGGTTGGTGCTCAAATATTGAGTAAACCTACAGTTCATTGTTATGTTGTGTTGATGACTCGTCAACCGTCGTCAACATTAAATTAATGAAAAAATAAATGATATAAATTATATTATATGTATTTTACCAAATAAAAATATTGTTAAGGTTCAAAATGATTGTGAATAGTCGTGTTATATAGTTTTTTCACGATAATATTTTCTCCCCACCAAAAAAAAAAAAATATTTTACCTGTGGCATAATACTGAGATAGGACCATAGACAAAAATATCCCTCCCTAAAATTTAGTGCTAGTGGCGTCACTGATTGGATGCCTATTATTCATTAGCATTATAACATTTTTTCTATATTATTCTAAAATTACATTTAAAAACTATTTTTATACTTAGATTTAATTTATAATTTTAAAAATACCTCTTAGTAATTTATATAAAATTCTCTAACAAAAAAAGTACTAACAATTTTACACATTTTATTCATATTGTATATTTATAGAATATGTAGGTATAATATAGTGGACTCGCAATAATTCAAACCCTCAATATTAATAATAATCTTTTATAATAATGATTTTATATTTTCACTTTAAAAATAATAAATATCTGTACATTGTAACACCGCCTAATTTTCTGAAATATTTCATGATTACATACAATAATAAAAACAACCATATTTTTTCGATGATTAATTCTTAGTAATTCGAATTTATTAATTTTTTTTTTTTTTGCTTTCTCGATATTTTGAAATACTCAGCAGTTTAAACTCACGGTAATTCGAAATTTTTCAAAAGCACCGCCAACTTTGAATTATCGAGAGTCAACTGAACATAATATGCTTATGTTTTACCTATAGGTACATCTCTGTGTATAAAACTTTTCTACATACATTTCCCCGACCCTGTATATATGTATTACATACTCAATTCCGGAACGATTTTTGAAACAACAATAATTAGTGATTATTATTAATATTGTTATTACTTATTACTCAGGGTCGTACCACTCATTTTTCGATGATTTGTCTTTTTGTCGACGAACAGATAGGTGTATTAAACATTATGAGTTTTTGAGATCGTAATTGGAGGCAATAGAGTTGATACAGAAATTATCCATCATTCATATACTGTCGGCTGCAGTAAAGGTTATTTTGACAATATGTGTAGACAAATAGTCGTGTTCAATGCATTTTAAATTTCGCTTCGTTATAAATATTGCTATCTCTTACATAAATAATGACGATTAGCAATTATCAATTCATTTTTACAATTATTTACAGTTTTTTTTTTTTTTTAATAACATTCAATAACATTGACCTATAGTATTGACTGAAGTACAGTGATCGTTTATAGTTTATACAATTTATTATGAAGAATTAATTTACTGTAGGTATATATATATAATATGTCTGCACATGCTGCAGTATTGTTTTGTTAATTTTAATTTCCATAGTCTTTTCAAACAGTTTATTGATTATTATTGTTATAACTACATATTAACAATACATAGTTACTTATTTTCTTTACAGATTTTAATAAAATATACATGCCAAAATATACAAATATGTACATTTTATATTACCATGGAATTCATATTAAAATCAGGTAAAACATATTCGTCAATATAAATCGCTTTACACGTATTTTATCGATACATTTTTCGTCACAATAAAATCTAATAATTTGCAGAAAATGATTTTTTGTATGATATTAAGAAAATTTAAAATTAACTTTTTTTACATTTAAAATTTTTAATTATTCATATGATTTCGCAAAAACTTGTTAACTAGTTCGCAGATTGGGTTGATGCATATCTGGAAATAAAAAGAAATCTTATTTGATAGAAGTTATGCAGTTAACAGAAACTCTACTTATATATGTATAATATACTTATCGTTCATTAGTTATTCAAAATTAAAATAAAAAAATCGGAAAAAAATACATTATATTTGAAATAATCTCAGTAAAAATTAGAAATGAATAATGTGAAATAATATAAAAATCACGAACCATTAAAATTAATGTAATATAATAATGAAATTCAAATCAAAAAAACTGACATCGATAAGACAAATCGAAATTAAAATTGATAAAATGCATTTTGATTTTAATCCCAGGCTCGTGCCTACGGATTACATGATTTATGTTTCACAATAATTAATATGTATAGTTTTTTATAAAAAAAAAAAAAAAATTAATAAATAAATCCATTAAAAATGCAATGAAAAGTGTCGCGGTTTAGAGATTTCTAATCTAATTGTCATTCTAATAATGAATGACAATTCAGTAATTAGTATTGTAACTTTTCACACAACGCGGGAATAATATAATAATAATAGTAATAATAATAATAATAATAATAATAATGATAACGATAACGATTACTAGGGCTAGGAACTTCGTGCTCTAAAAAACCTTAAGATATGCATGCATTTATGCCCTTAAAAATTATCATATATGCTATTAAAATATGCAAGAACGTAGAAATATTCGTTTAAATATGATCTAAAAAAATTCGTATTTTCTGTTAAAGCGCTAAAAAAAAAATATACAAATTTATGTAGGTACACTATTATTTTCATTTCTTCTAACACAGTAACACAGTAAAATGTTTCTGAGTACTAACTTTAACTTCACAAAGTTTATAAAATAGTACTGGTTGATCAATTAAAAACATAGAATTTATACTTAAGGCATTTTTGGTTTAATTAAAAAAAAAAAAACTACCAAGTTTAGAATATTATACATATTACTAGACGAAAACACATACAATACGTACATATGAACCAGTGGCGTATTTAGGGAGGGGCCCATAGGGGCCCGGCCCCCCCCCTTGGCCCGTGTAGTACATATTATAATAGTATAACACAATACTACTCAGTAATCGACACTCGTATTATACTTTAATACTTTATAATGTATGATTAAATAATGATTTGATATGAAAACCAAAATAAAAATAGTAAATTGTTAATTCGCATTATCTTTCGATACCCAGTAAAATATAAATAGCAAAAGATAAAATCGATAATGGATTATCGTATCTAGATTCTAGACTAGACTGTTTCTCTGGAACCGTCCGATACCGCACACGCGTTGCTCAGTTTCAGTTGCTGTTTAATTGCCGATAAAACACAAAATAGTGTGATCCTAGTCTAATCGTGTATTGAATAACGTATTCTTTTACTTGTCAATGCATTGTTTATAAGTTATAACTTAACTATCTACTTGTGTTTATATTTTAATATTTGTATAAATTGACAACCGAATTTAAAAATAATATGCAACAATATAAAAGAACATCGAAGATAACTAACTACAAGACTGGTCAAAATAATAGACATTACTTAAATTGTACATGCTTTAATATAAGTACTTTAATTGTCTTAATCTTAATTAAATATAAAATATAATATACTAAAACGTATGATTTTGGTGTGATATCTGGTGGGCCCTTCCCTTGAGAGATTTCTGGCTACGCCACTGATATGAACTATATTTACGTATAAGAAAATACATACGATACGAATAGACGAATTGACATCAACTTTTTTATATTAGGCGTATACCTTATCGGCCGATTTCGTTTTTTACAGCACACAAATAATTGGGAAAACATACGATATAGATTATTTAATATTTTAAATTTAATCATATTTATATATTTTTTTCTGGTTTCTAGAACATATTCATTTAACATTTTGTATAGAACTTAATATATAAAACATTATTCTCTGCCAAGTATTGTTTTAATTTTAATAAAATATATACAATATGCTCTTATAATACTAATATAACTTTATATGCTCTTATATGGAAAAAATAGCTGAATATGCAAAATATGCAAAATAAAAATGACTGCTTTAAATTCCTAGTACAATGAAATAAATTTCCATATCACTTAGCTATTTTTTAAATGATTATTGAAAAACATGCAAACTCCTATAAGTCCCTAGCCCTAACGATTACACACCGGTCCGCGTGAGCGCGGCAGCTGAACCTCCAGAGTGGGCAACTGATGTAGTCGGCCATCTCTCGTTAATACTTAATACACGATAATCACGCGACCGGCTACACACTACGCGCGACACGAGCGCCCCACGGATCGACCGGCGCGCCGCGGCGCGGCTCGCACGGGCACTTCTCTGTTACCGCAGCCGGAGAGTACGTCCACCGCCGGTGAACTGTCCACGCGCGCACGTTCGCCGTACTCGGTTGCCGCAAGCCGCGGCGATTGAGCACCAGGGCCTCAGGAGCCGTGGGTACTGGGCCGCCGTCGGTTGCTCCTCGCTGGCTCGCTGTCACTGTCACGCGGCGGGTCCGCGACGCGGCGTCGCACGTCACACGTCATGTGTGAAACCGCGAGGCCGCCTCCGCGGCGGCAGCGTCGATCCGCGGTCCGGCACGCTCTCAGACCGCGAACGCGTACCAGGAACCCAGAAGGCTGTGGCTCCTCGAATAACGCTCGCCGCCGCCGCCGCCGTCGTCGGTGTTGTTCGCCGTCGCGCGTCGTCGTCGTCGTCGTCGTCCGTCTAGTTTCCTCTCCCCCCCGTACGCGCATTCCGTGTACAGTCGCCTGTACTGCGAGATCCCGTACACGCTGTTCGCCATAATATTATGTTTTCAACGGCACGTTCGCGTATTTGTCCAACTTGGGGTTTTCAAATACTTTTTAAAATAATTTTTTTTCAAAGTATTTAATCGAGTATTTCGAATATTTTTCACGAGTATTCTGAACACAGTATTTTTAATACTTTTTTCACGTTCAATCACATTTTCTAAATAATTCCATAAGGATTTTTCCGTCGTTCGAATCGTATTTGTACTCAAATCTGATATGGGTACCTAATATCGTGTTTAGTTGTATTACATTATATTATTTTGTTTTCTACTGTTTTTATACGGAAAGACAGCAATGTTTTTTTCAAATTTATAACAAACGAGCAGGCGAACGACTATAAGATGTATATTATTATGTACGTTTCGGAAAATGGTAGAAAAAATTCTAAATTCTAATTATTTTAATTGATGAAACAAACCGTTTGAAGTTATTATTTTGATTGTTGATTGATATTGTTGTTATAATACATTACTTAATAATATAATAGTGAGTGATATGAGGTAGGTATTATAAAAGTGTATAAATATATAACACCAACTAATTATTACGAAAAAAGGATTGATTGTATTGGTATTAGTAATAATTAATATATAATAACTAAATTAAGTAGGTATTCAAAATTAAATCAAAATGTATTTTATCTAAATTTATGTACGTAAAAACAGAGCCTGATTTAGAATTTTTTGGGCCCAGGACAAAAAGAAAAAGTAGGCCAATTTTTATGTAATTTGTAAATTAAATTATAATTAGTCAATAAGCTCAATATAACCAGTCAATACTTAATAATAAATAAAACAATATTAAAATGTAAGTACTTTTTACAAAATCTTCATAATTGAAAAAAAAAATTGTTCTTAAAAGTTAATTAAACATTCGAATGTAGATATTACAAAATCTTCACAATTTTTAAAAAATTTTTTTTCTTGCCTATTTTTCTGCAAATGCCATCAATAACTTCATCGAAATTTATGCTTGCAGTGATGTCATTTTCAATGGATAAGATTCCTAGGGCATCCAGCATTTCTTGACCCAGAGATGATCTTAATCTATTTTTAATTCTTTTAAGAACAGAAAAGGATCTTTCACCAGTACAATTAGTTACTGGCATCGTCAAAAATATATGCAAACATGTTTCTACATTTTGAAACGTATGAGATATTTGCATATTTTTAATAAATTTCAATTGGTCAGATGGAGTAATTGTTGTATTTTTATCATTTGTTGATATAATTAGGCTACGGAATTGAATAAATTCCTCTACGAAATATTCAGCATCAAAATCTAATTCATTTTCATATAATGACATTAACGTTTTAATTTCCGACATGATTTCATTTCTTTATAGATTTTCTTTAAACAAGAATCGAAATTTTGTTTCTACTTTGATATAAGCTTCTCTTCGCTTTTGAATCTCCGCCAATAAAGTATCACATACAACATAATGAGTATCAGTTATGAAATTTTGTCTTGAATTTTGTTGTCTTTCTTTAGAATTGGTATCGTCCAAATTTTTACTTCTTGGTACTTTTGTTATTCTATTGCATTTGTAATATTGTGTATCTAATAATGTGTAGGATTCATTTTCATAAATTTCAAAATTTTCTCGTACATATTGTATGAAGTCAAACAAAGAATTATATAATGGTACAATTGCCGATAAATTTATTGTTGAGCTTTGAATATTTTTCGAAGTTAAATTTATTCGTTGTAGAATAGAGTCCCAAGTAACAATCATAATCGCAATTTCTCTCGTTTTCAATTTATTTAAAATATGTTTTGCATCAATACGAGTGTTTGTATTTTCATTCGTATCATTAGACATTTCAAAAAGTATAGAGATAATTTCAGAATAGCCAACTCTCAAGGCTTTAGTAGCGTTAGCATTTGCTGACCAACGAGTCTGAGATGATGATTTTAAAGTTTGCATTCCGGTTTTTTTTAATCTCTTATTTAATCGATCCCAACGATGGGTTGATAAAGAAAAAAAATTATATAATGATTGTATAATATTAAAATATTTTATCGCATTATTACAACTTTCAACAGCATGGACGCCAATTAAATTTAAGGAATGTGCAGCACACGGTAAAAACTCGGCACATGGAGCTAATTCTTTTATTCGCGCTTGTAATCCCGTATATTTTCCAGCCATATTGTTTGCATTATCGTACGACTGACCGACACAATTTTCAATATTTAAACCCAATTGTTTAATTGTTTCAATAACAGTTGATGTTAAATTTTCCGCTGTATGACTATAAATATCTTGAAATTTTACGAATCGTTCAATGGCTTGGCCATCAGAATTTACATAGCGTAAAACTATAGCTAACTGATCTACATGCGTCACATCTGGCGTTGAATCAATTATTAGCCCAAAATATTTTGCTGTTTTTACCTCCTGTGTAATTTTATTTAAAATTTGATCTGACATTAGTGATATAAGTTCTCGAACTGTGTGAGATGAAATATAATTGGTTGTCCCACTACCTTTATTTCCGTAATTATTTAAATGCTCCTTGATGAACGGGTCGAATTTCGCTAATAATTCCATAATGCCTAAGAAATTTCCGTTGTGAGGATTGTCTAGAATTTCGTTGTTTCCAAAAAAAGCTAAACCTCTTTGGCTTATAAACTGAATTACAGCCACTGTGCGTTTTAAAATATTTCTCCAATACTGGACTTCATTTGTATACTCTTTAACTAATTGGCAATCTATACGTTTTAATTGTACAGATCGATTGGAATAATCACAAACTGCATTCCTATGAATATTTGAATTTTCATGTTCATTGAGCCGTTCAGTAACATGATGCCAATCACTAAATCCTTGTTTTGTTAGAAAATGATTCGAAGTTTTAGCATATAATTTACAAATATAACAGAATAAACATGCTTTTGAGGGAGAATATATTAACCAGGTTCTTGGAACTATAATACCATTATTTTTAGTAGTATAAAAATTGTGTGATTTCAATTTTCGGTAAACACCTCTAATCAAATTTTTGGACCCATCTATAGCATGTATATTTTGGTTTGGGGGATGAACAGTAAAAAACTCTTGAAAACTGTCAGAAATTGATAATGGCCATAAAGCAATGTCATCAGTGTATTTTTCGAAATTATTTTGTTGTTCATTATTAGTAGTATTTAATTGCGTATCGGTTTGATTATGACTGTGAGATACAATTTTATTTTCATGTAAACTTACCATACGATTCGTGGATTCTCCATTTTTTGTTGTATCGATTAATTCGACATGGCTGGTAAGATTTTCTAAACTTGTATTTTGCGAATTTACTGTAAAAATATCAAAACCAAATCTTTAATTTTATAAAACCTATAGTTATGGCATATAATATGATTAATAATAATATCAAATTTGATTAAATAATATTTTAAGCTACTTACTTTCTGAATTTTCAATAGCTAACGGTGTTTCTGTTGAAGATGGTTCAGTTATTGTGAAAACAAATTTATTTAAGTTACCACGCAATTTTTTTAATTCTTCTTCCTTTTTTTCTTTTAATTTTCGCTTAGCTGAGCCACTGAGGTATTTTTTAGGTAACATTTTTAGAAAAGTACAAAAACGTACTAATAATAATAAAATAAATTAAAAAAATATGAAATCGTTTTATTCGTATTTTTACTACATACACTGCCACACTGTTTTATGTCTACTGTAGTCGTATTTCTCTATATCTGTGATTAATATAACACACGTAACACGTTTGTTGTTATTACAGCTCAGTATAGCGATAACGCCGATAAGTATATATTCCAAAAAAAGTTATTTTTACCATTTAGTTGAATACACCGTACAGCGTATGCGGTATTAATTGTATATAGGTACCTATTATCGTTATATCTACGAGCGCGAATAATAATCCATTTAATACAAATACGTATTTCTTATCATATACGCATATATTTTGTATGAAACTGAAAAAAATAGTTTATAAGTTTACAAGTATTTTCGACTGTGTAAACTTTTTTTGATATTCTTCAATTTTAAGGATTAATTAAAATTAAAAGAATAATTAAATCCAGTAGGTGGGCCCCTGATCCGCATGGGCCCTGGACAAATACCCAAAATGTCCTTGCGTAAATAGGGCCCTGCGTAAAAATGAAAAGCTGTTCGTTAATCTCGCTTAAACTCAAAAATAGCTTGACCGATTTGAATAATTTTTGTTTTGTTCTGTTCATAATTGTCAGGGCGAGGTTTGTATGAAAAACAATTTTGGAAAGTCTACCGGATAGTCGAAAATTTGCAAAACAACTGTGATGATATCTGAGATTTGAATTCGATATCGTTGCACTAATAATGCAAATGTTTTAATATTAAAATAAAAAATGATTTCTAGAAAAAATCACATTTCGAGAAATTAACAAAATATATGAATTTTTATGAACAATAATAGAATATATTCAAAAATATGAAAAATATGCGAAATATTTTCTTATGTCCAAAATACGATTTAATATGCAAAATTAATTTTTTTGTACAAACTCTGTGATAGATAAGTCATCCACATTTTCCACCCTCGTAAAATTGCATAATATCAATAAAAATATTCAAAAACCTAAAGATCCACTCTTTAGTGATTAATAATGATTAGTAAAGATAATATCGTCTACATCAAAGTCACTGGGTTTTTACCTTACGCAGGGAAAAATTATATCGCTCACTCAAATGGTATAAATGATATTTGTCTAGATGAACTATAAAAATGTTCATCAACATTGTCGTATTAAAAACCAAACGACCAGCGCCCATTTTAAGTACCTCACTTAAATAATTTATAGATCTAGCACTGTTGGGCAATTTGCGTAATTGTAGTTTTTATAAAATGTTCTTGTATAGTCTACTGTATTTATTGTCTATATTGTAGGTATTTTTTGAATACAAGTATAGTTTATTGTATTATATTTTGATTAAGAGTGATTCAATATGTGAATAGTTTTAATTATTTAATTTTAATTTATGAAATAATTATACCAACGATTTGAAATATCTATTTGAAAACTAAATCATAGTAAAAATTATCCACTAAGCTTTGCATAGAAACTTTTTTCAAAGACTATGAAAAATAGTTATTTTAAAGTTTATAATTTTTTATTAATTAAATTGAAATACCATAAAAAAAATCTGCGTCAGATGAGTTAAATGTTATTTGTTACGAATTAAGATTCATGGAAATAGAAAATAGAACTATTGTGCCGAGTATTATTCAAAGTACTTATAAATCAATAGAACGCAGACGGATTCTTTGAAACATTGTCGTATAGTCGTATAGAAATATACAAATACTGTAGGAATCAATATTGTTAGTGTTAGATATTATTTTATTGAACTTGTAAAATAGCATCCTAACAAATGTCAACAAATGATACACATGTAATTTTACATCAGTTGTTCAATAACTGAATTTACATATTATGTATCTATATGGTTCATTTTGTATTCAGAAGGTACCTGCATAATAGGGGTACATAAAACATTAAGTTGAATACGATTTTTTGAAAAAAAAAACCTAAAATTAGTATATTACTGTTTTTATGATGAATGATTGTTATTTTATTTCGTTTATATACTTAAAACATGAAGTCATAAAAAACTTCAAGTACACGTTTATATATATATAAAAACAAATTTCGTTGTACTGTGCTCACGAAAATTTGTTAAAATAAAATAGTAATTATTGAATTAATAAAATACGTAACCAACTAATATCAGCTATTAAATTAACTATTCATTAATATATAACAACAGTCAATTCGAAAACACTTTTAGTCGTTGAAAAATTGAAGTATATGAAGTATTCGTTTAAGGTGTAAGCTTGAGATCGATTTTGAGAAGAAAATATCGTTTTCAACTCTTTTGTTTTAAATGTGAATATCAATTAATTAAGAAAAAAGTCAAAATAATTTGTCATACATATAATTTATCATAACGCACGATTACACTATAGCTATAATATTATTTTATATCATTTTATATTTTACATTAATGATACATTTACTTTGTAATCAGAGGTAATTTAAAGTTTTTGACATTAAATTATTTTCTATTAATATCAGAATAATGATTTAAAATTTAAAATTAAAACAAATTGAATATCGATTTTCTACTCTTTTACCAATCATATTAACAAAAAAATATATTTCTTACACCTTATCGAATGGAGATGAACTGACCGTACTAATTTATATTGAAAAAAAATACATACACCGCCCCATGGGCTATTCTTCGCCACTCGGACGTGTTAATGGGAATGGGTGTATTCAATTTATTAGTTCAATTAGTTAAACGATTCTGAGCAAAGCTTCAGAATTAAAATATACCGTTTGGATTTCTTCAAATAGATTGCTAAAGTTGAAAATAGATGTAAAAACAGCTTATTGCGTAATAATTGCATTAAAACACATATTTACTTGACACATATAAAAAAAAATCTGGAATCACGACATTTAAAGTTTTTTCAGAATCGTTAGAAAAGTGTATAAGTAAAGTCATATTAAATTTTCAAAAGTGTTTTTCAAATATTAAACACTTGATTAGGGATAAACTTTTAAATAACAAGGTATTTTCAAAGTTCTATTTTAAGCCTAAAAGTTTTCAAACTATTTTGAAACTTTTTCAAAGCATGTAGTGATACGCTAATAGTATACGGTGAAAATTTCAAGTTTCTAGCAACATTACTTCTGGAGTAATGACGAAATTACTAAAGTCGATTTAATGAAAACGGCATTTACGTTGAATTTCACCGTTTTTGGCCCATTTGAGGCTGATTTTCTGGTCGCCTGGAAAAACCATTGACATAAGAGCTCAAAGTACCATCGACATCGAATTTCCTATTTATAAAGTTGCTGGATGAAACTTTTGGACAAAGTTGAGTTGAGCAAAAAGTGTCTCCAGAAAAAATAACATAATTGTAAAAAAGCATTCACTCAGAATCTAAAAAATAAAGTGAATGATAATCATTACTATAATATGCCTACGTACCTACGTTGATAACGGGCCAATTGTTTTCGTTTGGTACCCGGTTATTAAGATTTATGCAATTTATATTGCGACGATAGTAGTGATAAGCATTATAGTAATATTATACTAGTAGTGATAATTGAATAATTTATTGGTAGTATTTATCATTGTAATTATTGTAATAGTAGTACTAATAGTAAGTTGTAGTTGTGATTATTCCATAATAATGCGTGACGGTCGGCGATATAAGAATCGCTAGAAACTGTTGAGCGGGCATATAATCTGGTGCTCTCATTGGCCGATCGTAGTTAATAGATGATACGTACATTATCATCATAATTAATACTCGTACATTAATAAATGAACTGAGTGAATATATTTTTTAATGTATAAATAATAGAATGAGGTTTAATAAAATATGTAAATTTCATGAAAATAAAGTAATAAAAACGAAAATCCAACGCTATAACCATTGATGTGGTACAATAGAAAATAGGTTAATAGATAGAAATTTAGTTAAAACACCATGTGTCACCTTTGAAATGTTCGGAGGTAGGTACTAACAAATTTAACTTTGATAGCATTCTAATACATAGGTACTATAAACCATTAACACTTTATTTATATATTTTTTTTTTGAATACTCAACGAAACCTAGTGCATGTTCTTGTTCATTCAGGAAACAAAAAAAATCGTTAAATATCATTGAAATTGCAAGGTGAATTGTAAGAAATTGCATTTTAATTGTATTTTTACATAGTTAACACTAACATTTAATATAATATAATAAGAATAATACATAAATTCGTTTATTTCTGGGTCGTCGTATTTTCGTATATTCAAATGGGAAATAACTTGAAATGATGAAATTAATGATGAAATCATTTGTGTGAATAATAAAATCAATTTTAAATTTTGAAACGAGCTTCTGATAAAAGTTTGTTATGATAATTGATAACAATCGATCGGCCAATGAGAGCACCGGATTATATGCCCGCTCCGCAGCGCCTGGCGATTCTTATATCGCTGACGGTCGTCGTCGTCATCAATACGCGGCGAGACGGAATTGCATTCGATACATCGGAGCGAGTTGTTATTGCACGGCGTTGATTTCCGAATACCAGGGTTTTAGGCGGACGGCTCACGCGCGTCTGCCGTGGCGTCGATTGCGGGGGAAACGCTGACGGCGAAACGCCCGCACAACAGGATACCATGATGACGGCGGCCGATGCGTCGCCGATTCCGTCGCGTGCGCGGGGAGCGGGGACGCCGTCCCGCCGAGGCCGATGCGGCTTTCGGTGATCTACCGTCGATCTGCACCGATCAATCGATGGTACGCAAAAATATTTACACGCGTGGTGAAACCGAAGAGCGGTGCGGCGCAAAGTCCATCGAAATACATCCCAGTTTTTAAAATATCATGTTATTTTCTATCAATTTTATTTTCTTGAAACATTTCATACGAACTTCATTGAGATATTTCATTCGGGTGAAATTTAAAAAGTTAATGAATACCTAACTAAGAAAAAAAAAAACTTTTCTTAAAGTGAGATATTATGGAAAATAATATGTTAATTTCATGGAAAATAATATATCGCTATACAAGTGACAAGTAACAGGAAACTATATAGGTTGTTATTTCGTAACTTAAAGATTAAATAACTTAAACTATCGTTGAACTCATAATCACAGTTCATAAGGATAACTCAGATATCTTTTTAGAACTATAATAAAAGGTTTGATGATAAATACTTCCACGTTTTGATTTCTTCTTTAATGTTAATAATTATATTAAAATGTACAGTATTTTATTTAATCGAGACACTAATATATTTGAAATCAACAATGTAAATTACGAATTACAACACATAGAAATATGATTTTTTTTTAAAATAGAACATTTTCATTGAGATTTGTAATTTGTTAGTATCATGAAGTATTAAATAATACTTCATAATTTGTTTACGTATACTTTATTCTTTCTGTAGATTTTAGTTGTATTTAAATATTATTATATTCTATAATTAATGTTTTCATAATTATTTGGAAATACACGTTTAACATTATTTATTTTTAAAACCTAGTTTTGATGAAAAACATTAAATTTAGTATAATATGAATTTTTATGAATTTGTAATAGTTTTTAAAAACTTGGATTCCAGCTGCACCTCAATGTATACCGTACCATAAAAAAAAAAAGTATATGAAACGTGACAAAGGAACTGATTTCGTACAAAATAAAAATAATTAATAAATATTAAAACCTAGAAGTGTTAAATTCTCATTACGTATGCATTGGGAATAAGTAAATTGTTTTCAAAAACCTTAATTTAAATATATGATTCAAATGAGCACTGTTATATTGGTTCGTTACAGGGGCGGCTCCAAAGGGTGCCCTAGGGGCCACGGCCCTCTCCAGACCACCAGAAACCCACGTTTAAAAAAATTGTATATCGTTAAAAAAAAATTACTAGCAAAAAAAATCGTATTATACTATCGACTATCATTACCTGCTATCTATATTATGACGTATATAACGAAGAACCTATAAATTAACTAAAATAATATATAAATATAAAGTATATTATTGTAACAGGGTGTGATATTATTTAATATTTTATTATGTTTAGAATTAATTGCATAAGCGCATAACACATGTTTCTGTATGATACGAATTACTGTATTCTATAATGTTATACCATCGTGTGTCCCGTCGTACCCAATGGCCAATACACAATACGCAATAAAAACAATTTTTTTAATTTTATGATGTTTTTCTTGAACAAAAAAATGTCTCTAAAGTCGAAAAATGCATAGTCTAAATCAGCGGTTATCAACCTGTGGTACGCGTACCACTATTATAGTGGTACGTGGAGAGCTCGTAAGTGGTACGCGAAGAAAATCTCCCTTTATAAAAAAAATCGGAATTAATCATTATTTTAAAGCTGTATACGATTTCTAATCCCTGTTGTGTCAACTTATTTGTGCGAAAATACATTTTCCCACTTATAGTACACAAAGAATAAATATACTCGTAAAATAGATTAAACGTAGAAAATGATTTAAGACTTAGAATATTACCAATATGGAGCCCCATATTGATGTCATCGTCCGTTCAAAACAGTACCAACTTTCTCATTGAAGTATGAAGTAAACCATTATAACAATGATAATAATATTGTACCTACAAATTTAATTTAATCTCCTTTTGTGTATTCAATACTTATATATTGTCATAACTTTGTAGTTCCTAAAAAATACAAATCTATACATATAAAATAAACGTTTGCATTATTAATAAGTCCCCCCAAAAAACGTCAGGTGGTACGTAAAAGTTTTCAAATTGTGTAGGTGGTACGCGAATATAAAAAGGTTGAGAACCACTGGTCTAAATTGACATTAGAACAGCCAGATTTGACACAACTTTTCCGTTTACGGGAGTTGCGTTTTAAAACCCCAGAAAAAGAAAAATACTGCATTAAAATTTCAGCTATAATAACAATAATCTGTAATCAAGAACAACACATTTTATAATATAAAAAAAAAAATAGATCTTACATTTTACGTAAAAAGAATTATTTCGACCGAAATTTCAACGTAAAACGCGTATAAAAAATAATTTATTTATTAAACCTTAACCCTAGATAAGTACGTTTACGACAAATCTATTGTTCAAAGATAATTTTTATCAACAATTTTAAAATTTATGATGTTTTTCTTGAACAAAAAAAAATGTCTTTGTAGTGGGAAAATGCATAATCTAAATTTACATTGGAACAGCCAGATTTGAAACACCTCTTCCGTTTACGAAAACTACGTTTTGAAACACAAGAAAAAAGTAAAGACATTTCATTAATATCTCAGCTACAATAACAATAGTCTTTAAAAATAATAATTTCGTTAAAATACAGGTAGCTGGCCTTACGGAATCACGCCCTTAGCAACCCAAATAGCGGCGCCGAGAATGTTCCGGGATTATCGTTCATTGATAGTTTACGCGTTTCGATTAAACGTCGCAAGTGCGTACATTTTTTGTGTTGCTGATTCTTGGTTGTTTTTTTCTTTTCCGGATTTATTTCCATCGTTCGGATTTATTTTCATCGTTCGAATGGAGAGTATAATGATGAGCAAGAAGCGTGCCCTGTCCGGTACCACGAAAACGATATACTATCACGTCGTCGGCACACAGGCGGACCGGCTAAACCGTTCACTCTGGAAACGCCGCGTACACCTACGTCGGACAGGACCGAATCGTATCTTTCATACACATATTTTTCTCTCTCTCTCTCTATCTCTGAAGCGCATAATATACGCTACATAGTTCGATAACATATTGTACGAACGCGTATGCGTATACGTAGTAAAAAAAAATATTTTTATTTCGATGAGACGGTCCGGTCCGCCCGTGAAGCCGACGAGCGGGTGCGCGTACCCGCGCACACGGTCTGCGCGCGTGTTCTAATTCGACCACTGTTTTCGCCCCGTACAGCGACGAGAACTGAAGAAGACGGCAGCTGGCCGACGAAGCGGCGACCGGTCCACGGAGACAGCGGCCCCGCGATCGTCGTGCTCGCAAAGCCGGAGTACGCGGTTCGAGTCGCCCAGTGCCCCGTCGCCCCGTCGCCAGGACCAGCGTTCTCAGCGGGGACAAAGCGTTCTTGGAACGGTAAGTCGGAACGAAACATCATAGTAGTCTCGCGCAGACGCTAAAAAAAATTCGGTTCGACCGGGAACGCGCGTTCACGGCACCGGGGGGGGGGGGGGGGGGCTAGAAAGCAGGCGACGTGTCCGCGTCAGGGAGGGCCATTTTATAACGTTTGTACTGTTAGTAGAGCCTTTGGAAAATTGGATTAAAATGACGTTTTGGTGTATTGTAACACTGCGATATATTACCATTTAAATAAAACGGTTATATGTTATTAGATACTATTAACGGTTATATGTTATTAGAACACTAAAAATACGCTACTATGTACTTGTGCACCGAAATATATTCTACTACATTATTTGAACTAAACAGAAATAAATAAAAGGAACCTTTTGGTTTTTTAACACCACCAACAAACTTTTATAAATACGTCACACTGTTTCCAGGACTGGATTGACGTATAAGCAAAATAAGCGATTGCCTAGAAGGCTCGATCATAAAAGGCGACAAAAATATGCTAAAATCCAGTATACCAATCAAAACATTATATGTTTTACATATTTACATATAAATATATATGTATATATATAATAATTTTATGTATAGTTTTCAGAATTTATCTTTCATCTGCACTAACTAAATTTTCTGGTTAAAGTAATTTTCAGTCATAAAAAGAGTTTAAATCTATTTAAGATCTACTATTGTCAGCAACAAAAGAAATACCTTAGCATTATTAAGTATAGAAAACAACGTGTTACAAAAAATGAACGTTTCATGAGTAATTAATTAATAATTTTTCTGATAACAAAGCTAAAAAAAAGTTTTATTTTAATTTGATTTTGAAATAAATTATTTACTTAAAAAATATATTTATTATAACTTACTGGTGATGTTTATTTCATAATATATCGTGATTCTCGTTAAAATTCAAAAAACGTATGAAAAAATCTTAGCAGTTTTTGAGATGTTATCAGCATTGCCAGAAAACTACCTATACGAATAGGATAATGTTTAAAAAACACACTCACAAATTATTGTGAAACCAACACAGATTTGAACAAAATCTAATTTATAATAAACAAAATCAATATTTTGCGTTATATCTGTATTTTAGTTTTCTTTTAAATGTAATTGTTTTTTCGAATATGTCCTTCATCTGTATCATTTCCAGGGTCTTGTCTGCATTAGGTCAGGCCATGGCCTGACTGGCCTGACCCGTAGTTTCGCCTATGACGATAACCGTTTTTTTTCCCCACGACTGCAGGAACGAACGACGAACGGTCGGCGAAACGACTGCGGACTGAACACGGCGGACAACCGCAGCAGCTGGCGTCGGATATCTGCCGCGACCTCACCACCCCGTGTGACCGTCCGCGTTCGCCGGCCGTCGTCGACGCCCCGGCACCGTCCGCGGCAGACGCCGGACACGAGTCGTACGCGGCGTCCGAGCACGACGCGGCGGCGGCGGCGGCGTCTTCGTCGTCCGACTACGGGCGTGATGTGAACGTGGAGGAGCAAGAGGAGGAGTCGGCGTCGTCGTCGCTACCGGCGCCGCCTACCCCGCCGTTCGTGGGCGTCATAGCACGCGGCCCGACCACGGCGCGCGTGGTCTGGGACGTCGGGCCGCCGGCGGTCCGGGCGGACGGGACGCCCGTGGAGACGGCCGCCGTGCGGCACTACGAGCTGTACGTGTGCCGCGAACGGGTGGCCGAGGGCCCGGACCCCGTGCCGTGGCTCATGATCGGCCAAGTCGCGCAACCCGGCGAGTCCGGCGCGCTGATGTACCGCGAAATCTCGGGCCTGCCGACGGGCCAGTGGCTGTATTTCGCCGTGATGCCGGTGGACGTGTACGGCCGGCAGGCGGACGACTTTGGCGCGGCCGACGTCACGCTGCAGGCCTGATCGCGGCGGCGGCGGCGGCGGCGGATTTCTCGCGTTTTCGCCGTTATGATTTTCGTTTTGTTCGTCCGAACATAATTGTTTTGGTTTTTTGTTTTGTTTAGATATAATATATAGAACCTGTAAAATATAATTCGTTTTTTTACAACGGGACATTTGTGTGTTTTTTTTTCACGACAATGTCTACATTTTTAAATTATACATGAAGACAAAAATGAAGGTAAAACCAAATGATAACAAAAAATTTATAAAACACAAAATCTCCGGAATTACTTAAAAATTGAACAAAAATCATAAGTTTATTGAGAATCTGGTTTGTATAGTATATTTTAAAATTAAATCAACAATTTTCAGTAGTTTTCACAATTTCGAGAAAAACTACTTCTCAATAATTCGATAAAGTAAAATCTATCAAGTTTTCGATTAATAAAAAAAATTAATAAAAACACTTTTTAAGTACCTACAATGCTTTCAAAAAAGTTATTTACAGATTAGAGGTGGGAATTTTCGGTCGTTCGAATGATTCGAATCAGTCGTTTCGGTCATTTCGGCCCAGAATCAAACATCGTTCTTATCATTAGGTGAACCAATATTCTTATGAAATATGAATCTGTCAATGAGCGACAGAGATTGATTACTTACAATATAGTGCTGTAGATTGTATTTTGTTACTGTTTTTAGTAAAACCATAGGCGTCCCAAGTGTCGTATACGCCACGCAAAGGCTTGACGTATAACAACACAAAACAAGGTGTTTATTGGTTTTGTACACTGTAACCGTTAAACAAGCATGTAAAGAAAAACCCATTAATTGGCCCGGACGACTACCTTCTTAAGTGACAAAGAATACAATCTAGCACTGCTTAATAGGATAATCGAAACAGGTTTCTTTAAAAGGCTTACTTTCCCTTACAGCTCTAAAGTTATTTTACACTCGAAACAACTGACAAAGAAAAATATCTAGCACTGGATGTTTCGAGCGTGAGGTAACCTTTACCTAAACGATATTGTACTTCTCTCCTCAAACTGACAAAGAAAAATATCTAGCACTGGATTGAGGTTTGAAAATACAATAATATGTTTTAAACACCGTTTTTGTTTAAATGTACCAACTTTCTCGTATACTTTTCACAAGTACATAAAATAGAAAAAAAGATTAAATATAAACACCTTTTAATTAAAGACAAAAATATTATTATTACAAAAACAAAAGAATGGCCGATCACTTCACTTATAAATCGGGCAGCGTTTCGTACTCTACAACGATGGCAGCAGAACGAACAATCATCACGTCTTGCGTGGTCGTTTTATTCTGTTGCCATCTATCTGGTCATTTGCTGACAATATATTAATTTTATTTTATAATAATAATTAATTAAAATTGGGTGTTAGGTATCATTTATGTGATGATACAACACAAGGAAGGGGTAAATGGTACAAGTGCCCCAGGGCGTTCAAAGTACTATGAATTTAGAGGGCGTCAGAGCGTAATAAAAATTAATGAAATAACATTTAAATTTAAAAAAAAAAAATGTTGTTTCATATTACAATTCATTTTTTATATCTACTGTAATATAAAAGACGAGTACGTGTCAAATTGTTTGTATGCCATTAAATATAAAATTATATAAACAATGAGTAAGACTAGTATTACGTACCTACAAATTAAACATACTAGTATTATTCATATAATTTATATTCAAACAAATATTTATTAAGCTGCAACATTCTTGCCTTTTGTTCTCTATCCCACCACATTTGTATGTGACATTGTGATGATAATATAATTTATTATTTTCACTAAAACGTGTCTTTTTGTTATATTTTTACCCCTTAAACGCAACTAATATATTCAATTTTATAAAAAAAAGGACACCCTTACGCAATACACTTGAATATTTTAAATATACAGCGTACGTGATATATTATTATCTGTAACCATAAAAAGAATAATACATGTAGTTAAGGGTATAATGATACAATTTAAAAATCATATTCCAGGTAGAATGTTTCAACCGAACTAGTTGCATACAAATTATGATGATAATAGTGTGTGAATTATGTAAATGTGAATAAAACAATATTGAAAATTGTCGTTGTGAAATTTAATACGCTGGCACACCATTTTATGATACAAAACGTTCTCATTTAATTAATAATTGAAGTCCATTAAATGGTGTTGCTATTTATAATTCATTTTAGATTTCTAGTAAAACGAAGGTGGGTCGGTAAACTCCCACACAAAACAGGTAATCGGACACGTCATATTATATAAGTTAATACACATACACTAATGAAAATTCATATGGACGTAATTTCATACACGAGTACAAATATATCAGAACGTAAGATTCTACGTGTTGATACCCATGTCATTTGCGCTAAAATAACACTACGCATTTTTTCCATAGCCTATTTCCACCAAATCGATTCCCGTTTCCGCCAAAAGGCGGTCCCGATAAATAATTTTAGAACCCTCGAGAAAAGAAAACTTTTAAAAATCTTAAACTCAATTATTTTTTGATTGAATCATTTTTAAATGAATTCATTTGATGGTATATAAATTACCGTATTGTACACGACTTGTAATTATTGTTACTGTGTAAGAATTAAACTAACTATACATTTAGTACAAAAATCGTTCTTTTTAATTATATCGTTTTTAAATTTATTTATCCCTAAAAAAATGAATCGTTTATAATATATTATATATATAATTTAATTTATAATAGTAAATACTAAATGGGAGGGTCTGTTAGAACGAGCGGCTTTCATTTGGGCGAATAACCCAAAATAACATATCGTTTGGGCGAATTTATATACATCGTTTGGGCGAGCCGAGTTATTAAAAAAAAATAATTGTAATATTATATTTAGGCAACATATTGATTATAATTTATAGACTATATAATATACGTTTTCCTTCCCATTTTTAGAGATTTAGGACTCTCAGTTAATTCTAACTGGTATGGTTAAAAATGTGTTATATTGTCATATAATTTATTATCTTAACTAAATTTTTTATTAGTATGGTACCTCATACCCATTGGTCATTAATTATTAAATTATTGTTCCCTATCTATATTTGTAAATTGGTTTTAACACTTTAAAATAGTTATCACCAGGGCTAGGATTTCCACGATTTATATTATTGTGATGGAGATGGTATTATTTTTATTTTGCATGTGTTTACATATATTGAGCTTAATGCATATTTTTTCATATTTAGTATGATCGTATTTATTTCAAATGTTATATATATGTTACTTCCCTATTATTCAATAATTTATAAATTCGCCTAAACGATCGGTTAATTTCTCGCCCAAATGATACAGGTCTACTCAGGTAAATTTTGGGTTATTCGCCCAAATGAATGACGCCCGTTAGAACACTTAGACTAGTGCGACTATTCTATCACTTGACTATTTTATACTGAATTGTATAAAAATAAAGTGTAAAATATTATGTGTAGGTAATTATAAATAACATTTCGTACAACTTCGTTTATTGTTTGATTTGTACGTAACTGTGCCTAGTAAAAGTCAACACTGTCAATTGGCCATTAGGCAGTGACTATAGGTAGTATTTTATTATTCAAAATAGTTTTCCGGTCGAAACACAATAATGAATACGTATTTGAACAAGTATACGTGTTTTTTCATTTCTACTTATGTGACTACTGTTAAAATTCGAAACGAATTCTATAAAACTATTAATGAAAATATAATGAAACCTTAACGGACATTTCCGAAAATAAAATAGCAAATTAACTTCACTCAATATCTAAAATAAATATTGAAAACTCAATAAATCCTTCACTTCACTCAGAACACTGTAACATGGTCGGGGGAACTTTGTTACGTATTATGATATCTCGGTAAGGGTTTCTGGTCCTTATAGATATATTTAACCGTAGCTTGGGGTTGAGCACTGTTTAGAGAGGGAAATAATAAGATTTGATTTGATATGTATTTCCAATAATGTTTATATATTATAATCTAATTCAAATAATACATTACAATAATAACACGGTCGTCAATGAATGTGTCCCGAGTCCAATGTTCATGACGATAGGAGTTCAATTTGAACTCGACTACCATGTCAGTTCAATGTGTCTGCATAGTTTGTGTAGCGCTGGTAAACAAGTCGAGTGTGTGTAATTTAAGTGTGTCAGGAGTATGGTATACAAATTTTGTTACACTTCCCCCCTATTTTTTGAATTAACAACCATATTTGAATTTTAATTAAAATTATATTTGAAATTTACAATATTCATGCAAATACACTATGCTCCCAGATCATTATTATCACAAAATAAAACAAAAATAAAAAAAATAAATAGAAGGGACACAAAAAAAAGCCTAAATAAACTAATGTGATAAAATTCAAACATTCATATGGCAAGTTTACCGTAGTTGTAACATACAATATTCGTTTTTAAGCTATTGCATTGCATTTATCGCGGGCGTTGAGCGCGGCGACCCACTCAAGAAAATATTTCGTAACGAAAAAAACGTAACACGCATTTTTTTGTTTATGTATGGAGACACTTTTTCTTATCGAAATACTGGTCCAAAAGTTTCATCCAGAAACTTTTAGAACGGAAATTTTGTCGACATGGTACTTTTGAGAACTCATTTTTCGAATTTCTCAATTGTTTTTCCAATCATAGGCGATTACTACTGTAATATTGACAAAAAACGGGAAAAATTCCGTATTCTCGATTTTTGCGAAATCTATTTTAGTTTTTTTAGCCATAACTCACGCGCATTCTAAATTAAAATTTCAAAAAGATTTAGGAAATGTTGAATTACATATAGAACTTTGAAAAAGTTACAAGCGTTTAAAGTTTGCATTTTGACGACATTTCTTATTTTTACTTATTTTTGTTTATAAAGCCTTATTACCTTAGTTCGTTAATCTTGTTTCCGGTTGCCAAAATATGAAATTATATTTATTTTCATGAATATGCTAATATGAATTATTTGTTATATTATAAACACTATTAGGTTATTTATTTAGGTACTGTTTTATTATATTAAATATACTATATTTAAAGATGATTAGGTATTATAAAAAAATTTTTACCAGTATAGAAATAAAATAAAACATTAATATTTTTTTTTATTGTCATATATGATACTCATCGATAAATTAAAAATATATACATGTTATATTCAAGTATGAACTTGATTTTTAATCATTTTCGATATAAATCGATTTTATTTTGTTATTTTCACTGCATTATGCATCTCTATTCATTGCCATCTTATTTTATGCTTATAACCTATCCAGATTGTCTTTGAAGATTGATTGTAGATTGTCGTGAATAGTGATTTCCTCGATTTTCTGGCTTGAAGTAGTAGGAGTTTTCATCCGAACATTCAGCACGTTACCCTTCCCACCTAAAAAACTTGAAAAACGGTTAATATTCAATTATTTATGATTTAATATTATTTAATGTAATATCACCTTTCTAGCGGTGTAAAATTGACAATGTTTCCCGTTATGTTATTCTGAAATACCCAATAGTCTTCGCTAGTTATCGAAGGTGTTATACATGTGCATATCTTTTCTCTCTGTCTCATTGATAAGATGTCAGTTGTTTTAGTTGTATTATTATATTTTCCCGATGATACAAGTGTATTCAGTTTATCTTTATAGTATGGTGTCTGATTATGAAATATAAAATAAAAATTAATGTTCATACAATTAATTTAAAGTATAAATTAAAAAATACTTTTTGAGTTTCGATTCTTTTGGTCCACTTTAATAATGATATACGTTATTGTTTTTCTTTTTCCATCGCCATGCATTGTCTTAAACATTGGTTGACTTCCTTGTACGTTATGTAATTATTTACTTGAACCAATATTAATTAAATCATTACAATAAATTCATGAATACAAAAAAGACATTTTTTTTATCATACCTTGTTTAATTATGATTATTAGTAATGTCCGGATTTTCGTACATTTGTCAAGTCATAATTCAGCTTATAGCACATGATAACTCAATAAATACTTAATAATAATTAATATTTACCAAAGATATTTTATTTAATATTTTGTTACCATATTTTCTATATAACATATAATACTTATAAAGATATTTTACTTAAAACGACGATTTTCACAATAAGAAATATAATGGTTAGGTAGTACTGGGTGTTTTTAAACTAAAAAAACTTAACATCATAAATAATATTTTATATATTAACGTCAATGTCGTAAATTCGGGTAATGACGTAATTCAATAGGCGATTCATATAACAGTAAATTATGTACAGCATAAAGAAAAAGATTCTGCAAATGTCAAAAAACCAAAATTTTTATAAATTCTTTATATGTTTGATTAAATATTAGTCTGAGAATAAGCGTAACATTTTTGATCCGATTTTTTAAGTTATTCATATAGTTCTTAATTTTATGAAATGTGGAATTTACAATTTAATAACATGAAAAATATATACTTTTTTCGGGGTTGAGTTAAAAAAAATAGTAATGTATTTAATATCTAAACAAACCATTTTCCTTCCCATTTAACAGACTTAGGACTGTCTTTAACTCGTAAAAAAGTTATAGGTATGGTTAAAAATGGTTTTTTTTTGTGATTTTTAGTCATGACCCAAGTCAAATAATTATTATGTATTTTATAACTAAGAATTGAATTTACCAACGGTTTTTTCCCCTTTAATTCCGTGTTTTTAATTATTGTATGTTCCTACCCTTAAAGTACAGTTCTACCCACAACGTATTTCCCTAGAGGTTTACAACACCGATCTAATAAGCTAGCGTGTCAAGCCAGGCTAGTTTAATAGGACTGCGTTCTATTTTTTTTGAGCTAGCACACCTCCCACCACTGAATTTACTATCCTAGCTAGTGTTCTATCTCCGCGTGGACAGCAAAGCTAGTTCATGATCGGCTAGTGCACAGTGTTGACGCTTTATTTTTACTACGCCACGTGGTTAGTTAAAAGTGAATCGGTATTGTTGTTGTAGGGTTTTTTATACGTCGAAATGCCAAAATTAAGTGGTGATATTAATTTTAAGTTTGTTGAATTATATCGCGAAGAAGAACGTCTATGGAATGCCAGTATTCCATCTCATACAATTAAATCTATATCTATATCAATCAAATTCATCACTGTATCTTTTATACCTGTGCCCGGAATACACGAAGTATAGGTTTTGACTTCACGAGTACACTTAAATGACCGTACAAAAATGTATGCAATACAATGTTAGTATAGCATTTCTCCTAGCATCGCGTAAACTATTCTAGCTTCTTCCAGGCCAGAATAGTAGGCCAGGATAGGCGCTGGGAATAGCTAGCTTACTATCCTAGCTTGAAAAACTAGCCTCGTGTATTCCGGGCATAAGTAACCGATTCCTATGACAGTCGCTGCGGCGTGCAACCGTCGCGCGCGCGGCCGTGTATGCATCTATATAGTTGTATATTATAATATATATTATTATAATATAGTATATCATATTGTTTAGTTCACATATTATATTGACATATTACAGACTACAGTGGCGGCTCGTGCTTAGGTGTGCAGGTGTGCGCACACCACATAGATTATTAAAGATAAAACAGCTAAAATGTATTCTAATTTTATTACAATATCTATTAAACTATATTTTTATTCCATAACAGAAAATTATTAATTTTATATACGTGAAACGCTTGAGTTCGAAAATATCACTACTACAATTTAGATGAGTTATGTAATTAATACGCACCGACTGGTTTGCAGCCCGAGTAACCTAACCGAGAGTCCATGTATAATAAGATTAATCGATGAGTGGGGGTATTGACGAATAAATGGAACCGTGGTGTGCACCTACTGATGCACACTCGATCACACATTTAATTTGTATGCGCTATTTCAATAATAAAGTTATAGAACTGTTTGACAATACTAAAGAACGAAGACTTGACTTCATTTATAAAAATATGTAATTTTTTCATATTTTTTTGTTTCAAATTGTTTTTAGTTACGACACTGTTGCTTGTTCTGACAGTATATAAAATTTACACCTGGTTATATGATATATGTATTTAAGTAAACCTATTATTTTCTAAAATTATGATTAATTATCATTTTATTACAGTAAATATTTTAATATTGACTCGGATGTGACTAATTTTATTTTATTTTATTAATATTCATTTTCGATAATTGCACACCACCCATTTTGAACATCACGAGTCGCCACTGACATATTATACATTTTTTCGAATTTTGTAAAAATGCCACGGCCATCGCAAGTTACGTTTTCTCCAGAAGAAGACGTCAAACTAGCATAACTAATAAATTAACATCCTTGCATTTTTAATGCCTAAGACGCATTAAATAAAAGCCACAGAGCGAGGGATAATGTTTGGCAAAAAAAACATCTCGTGTGCCTTGTTGGGTTTGTTAAACACTACCATATTAATAATTGTTATTCATCTATGCTTCATGCAAAAGAAGTAAATTTAAAATTGACTTTTGTTTTTTTGTTCAAAGACATTTTGAAAAAGACAGAAGAATGTTGTAAAATACGTCTTATTGCTTACGAAGAATTACTGCAAATGGTTCGCCGTGATCCGGCACGGCGCGTCTGCAGACGCGTGCATAGGAATCACACCTTTATTATTTTTTGTAGATCAAAAAACTGCTTTAGTTGTTCTGCTATTAGGTAGATCAATAGCACGCTTTCGAACTACTAGAAGTATTTTTGAAATTAAAAATACCATGGAGAACTAAAAGTGAATCAAATGGGCACATGTTATTTATGTGTTAAGTTATAAAAAAAAAACAATTATTTTAGTAAAAATAATTTAGATGCTCAATAGGAGTTTGGTGGACAGTAAATAGGTCGCCTAATATTACTACATTAAATTAATTTTTATCATTCATAAATTCGTTCTATATGCTGCTATAATTCCTATATGTACCTATATTCTTAATTTATTTACACGTTCATATTAAGTGATAAAAATTGAGTCACATACATTTTTAAAAAGCCTATGAAACAAACGAAACCTAGCTCTGTTAGTTAAATCTTAATTTGAGGTTAGAACACATCATATTAAATTAAATAATTATACATCACCAAATGTTTGACGCATCAATGAAATTCCATGAAAATCCATGAAAATGAAATTTCACAATTCATTTGAAGAAAAACGAAAACACATTTCATTGAAATCACAGTTTTTCCGCTTTCGTCTCGAATATTTCACCGAGTTTTTTTAAAATTCTCAATAAATATTTGTTCACATGTATCTCACGCCGATTTTACCGTGATTACGGCGCGTTTCAGGACTAAAAATATACAAACACAGCATATTTTACGTACTCGTGCTATATAATAAGTGCATTATAATAGCTTCACGTGGTATAAAATCTATAGAGTTATACTAGTCAATATAAACTTACATTTCACACGCTTTGTTCAAAAATAATAATATGATTTTTGTTTAAATCTAATAGATTTATCAAGGACCGAGAAATATACGAAATTTTAAACTATAAAATACACTTACATAAACGGAGGTTTTTCAAGGTCTCTTTAATTGCACTATCAACCTTTTGTCACCCACTTGATAGGAATTCATAATTTGTACAGCCGCCTGGGCACTATATGCGTTATCATAGGATACAAACCCTATAAAAAAACAACAAATGAATTATTATCAGCATATTATTTACGGTAAATACTTACAACTATGTTTTATATAAACATTAGATTCACTTATAAAAAGAAGAAAACTAACCTAACCTAACCTACAATTACATCTACAGGCAAAAGCAGGATAATACATAATTCATTAATGACATTTACCCAAGTATTTTATTAAGGCAAATAATATGTGATGAACAGGCGATATTGGTTGAGAATACACAAGAATTCTCGTCATTTTAAAATTGATGTTCATAAGACTAACATGAATATATATTTGCTTTTTTTCCGAAATAAAACAATTACCATTCAAAAACATAAAAGTTTAACAACTGTATTTATAATGTTTAGAAATATAATATCACCTGTTCTCTCATGTTTACATTTTTTCCGGTCATAAATCGAGACCACGAAAGTATTTAAAATATACTTTTTATTAGGATTGCTTAGTATGTATTTATTCAATTTAACGATTTTGAAAGTCACTGGAAGAATTGAGGACGCTTGAAATATAAATAATAAAATATTTATAATTTACCAAAATATTTTAATTTTTTTTTTTTTTTTTTGTACAGGTGAGTAAATCCACTTGGCTTATGCAAACCACTTGGCTTGGAAATATTCAATTTTTTGGGATGTTTGTGAATTTGTATGACTTACCGAAACACTTGGACGGTTTGGTCGTTTTATCGATGTTGACTTTTGCAGATATTACGTTGCCAAATGGTAAGAACATCGCCACAAGATCAGAATCTCCGAAATCCCGTGGAAGATTATGTATACACAGATTGACACCGTCAGGACCTTCACGCTCCTTGCCGGACACATTAGTTGCTAAACAGAATAATAACGCAGCAATAATTAACAGCAGATACTAATTAACGAGGAATTTCTTTCGGAAAGAGAAAGTTCAGAAAATAAACGAATTTAGGACGCGATTAATAAACATTGTCCTTTCGATCTATCTATCGTCAGGCATGTTAGCGCAGAGATAAAAAAAATCTGATTTTCCGCTCTCTGTATTCGAACATTCCACGTAATTTTGGCTAGTGCCCCCGGCGTCTAGCGTGGTAGCGGTGAAGACAGCGGCTGAAATTTACTACAGCGAGGGATGCGAAATCGATAATGCGGAAGAACCGCTTACCTTTGCTGACGCAGATGGATTTGTCTCTGAGCAAGTTAGACTGGTACCCTCGGATAAACTCATCAGACATGTTCACCAAGTCCTGTTCAGTCCTGTTGTTTGGATCCGGTCGCTCAGTGACAAAGTTCGCGGACGCGGAAATGCCCGTTTCGGCATCACTGTAAGTCGAAAACAAAACAATATCTTATTTACATTATCTATATCGTTAGGTCTAGTATAGTTAAATAGAAATTGTTTTTTCAAGGAGAAAACGGTATATTCTGCATGACAAAAAAAAAAGGACAGAAAAAGAAAACGAAAAAATAAGTGTAACGCCGATAAAAAAAAAAAAAAGTGTTTTGCAAGGAGATTGGTCGTCAGTGGGTCAAAAAACGATAACGATGAACGGAAAAATCTAACGCGCGCAGTAGGTACGGCAAATTGTCCAACGACTTGGAACAATTGGTAGAAATTGGAACAATCAACTCGGAATCGGCGTTCGAGCTGTGAGCGACGCGAACAGAACTGCGGACGCAGATTGGGAGAACGAGATTTGTCAGACGAAGGAAACGAAAACCGACGCCCCCACAAAAAAAAAAAAAAAAAACACAAAAAAAAACAAAAAACCAATAATCTGACATCAGCCGCGGACGTAGCAAATCTTTCGTGATGGGCGTCGGGGAGGGTCGTAGAGTGGCGAAAAACAAGACGCTTGCGGGAGTGTGTATTTTTAATTTGTGTTGGCGCGTGCGTGCGCTCGTGCTGGGGGAAAGGAGAATGAAAAAAAACAAACACATTTCCTACCTGTTGCTGCCGTTGTTCAACGTGGCAGTGGCGGTGGCGGGTGCGGCTGCGGCGATTGCGGCAATCCGGTTCGCGTCACGTCCGACGTTCTTCCGCTTCTGCGTAGGCGACAGTTTTTCAGCCAACGCATTCAGCGTCCGCAACATTTCCGCCGTGCTCCGCGATGCCGTCCGATCGGATCGCATGGGCACGTCGTCCCATCGGCTCAGGTGCGGATGTCCGGTGACTGTCGGTGGTGTCGCCGAAGTCTGTGGCTGGCCGAAGACTGTAGACGACGGCGACGTTGAAGTCTTTTGCTGACCGGTGACTATCGGTGGCGATGCCGAAGTCTGTGGCTGGCCGAAGACTGTAGACGACGGCGACGTTGAAGTCTTTTGCTGACCGGTGACTATCGGTGGCGATGCCGAAGTCTGTGGCTGGCCGAAGACTGTAGACGACGGCGACGTTGAAGTCTTTTGCTGACCGGTGACTATCTGTGGCGATGCCGAAGTCTGTGGCTGTCTGGTCGGCGACGTCGAAGTCTTTTGCTGACCGGTCGCTGTCGGTGGCGATGCCGAAGTCTGTGGCTGGCCGACGACCGTAGACGACGGCGACGTCAAAGTCTTTTGCTGACCGGTCGCTGTCGGTGGCGTCGCCGATGCCTGTGGCTGACCGGTGGTCGTAGATGGTGACGGCGGCAATGTCCGCCGCTCAACGGGCACTTTCGGAGTGACATACATCGACGAAGGTTTTTCCACGTGCGACTGACTGGCATTTTTATCGGTATTCATGACCGCAGGTGAGAGATCGATCGATTTCACTGGAATCCATTTGTTATTTCGTAATCGAAGTAAATCCATGACTTCATCTTTACATTTTGACGAACTCAATCCTTCCTTGTCATTTTTCACAAACGTATCAAGTTGTTTCAACGTTTGTTTTAAATTGTACCCCTGTGATCATTAAAAACGTATTTATGACCATTGAATATGATCAAGGGAAAAATCGTATGTAATTATTTATGAATTATGTATATTGTATATTACTTTTTCAATTTCCGCTCCGATAATTTTCAAAAAGTAAGTAATGTATTCAATAGATTCGTCCGTCATTCGATTCGGTATATCTTTCATAAATTCCAGCAGATTATTTAAAGTCAATAACTTCACGTTGAATAGTTCACCAATCATTCTAAATTTAATAAATTCAATGTTAATTTTATTAGATACCTACCTTAAAGATTTGTAGAGCTGATAAAGTAAAATAGTTATAACTATAACTAAAAAGGGTTGTTTTATTACGCGTAAGTTTCCTTGGATATTATTGGAAGTTTCATAAGTTTTTGACAATGCATTGCCAATTGTTTCTTAAATGAAACAGTCAATCCATTATTGGTGTTTAAAGTGATTGCTTTTAATAAATTACACATTTCTACTAAAAGAGAAATACTCTTGGGTTCTCTAGTTGCCTGAAATTCGATGAAATCGGTTTTATTCACTTACGAAAATCGAAATAAGTTATGAAAAATACGTATTTATAAAAAAAATTTAAATCATACCTTTTTGAATAAAACATCAATTGTTTCTTCTATCAGGTCTATCGACGAAATACGAGAAATAAGTTCATTTGCCGAAGATACTACATTTTCTTGTGTCATCGAGAAGACGACAGAGTAAATCGTTTCAGAGGGATCCTTAAAATAATCATAATAATTGATAATTAATAATCATCAGTCTTAATGTAATAAAACTATTAATTTGTAAGCAGTGTTGAGTAAACGTGAAATACATCTCATTAAATATCAATTAAATATCAAAGCATTATTAGCTCGCAATAAATAAATGCATTGGGTACCTGTTTGTCACCTGTCGTGATTTTTATCGAAGTGTTTGGTTTTTTATGTTCCTCGATTTTCGTTTTGATTTCCTTAAAACAATTGTAAAAACAATTTAGACGTAAAAATAATAACAACACGATTTGTAAGTAAAATCAATAAAAACATGACTGTGTTCAGACCTCAATCTCTGCTCTATTTGCGACGGTCTTCTTTTTCGAGGCACGGGATCTACGCGTATTGAGCTTGATTTCACTATTTTTTGTAATCAAATCAGGTTCAATTTCTTTCGTTTCGGGGTTCAAGACGGTTGGAGTATTCTCATTAGTTATATCCTAAAAACACGTTATTCGTTATAACTTATAACCATTATAAAAATAAACCTATTGAAATCAGTAAGAAATAATTATCCCTAATTACTTAAACTTTAAAAGTGATGGTAATTATTGAAACTATTAACTATTAAGTTACCTAAAAACATCATAAGATCAAAATAAATAAGTTTATGTATTTGGTAGGTACCTGTTGTTTATCGGTCACGATTTTTACAAATGTGTCTGGTTTTGTAGACTCCTGGACTTTTTTCTGGATTTCCTTAAAAAAGAATTGTAAAATTTATCTGTATATGTATATACAATAGTCAATAACTATATTATACTTAGGAAATAAATTTAAAGAAAAATAATTATCAGTCTCGTTTGCTTGCGAGATTCTTACTTCGGTTTTTCCTTCAGTGACAACGGTGGGCATTTGTGAGTTTAGGGATCGCTGAATCCAGGCGTTCTTATGCGTGTTCGACTCTACTCCGCCTTTTGTTGTGGACAGACTATTTTCAATTTTCCTTCTTACAATATTTTCGTTTATTGAATTTCGCTCGTTTATTTTGTTCTGAAAACACGTAATTTATAATATTTGGTATACTACCCCAAAATCTGCTTAACGACTTAGAAAAAGGATAACACAAACATAATAATTGTAAAGTTTAAATTAGGTAATTTCAATAATTAATCAAACCATTAACCATTCAATTACCTGCGATGTATTAGAACATGATACACTTTTCTGTTGGATATTGAATGACTTTGTGTTAACCTAAAATGGGTATACTTTTTTAGTTAATATTTGCCATTACTCATTACTTTGAATAAAACGAAATTGTTAATTTTTACTTAAATAAAGTAAATATTCGAAATAGTTTTAATTACATTTTGAGTGTTTGAATATTGATAATATCCAATTTTTTTGCTCGGTTGAGTACATTGAGAGATCGCCTGATTATTATTTGTTGTCGTCATGAATTCTTTTTCTATTTCATTTAAAGTTTTTGGTTCAACTACTGCGTTTCGTGGAATCCAATTGTTTTTTTTCAAGTCTATTATATCTAAAATCATAAACCGGATTCTCGACGAAATTTTGGGTTTGAAATTCTTTGACGATAATTCACGTAACTTTTCAAAAGTTTTTCCCTGCAATAACATTGGTTAGAAACAAATATTTTGCGCAAAAATGGTTGTCGTTTTGAATCAAATTGCATACGAAATGCCGGATGATTCACACGTTATTGAATAGAATTGAAATCTAAGTCAACTTACTGTATTTATATACTTTCCAGTGTGTTTTAAAATGTTACACAAACATTCGAGCGGTTCTTCTTTTGGTATATTCAGCAAATGGTCAACACACGTTTCTAATATTTTCGAATGTACTATTTTCACTTTGAACAGTTCACATATGAATCTAGAAAATAATTGATAAATAAATTATAAAAAAAATAACCGTAATCTCCTTTCAAAATTTTAAATATACCGGCTATTTCCTACGGATCGTTTTCGTTGAACTCTTTCATTTTCTTCGTACTTACATTGAAGTTCTTTTTTCAAATTCTGAAAAAAACGTGAAAAATGATTTTGGGAACAAAACATGATCACAACGGATTTCGAAAATATATTTACTTCGTCTTTGCATGATTCGATTTCTGAAAGTTTTTCAACTGCATTTTCTTCTAGTTCACTGATCAATTTAAAGGTTTTTTGGCATTTTTGTAAAATGAGACGTCTGAATGTAGTTTTTGTCGTCTCTTCCCCAGATGTCACTTCGACGTCTTTCATTTGGGAACAAATGTATGCGTATTGTGGAGTAAAGTTGGGTTCATCTATAGCCTAAATTTGATTTAATCGATTAACGAAATGTAAATATCTTGGCGAATTTTAGTTTTATTATTTCTTTCACGTTGAAATAAGTCTTAAATTTGATACATAAGTTTAAAAAAAAAATGTATATATCATCGTTTTCTCTCACTTTTTGAAACAATAATTCAATCAATCCGTTTAGACTGTCGTATGTAGAAATCTTCATATCGACTATGCTCTTGGTTAGAATTACCATTGTTTCCGGTGTTATTTTATTCAATATTGATCGTATTTTTTTCTGCATTTCCTTAAAACGAATTTTAGAAATTATTTTTTTTACACTTACACAATTAAACGCACTCCGTAACTAAAATGCCTACCTCGATCTCCAATTCATTGCATTCCGTCGATTTTCGGGGGTTCCGACAAGAAGGGACCCAGGCATTTTCGCACGTGTTCAATTCGGCGATACGTTTTTCCGCGTGCGAGTAGATATTGCCGGAATTTTTATTATCGAAGCGGTAATTGTTCTTTCGTGAGAAATAAATTACATGGCGTATAATATTATTAACCGATGTGTAGTATCTTTTAAGGCCTCGGTCACACGAGAGCGTTGAAAGAACGGACGTTACGACGGACGTCATAACGTCCGTTGTTGAATTATGGAATACTGATCGACGACGGTCACACTGATTGACGTCCGTCGAATTTACCGTCCGGTCGATGTCGACGACGTCCGATACATGCTACGACGGACGTTATGACGTGATGTAAGATGCGCAATCAACGACTGACGTTCTATTCTACGTTCGTGTGACTTGGGGTAGTGACGTTATAACGTCCGTTCTTTCAACGCTCGTGTAACTGAGGCCTAATTTATTAGCATGTTTAGTTAAAATAATTCGCCCAACTTACCGATCTATGTATGCTATTGGTAAAAAATTGATTTCTGTCACCGTAACGATTATTATCGGTACTCTTATTCTCACGGCTCCTTTCAGTGTTATGCCATCTTGTGTTTCCACTGCAGTATCGTGGCCTCAGATTGAAATTCGTCTGACTTGGCTGCTAACGACGGTAAAATCATCAATTACGTCGGCGGCGACACCGTAAACACGATATATTTCAAATAACTTACCATCCTCTTGTGTTCGTTGGAACTTCGGTGATTGGTCTTGCTGAGTCGGAGTTACTATATTCGACTTCTTATTTGGCACTGTATGTTTTATTCTTCTAATTGGTTCTTTGTTAAAGCTTTTTCGATAATTCGCAAAGAGTTGACTTAAAAAAATTCTCAAGTCCGCTAAGGTTTTCAAAATTAATATTCGTTTTTATAAATCGCGTTTTCTACGATGAATGTCAAAATTATTTGTGTCCAATTGAAATGATTGTAAACAATTTATAGTATATATAGTGACGTATGTACATAGTTATAATAACTTTTAGCATTATTATTATTATTATTATTAGCCAAACATATTTACAGGTGTTTAGTTAAGGGTGCAAACAGAAAAATCTCACAGTATAGTTTTGAATAATTTCGTTAATAATATTCCATTCTGAATGAAGGAAAGGATTTATAATTGGTTTACAATAATGTTTTCTTCCACAGTATTGAGACATATCGACAATTTGGTATTCTATTGCTACTTTACCCTGGAATTTTACATGAATTTAGGCAGGCATGCTGTATATAATAGTCACATATGGACCTTGCATTTTGTACGATGGCAAAATCCTAACATGCAAAATAAAATGTTAAATTATATTTCAAGTTTTATTTAAATATAACCATGAACTAAAGTATCAAATTACAATATTAGATGATTATTATTATTTAAAATACGTACCTACTTCGCCTCATGGGATATTCTTCAGTACTTGGACGACTTAATGGGGATGGGTGTATTAAATTTTAAAGAAATGATAGATCTTTTCTTTGGTTAAACGATTTTGAGCAAAGCTTTAGAATTAAAATATACCGTTTGGTTGGACCTATTTCTTTAAATAAATTGTTTGAGTTGAAAATTGACGTAAAACAGATTATTACTGAAAAATTGTATCTTGAAACTTAATTTACTTAAACGCTAACAAAAAAAAAAAAAAGAAATCTGAAGTCAAGATTTTAGAAATTGTTCACTCGTTAGAGAAATGTATGATTCAGGTCATATTAAATTTTCAAAAGTTTTTGTCAAATGTTTAAAACTTCATTAGGGATAAACTTAAAAAAAAACAAAATTTATAAATAGCTTTACTGTCCAAGTTGGTGTTAAATTAAAAAAATTATCTTTATAGTATTTATTTTTTATTTAAAAAAAAAAAAGGTATGTAACCGGTATAATATTATAATAAATTAATCATTACTGTTCAAAATAAATCCTATATTTTATTTCTCTTATTAATTATTCACAACGTATTGCTTAAAACATATGATTTTATATTTTTGCATGTATCTGGATTGTAATATTGTAGCGACATTTAAGTGTTTTATGAATTTAAGATATGTTAAGCAGTGTTCCAATAGTTAAGAGCTCAAAACAAATACACAAATGCAACGATGGTTTTATGAATAATTTATATTATTAAACAATGTCCCCTTCTCCTCGTGAAGGGTAACACGAATCAAAATTGTCTGTTGTCTAAGTTTCTATTAATTGTATTAATAATGTAAAAATATTTCGAAAAAAAAAGTCGCCTGCTAAATAATTAAGCGTCCCAAAAAAAAAATCAAACCGAGTCCCGTCCCCAAAAAACACAGTTGAAAAATATTGTCCCGGTTGAGTCCCAGTTTTAAAATAATTTCCCGATAAAACGAAACGTGTTTTACACATGACGTTATTATTTTTAAACATTTAATTTTTATTGCTGGTAATACCAAATTAAAATATTGTAAAATGTGATTAGTGTTGTGAATTTATTAAATTATTACATATTAAGCGTTTAGAAACCATTTATGTGCAAAAACAAAAAAAGATAAAATACAGAAATATGCGATAAACGTCAAAAAAAAAAAAAAAAAATAAAATAAAATAATAATAATAATAATAATAATTATAATAATAAAAATAATTTGCGAAATATGCAAAAATATACAAAATGAAACTTTGCGATTCGGATCCACGGACTATTATGTCAAATTCAAAGGATTTTATTCAGATCAATAACGACAATTTTGCTTATTCACAAAACCATCAAGATGGAAATGTGCTTCATCAGACATCCAAACATTTTGAATAAAGTTTTCGTTCTCGTCCATCCGGGTTAGCATTTCTTGACAAAATGTTCGGTTATAGAGATCTGCAGGTTTTAATTCTTAAAAAACCTTACACGGGTGAAAGTTTAGGTCACTGTGTAAAATCCCACCTCTCTAATGTTCCATGTTTACTAAATGGCATATTGTCTTTGAACTGGTAATATTTAGTGAGAATTCTTATCATAATTATTAACTGAGAAAATCTATTTTTTAAATCGGCCGCTTCAGTGCCCCGCCCATTATGATATATTCAGAAATAACGAAATGTAAAATAAACAGTAATAATAATATAATATTATGCTGATGGTATCCATTTCCATACATATTATTAACAAATGCATGGTTTTGTAAAATAATATAATACTAATTATAATATACAATTATACTTACCCACATATGCAAAAGTAATGTAAATAATACTTAATATCTTCTTTCCATGTATTAGAGTTTTACTGTTTCAACAAAATTACTTTGAATGGTTTTAACAAATTCAATATACCTACTTACCTTTGACACTCCCTATATGAGTTTACCTGTAGTCCGCGGACCATAACACGTTTTGTGATTGCACACTGCACAGCACATATTATTTTCGATTAAGATATTTTATTATACATTTTAAGTAACACAAACAACGCATTTTTATCGGTTTTATAATTTAATAATTTTTGTTCATTAAATATTTCATATGGTTCGCTGACCATTATTGAACTCGATATTTTTACGTCAGAATAATTAATGTTATAATATGTTATATTATATTATATTGCCTATTCAAAGTTCGCGTATTTTTATTTTCCATTTCAAATTGATAGATTTTAAAATGTACCTATTAGAAAAACCGATTTAGCAATACACTTTTCACAATCATGTTTTTGACGATATTATTTTATATGACGATTTTATTTATGCCTATTGGATTTGAACCGCTAGCGACCATCAATAAAAACGCATTAGGCCGGGTTCACATTGGAAAGCTATAAGGGACAGCGACGGGCGACGTGCGACGAGCGATACGCGATGGCCGATGAGTGACAAATGTGTGTTTATATTCATTAGCGATTCGCTTTAGCGATGTATAACATTGAAATACAAAAATATTTTACCTTATTACGTTCGACAATAGTTTCGGGAATATATGGTTGCCATATGTCCCGGTTTGGCCGGGACAGTACCGGTTTTGAGTATGGCGTCCCGGTGTCCCGATAATGTGTTTATTAGTCCCGGAATGAGACTTCAATAATTTATGTATGTCCTTTATTAGACATATTTTGATGAAAGAGGTAACGAGTGAGGTCTGAGGTAATTATGAACAAAATATACACAAGACAAGTAGTTGTCTATTAATAGTTGTTGAATTTTCTTTCTCATTACCTGGCTCAAATGCAGCAGCGAAACGAGTGTTTTCACCAATGAATGTGCCACGGACAAAATCGCGATATAAATTAGATATAAGAACAGTTGAGGCTTCATTAATAATTAATACAATTTTTTGTAACATGTCTTGCTGACAATTTTATGAGTCAATACTTGCCAATAAAACATTGCTTCAAAAAGTAAACAGTTCAGCCAAGTATCAAACAACTCAGACTTTTCAGCCCACGGAGAACACATCGGATACATTAAAAATTGTATATTTTATTATATATTCTTTAATTTTTAAAGCTTCAAATATCATTAATTATTATCTATATAATGTGTGTTAAAAATTACATTTTAAAAAAAATGAAAAGGAGTTTGTCCCGGTTTTCGCCAAATAAAATATGGCAACCCTACGGGAAAACCTCCGTCTGCAGACTCGGGGACAGTGGTGACGGTGCAATTCGTATCAGTCATCGTGACGTCATCCTGGATACAAATCAAGCAGATCGGCCGCTCTTCGTCGGCCGAGTGCTCGAACGTCCGCATTACGTCGTCGTCGCTCTCTTCGAAAACCCATCCGGAGGCAATCGGTTCCCGCCAGGTGACCGACACGGATTCCCAAGATGCCGCCGAATCGGAATCGTAGTTTACCTCCGAAGGGAGTTTTTCCATTTCGGGTTCAGCACTCGAAGTCGACGTCGGGGCGTATTCCCGGCGGTCGTGGGTCGAGCACGTTGGCCGGACATTGTCGACAATCTCTTCGGCATCGACGACGTCCGGCAATAACTCTCGACAATCGACCGCTTCGATCGGATCGTCGCGATTTTCGTACGTCACGCACTCGAGACACCGCGGCGCGTCTCGTCTGCGCCAACGCCACGACCGGTGCACGTCGGTCGGTCCGAGTGTACGGACAGGAGGTCCACAACGGGCGATTTCGGGAATACTTTCACGATGTAGATCGTACATTCGTCTGACCACGGTGACGTCGCGTACTTTGCCACCAAATTCACCGAGCCGCCTTTGCGGGCGGTTTCGAAGGACAACTGTAAAACGGATCTGGTACGAAACGTCGACAATCAAAAAATCGACAGGTTAAAATGTCGGCGGTCGAAATATCGATAGGTAAAAAATGTCGACAGGTCAATATGTCGACAAATTACAATGTCGAAATGTACAAAATATCGACAAACTAAAATAAATATATGATTTATGGAAATAAAAAAAATGTTTGATAAAATAATTTAATAATGTCGACATAAAAAAATATAAAATGATATGAATTATATAAATAAAATTATAATGTCATGTTGTAAGCAATGCCTCTTAAGAACTCTATAACTGGAACGTTTCCACGATTTTGTGGAACGTTGTATAACGTTTTGGATTCTGTCCTCTCGTTGTTCATTTTTCTTTTTTGAATGTAGACGAGTCACTCCACGAAGTATTGATTCAATCGTTATCTCTGTATTTTTTTGTTCTCTTTGCAACTCTTTTATTAAATAGTATACTCCTACGTGTGATTCACCAACAAGACACTCCCAACCGTTGTGATTTGTCGACATATTGACCTGTCGACATTTTGTACTTGTCGATATAATGACACGTCGACATTTTTTACCTGTCGATATTTCAACCACCGACATTTTGACTTGTCGAATTTTTGATCGTCGACGTTTCAACCGGCTCCCCTGTAAAACGGCACTGGAAAAGTCTCCGCGAACGATGATTCCGCTCGCGACCGCGGCGCCTCCGAGGCTGACGAAACAGCGCCCGTCCGTTTCCGCTAGCGTCCGTTTCACTAAGAACCGCATCACGTCCCCCGCCGTTTTCGTCCGTCGTCGAATCGAAGTACATTCGAGTACACGTTTTCGCGCACGTAAACGCTGTCGCCCGTGTGCCCGCCCATCGAACTCTGCAGGTCTTTGCGCAAAACGTCCACGGACCTCGTGGTCGGCACCTCGGCGGACGTTTCCACGACGTTTCTCGTGACTCCGCCGACGACCGCGACGCCGGATCCGTGCGCCGTCGAGGGTCGCTCGCGTCGCCGTCCGAGACCGGCGACCGGCGGGTCTCTTCTTCCACTCGGGCGTCCTCGAAAACCGGATGTTGGTCGTCACACTCGAAAACGGCGGTCACCTGCTCGTGATCCGTCCCGATCGCGTCCGCTCCCGCCTCCTCCGCGACCGCGTGATCGTCTTCCCGGTCGCCGGTCGAGAGATCCAACGGCCACGCTGCTTCACTCGGAGCTGAGGCTAGTCGTTCTCCGGGCCGTCCGACCGCCGCGCACTCGGAGCTCGGTCCGCGGTCGAGCGGTTCGCACAGCCGCGGTTCGCCGAGGCGTTCGTTCTCGCTCACCTGGCTGCCGCCGCACAGTGGTCGGAAACGTAATCTAGCTTGCCTAAATTAATATCTCCCAAGAAAATCAATATTTTTTAATGCGGTTTTTTTCAAAATTATCTGTATACAGAGGTCAATTTGAAAATAAAATAAACATTTTTTTGGAATTTAATTTTTGGAAAATTTTGAATAATTTGTCCTTTTATAATTTTTTTTTTTTGTTTGGTTTATCCGGCTACTAGGACAATCTCGGTCATGAGATGTCTCACAATCATTTTTCTAACCAACTCTATTCGTTTCCAAACCATTTTATCACCTTATTTTTTTTATTTAATAAAAAAAAAAATATTTATATATATATTCAAATTAAGGAAAATGTTATTAGTTGTCAGCCGGTATAATGCTTCAAAAAAACACATTTTCTAATTACAATAATTAATTATAAGGATAAAGTTATATTACCAAGTGTTATTTAATCAATTATTGGATTAAGATTCATTACAGTTTGCACCTCTTAAATTTAAATCATTTATGTTTAATAACATCCTGGCTTCATTTGAAAGTTTTGGTTTATTTTTCGTTTGCATTATGCAACAGATCTTTATTTGTGTTTAATCGAGAATTTTTCCGTGTATGATGTTCTCGATAATTTTTAAAGTCCTTATTTCGACATTCTTGAGCCTCTTCTGACAATTGACCTTATAATGAATGAAACAGAAATTATTGGTTTTCTATAATATTCATAAACAAATATTAAATGTATAAAATGATAAGTAAAGCTTAGATTGAACATTAGTAGGATTTAATGGTCCTTTTTTCCGCAAAAATTCAAATAAATCGCGATATTTGAAATTTATTCGACCACTCTCTCCATTACTAGTCCCTAGAAAATAATACATTTTAAGCACAGACGCAAGTAGACGCAAATTTTTTTTTTTGATCTGTGTAGCCCTTTAGTTATACTATAATTTGTATGTATTGTCAAATTGTAAAAATGAATAAATTTTTAATAATAACCTTTAAATTAAAAAAAAGCCGATAAGATAATGGTGGTGGAAGTTCGTCCTTCGTCGCTTCGCTCCTCGGACAAGATAATGGTGAGGAGTGTATAGCACTTTCTATCATGGGATCACCTGGTTTACGATAGTTTAGTTGTATGGTACTTTACATTTGAATGCAATGATAAATCATTGTAAGTTAAGTACAGGATACAGTAGTTGGGTGGGATACACGAGATGCATTGCTAGATTAGGCATTATTGGATAGATTTTGGAATTATTTTATATTATAAAAAAAAAAAACGATTCTGAACGAAGATGAAGATGTCAGCCTTAAATTGTAATATATATTTTATTTTAATATCCTAGATTGGGTTAAATTTACATTTGTCTATTCATGTGACTTCTGCTCGTGAGCATTGGACAAACCAGGATGTGCATAGATAAATGCACTATCGTGACGGTACCACCCGATCCCGCCGTCCATATATGCTGAATGCTCCGTGGCTACGTCTATTTAAATATTAATAATTAATAATAATATATAAAATCCGCATGTTTATGGAACTGATACACACATTAAAATAACTGGACATTGGAAGTTAGTAACGTTCTATTCAACCATGTAAAGGTACGTTATACACCTTGTGTTTACAATCTACCAATATTTTGTATAGAACAGCTGTCAGCTACTGATTATATTATAATAAACTTAATCTATTTAATTATCTTTATCAGCTGTGATATTACATAATATTTTCATTTCTTATCTTTGAATACAAAATTTTTTATACATTTTCAACTACAAAATAATTTGCAAATATTCGTGATTTTGACAAATTTTGTCGATTTTTGAACTTCAACTGCTTATAAAAAAAAATTGTGCATATGTATTTGAATAATTTTTGAATCACTCTTAGATCAACTTATTCAAAACCTTCTATTAAATTTTCAAGCGATTTGGTAGGGCCAAAAAATTGTTATCGACTTTTATAAAAAAAAATCTAAGAAAAATCGAATTATTCAAATGCCTATAAATAGCTAAAAAATAAACGAAATATTTTGAAAATACAACTATGTAAAGAAAATGCCTATTTAAACATTTTGTAAAAGTTTTAAGTTTCTGCGACCTATACTTTTTGAATAAGAACAAATATCAAAAATCAATGATGCCTAAATTGTTATTTTACGCGATTATGTGAAAAAATTGTAATTTCAAACACTCATAAAAATTTTTGATTTTATTCCAGTGCAAATTTTTTTACAGATAATTGAAGGAAAACGTATGTCAAACTTTGTACCGAATTTACAATTCTTAGTTTTGAATACTTAAAATTTTATGAATTTTCAACTGCAAAATACATAGCAAATATACATGATTTTGACGAATTTTGTCAATATTAGCACTTATAAACGCTTATAAAAAAATTTTGTGCCTATGTATTTTTATAATTTTTGAATGGGAGTTAGAACAACTTATGTGGACCCTACTATTAAATTTTCAAGTATTTCGTCCGAGCTACATTTTTTTTATCAACATTTATAAAAAAAAAAATAAAAAAAATCGAATATTTCAAATGCCTATAAATTGATTAAAAATGAGTGAAATCTTTTGAAAATAAAATTATATAAAGAAAATGCCAATATAAACAACTGATAAAATTTTCAAGTTTCTACAACTTATACTTTTTGAAAAAAAAACAAATAGCAAAAATCGTTTGAGGCTAAACCGTTGTTTAACGTGTTTTTGTAAAAATTTAAATTTCAAACACTCATAAAATTTTTTTGTCTGAAACCGGTAGAGTTTTTTTTGCAGATAATTGAAGAAAAACTAATGGAAAACCTTGTACCAAATTTTCAAAACTTAGTTATAAAAGAAAAAAATTTTACGATTTTTCAACAACAAAATTATTTGCAAATTTTCGCAATTTTTACATATTTCGTATAAATTGGAACTTTGAGCACTTATAAAAAAAAATTGTGACTTACGATTTTGGATTTTTTTTTATCCGTTATGGAACAACTTATAAGAAACCTTGTATTAAATTTTCAAGATTTTCTGGCAAAAAAAAAAATTTTATCGTTATTTTAAAAAAAAATACTTAAAAAAATTGAAAATTTCAATTGTCTATAATTAGCTCAATAAAAGTCAAAATACTTTGAAAATTTAACAATGTATAGAGAACGCTAATCTAAACATTTGGTGAAAATTTCAAGTATTTACGTCGATTAGTTTTTGAGTTATAGCAAAATAAAAAATTTGATTTTGTCGAAAACTGGTTTTGCGTAAAATATACCGTTTTTCCCTCATTTTTTAAGGGTTTTTCCCGGCGCGTTAAAAAAATATTGAAAATTTTTAACTTTTGACCCCCCAAAGTACCAACTAGATTCAATTTCCTTTCAGAAAAGTTGCTATATAAGGCAATCGAAGCATTTTTACTGCCCCAAATCGTGTCGACAGACACAAAAATAAAAAAAAAAAAAAAAAAAAAAAAAAAAAAACACACATCATTGTAAAATCAATACATTCTTCACTCCGTTCAGAATCTAAAATATTGAAAAATCGGAAATTTTCAACTTTGAAAAAAAAAATATTTATGTATATACATTTTTAAAATTTCTAAAAATGTACTTACCTTGTTCCATAGTATCCATTATGTATATTGAAAGAAAAAAAAATTAAATCTAAGACGTGAGTACTTAGTACCACGCGACAAGATAAAGTGTATCAATAATAACATTATACTATACCCTCAATTTCATATATTTTAAACGCTTATCTGGGAATTTAGCAAGGTTATAAATATCTAAATTTATCATAATCATAATTTTATCACTAATTAATATACAGTCAATAATGATTTTATGTCATAATTGGAATATTACATAGTTTTGAATTTTAATTTAGGCAAGCTAGATTACGTTTCCGACCACTGTGCGCCGCCCGGGTACACGCCGCACAGTGGGAGGAATACGAGTTCTAGCTGGCCAAAAGTAGAAAATTTTGGTATTGTAATTAATGATTAATATCGGGAATATTTGCACCCACTGATATGACGACGGTAAATATATCACATTATGTTATAATTGTTAATTAATGAGCTGATAGGAGTAGGTAATGTAATTAAGATTATTGCATTCAGCGCAATCACTTGTTATTCGTACATAGCTTTCATTTTAGTTTGTCCGTTGTCGTTATTTCATGAGTATAAATGTAATTGTTTTTTGCTAAATCAAAAATGGATCAACCAACAGACATAAGTAAGTTACATTTGTTCTAAGTACTATTTATTAAGTAATATGTCGTAATAAAAATGCATAGATATCATGAATCTAAAGAATTTCCACTTTATTTAATTTTCATTGAGTAGACATTTTTTTTAGAGGCTCTTAGAGGTGTGAATTTTGTTTTAGTTTAAGCATATATATGTACACTTTGAATTATTTCGTTTATAAGTTGCCCCAATTTGCCCCTTATTGAAATAAATTTATTTTTCTAGATGAAAGTAGCATCGTAAAAAAACGCTGTTTATTTGAAGTTTTAAAAAATAATAGTTTTGCTTTGACATCAAGTACTTATGAATTATTACGAAATGCAATGATTGCTTACATAACTCATAGGCTGGGAGAAAAATCGAATTTAGATGGCAATGAGGAATTTGATAAATGTATTCAAAATAAAGTTGAAGGATTTAGTAGTACGTTAAAGAAGAAATGGTTAGATTCAAATCGATGTTTGACTAAATTTTTTTAAAAAAAATGATAATTGGTTGGATTTAGAAATTCTGTTGAATTACAATTTAGTATATATGTAATATTTATTTACCTATCATTTATGTATTGATTTTTGACTTTATTAATTTTGGCCGGCTAGAACTCGTATTCCTCCCACTGTGCGCGCCGATTCGTCTCCGGACGTCCGCGGTCACAAAGCCGTCAGATCGCGTGGTCGGCAGCGCGGCAAACTTTTCGACGACGGTCAGCATCGTCCCGTCGTCGACCTGGACGGCCAGAGCGCACGGCACGCAGCCACCGACGGGCGCTCGGTCTTCGGGGCGGTCGCTTTCTGCGTCGGATTCGAAAATGTTCTGCAGAGGCCGGCTGAGGTCGACCGGAGCGTGGTCGACTTTAGCGGCGGCGGTGGCTGGTGACCCGAGCGGCGTGTACTCGGCGCCGACCGAGCAGATAAAGTGCTGGCTCACGTGCACCGACACGTCGACGCGCACGGCGGCGGTCCGAAGATCGCGATGGTCGTAACTTTGGGGCTCGAATAGTCGCAGCTCACCGAGGAACTCGTCGCCCGCGTACACGTCCGTTGGTTTCCAGACTTTCGTGGTGAAAAAGTCCACGGACTGCGTGGCCGGAAGTTCGGCGAACTCTTCTAATACGTTCGACCACATCTCGTCGCCGGTCTCCGCGGTCAACGCTTACACGGTTAGCGGCCGTAGGGAATCGTTTTCTTTCCTTCGGCCTCAATACGTAAAGTACAAAAATAGACGTTTTCATAAAAATGATGTCGATAATTCCTTTGAAAATTAATTCATTCCATTTCATGAGTATAGTGTATATGAAGTGGTTTAGTAATAAATCGTTGGCTGGTGTGTTTCCTAATTTAAATATAGCATTAAAAATCAATTTAACTCTCCCAAGTAGCAGCTACGGCAGTTGTTCAGCAGAACGGACATTTTTAAAACTGGCACGCATAAAAAATAATTACAGAACTAACTCTACTCTAGATAACTCAAATGCAATTATGATTCTATCATCAGAAAATGACATTCTCCAGTCACTTGACTTTGGTCAAAGTATCAAAAACTTTGATTCCTTAAAAGCGAGAAAAAAATGTTTTTAAATAAAAATAATGTTCTAGTTTTATATTTATAAAGTTTTATTTGTGTGGCATTAAAAAAAAACATTGTTTTTGAAAAAAAAAATACTGTTTTTATGAAAAAAAATTATTCTAGGGGCCCTCTAAAATATTTGGCCCCAGGGCCCCGAATATGTATAATCCGGGCCTGTCAACACTACAATAATTATGTATTGTTTATGGATCCCAAAATAAATTTGGTGGTAATGCCCTTTTGGAAAGTCATATTTGGAGGAATTGGTAATCGAATCATTTTTTTTCGGTGGTTATGACTTAAATCAAGGAAGAAGTTTTTTGGTAGAAAAAAGACAACAAGAACGGAAATTGACCAATAGGTGATTTTCGTAATATGCATTTCTTTCTAAACAGTAAACGTCTATTAAACCTTTTACTATCGAGTGACTTTGTTATTTTGTTTTCTCTGTATTACTTATGATATGAATTGTGTGAACAATTTTTTTTTTTTTTTTTTTTAACTCATAATTCGCTCAATTATTCGAAGTAGACATCAGAGAAGTAATATTAAAAGATGCATTAAAACATTTAATTAAATTTGAATATTGACATATTTTTCAAAATTGGAAGTGATTTTATTCGTGTTGATTGTTAAGTGAACGAAGATAAAAATTATGTAATGATATAATTTTGATATTTGGTAGATTTTTCATTCCACAATCGTCAATAGTTTCAAGTCGAACAAGATGTGATGATATTAACATTTTTAAATAGTTTCCAGTTAATTGCTAATTAATGATCTTTGAATGCATCCATCGAATGATTTTATTTTAACTCAGTTGTTTGTATGACAAAAATAAAAAAAGTAAAAAAAAAATGAAAATTAGATGGGATTACTATTAAACTATCATTTATATGCTAAAAATATTTCAATCGCGTAATGTATGATCTAACTCTACATTTGAAACATTCGTACGTATCTTAAGATCACGGCAGCTATCAGGAATAGGATAGAAAAATTATTCTTCATTCATTTGAAATTGCTAAATTAAGTAACGCATTTCAAAATATCATGTATTTTTAAAATTTTTCTAAATACAATTATAATTACACACGAGCTAAGTACGTGTTATAAAATATTTAATACCCAGGTTCTTAAATCAGTTATCAGTAGTATTATAAATCTTATGATTTATAGTATAAGAAACACTCTGGAAAATAGAAAAAAAAACTTAAAAACAAATAACTTCCTCTATTTACCTCCAAAAGCGTAGCTAGTTATAATTTATCAATTGAAAAGCTGAAAGTAACTCGAGTGTAGAGTCTCCTTCAGAATTAAAAAAAAAAGAAAAATACACAAGTAAAAAATTAATAATTATTATGTAACCTATAGACTATTCGATTCGATCTAAACATAAAAATATAATTATAATATCTGACGTCATTATTATTTGTTCTAACTTGATAGAAAATCTCGTTACCATACAAATGAAGGCCTTTGCAACGATTTTAATCATAATAATAAAAAATATACACTTCAAAATTAATTTTCCCTTAGGAACAAAACGATATAATGAATGCATTTTAATTTTAATTGCAATTTAAGTTTTATACGTATTACTGCAAATTTCTAGGAAGTAAAACAATTTCTGTGACTACAAGTAGTTATCAACAATGGTGTAGCCATTAGCGAAACAGTTAAATAAAGGTTAAGACATGACCGCTTAGATTTTTACGTTTTTTTGTATAAATCAGAGGTGTTCAAACTGTGCATCGCGGTTCCTAAAAATGTCGTGGGAGTTAAAGAAAGGAGCCGCGTCAAAGAACCGGAAAACAAAAAATGAATGTAAGATAATCAATGCATGTATAAAAATAATTTTTTCGTGCATAGTGAAAAAATATTTGATTTAAAGTTTCTCTGTATTATATATTTAATTATAAATTGTTTTATATACGTCGTACGGTAAATAAATACATTTATATATACATAAGTATATAACCATTGTCATCAATAATTTGGAAGCCGTCAAAATATTGTGAAAATACAAAAGAATCCTAGGATTAAAAAGTGTGAATATCTCTGGTATAAATAATTAATGTTTATGTTTTATTCGTCATTTATAAGTAAAATATGCTGTGTTTATTCGTTTTAATTTAATCTGTCACGGTAACAAAACATAAACTATAAACCTAAACATAAACTATTGTGATTTGTGTTATACATTTTAATAGCCTATAGTCTATACTATAAACCAGAGATAATTCAAACTTTTTCATCTTTTGGCTCCTTTGTGTCTTCACAAAATGTAGACGGCTCCCAAATTATAAATTACAAAAAGTGAATGTTTATATTGTATGTAATTTATTTTTATAATTTATTTATCATATGACCATTAAAATTTTTTTAAATAAGTAGTTAATGTAGAAACAAATGTAATTAAATATTTCATGTTTAGTCTTAGTAAATATTAATCAATAAAAAAATCAATTAATATTACTTAATATTAAATTTTTAGTGAGATCGATGAGCTTGTTTATGCTTTATAATATGTTCAAATTGTGGTTCAAGTTCGGAAATAGCTATTCTCATCTCCTTCTCAACGTTCACTTTTGACCGATATTTTGTGTAAATTACAGCTAACGCAGAAAATCCGGTCTCACAGAGGTACGAAGTTGCAAATGGTGTTAAATTTTTCAAAGCTTTCATGGCCCATTCAACGTATTGTAATTTCACATGCGTCCAAAATTGTGTTAACGACAATGATACGATCTTGTTACTTGATGATACGAAATGTTTAATACATTTTAATTTGATTTTTCATGAATATTCCTAACCAAAATAAATACACCATTTTTAGTTACTAGTTATTGACTAATATACAATAAATTTGGTATTAAAAGCCTTAAATTACTATATATATATATACAATATATAAATATATTCAATTAAAAGACGCGGCTCCCTTCGACAACTTCCGCGACGCCCCTGGGTGCCGTGACGCACAGTTTAAATTCTTCTGCTATATACAACATTATTTAGTCAACATAGTGGAAATATTTAAAAAGCATTAAAATATTATTCTCATTAATATTCTTATTATCTTTTTAATTACAATGAATTAAGTTTAGTATAATAAGCATAAGCGATGTACACGATTTACAAAAACATGCGCACTTGGGTGGAAAAGCGATTCTGAAATGAGGCTATGTCGATTCCTCTTTCGTGTAATGTAGCTGACAGTTCGTTTGTGTGATTTAAGATGCTGTTACGATTCCACAGCAGGACGAGGAGTGAGTTGTCAATTATGTTATTTATCATTATTATTTTTAAGTAGTTCTGAGATTACTGTTGTGAGAAGCGATAGAAGTGAATTTATTATTGCCATTTGCCTTATATTCAGAAATGACATTGTCAAGGGATGAGGTCTGATGGCTGGTCGATCATAGGTGAGAACTTAGGTTTGGTTCCGAAAATAATGTGGGGATTGGAGGTTTGGGGTTGTGCATAAGTAGAAGAAGTGAGCAAGGAGATAGTCTGTGAGTTGACTTGTTGAGAGGGTGGGATTACACTGGGCAGGGGGGGAGATGAAATTGATTTATTTGAGTTTTTTTAGAAATGCATGTGTATTTGATAATCTCAATAGTTGGGTTTCTCAACAGAGTGCGCAGGTGGGTGGGACGTTATTTGGCTTGTCACAAGTAGACGATTCATGATTTTTGCTACATCGTACGCAACGAAGACTGTAGTAAAATATTATTTAATATTTTTAATATGCAATATAATCATACATTATTTTTCGTATCACGAAAATTGAAAAAACCTTATAATATTATCGTCTATTCCACTTTAAACTAGTTGCATTAAAATTTGCATAACTATTACATTTACAATAAATATAACTTGTTTATGAAGTAATGAGAGTTGAATCATTTTGAATATTACTTTGGTTTCGCTAAAATAATCTACGCTTGTGTTTGGTCTTTATTACTCATGACTTTAAGCATGATAGAGACAGTGTTACATGCCGTGGTCAACACCTAGAATAACAAATAATTTAGTCATTATGTTAGAACAATACTTTGAGTTATGATAAAATTGAACACGGTGGATAAATACGCTAGCAAATAGTTGCATATCGATTCTTTTTTTCGGCGAAAATTCCATTCTTAAATGATTGGCATCATTCGTCCGCATAGCCAATATTAATAATTGTTTAAACTTCAAATCCATCATTGTCCAATTACTCGAATACATTCCAAAACTGACAGAGTCTCTCTAAATAACGTAAATTGTAATTGAATGAATAATAATCATAGGTATTATTTATGACATTTTTACTTCAATGTTCATAGTATCGTGTAGATAACAATAAAACGACAACTGAAAAATCATAAAGATCACTGTAGCACCAAGTTTTAAAAATGAAATCAATGAAACTAAGTTGAGTGACCTGAATGTCTGTTAACAAAACACGTATATCAATGTGTTATATTATTTCTGAATCATAGACATTAAATTACAAAAAGTCAATCATTTTAATGACTGAGCATTAATGATTTAAAAGTTGACTTTAAATGAAAAAGTTATATTAATTTGTATTAGGTTATTTATTCCGCTCGTTTTTTTCATATTAACTTTTAACCTAGTAAGTCACTTTTTTAAAAATAACTTTTAAACATCAAGTTTACTATGTATCCAAATTACATGTAAGTGAAATTAAGTTATATCCGTAAAAAAAGTACGCCATTTTTATAACAGGGTTTACAGTTTTTTTCATTTAATTTTAGGTACAAGAGACATAATAGTTAAAGTTCGAATGTATATCAATCAGGCACGCAATTTAATATAAATAATATATCAATTAGATAAATAAATCTTGTTTGAATAAGTGCATGGTTTATTTAAAATTAATATTAGTATTAGAATAAAAATATTGGTCAATTAGGTAAAAATTGTAACTTTTGATCAAGTTATTTTTTTAAAATTTTTTTTTATTTGATTAAGTTAAACACATATCAGTTATTTTTTACTTAATTTAACTTACATTATTTAATGTTATCTTAACTCAACAAGTTTGAAAAATGAAATTACTTGCCCGACAATTTGACGCAACGTTATAACTTATAACGATTACTTTGAATCATAACTTTTAAAACTTACTGTTATTGACACAAATGTCAAGATAATAATCAATAATGAAACAGTAGATACGTGAATTAAAACGATTGGTTTTGCAATGGTATGAAATATTTTCATTTTCCTAAAAACCAAAAAAAAAATTATATATATATATAATATATATGTATATATTAAATTATATATATACCTATATTAAAGATGGATTGAACCTAATTTTTTTGTATCGAACCGAACATTGTCAAAAAATTGTGAAATCAAACGAACCTATAATTATTCATAAGAACCCGAACCGACTTGAACTATTAAAAATATTTATAGAAATTAAATTCAAACACACCAATTGATTTGATATAGAATACTTTCAAGTTCGTATCACGAACTTACCTAAATAGTAAATACTTCAGTTCAATATTTTTTCTTTCTGAGTTCGAATTACGACCAAACTCATGGTGTTAAATTCGGTTCGATTATACATTTGAACAGTTCGATCCATCATTTATATGTATACATTTATATATTAAAGATAATTTTAGCCAATGTTTATCATACGTAATCCATAAAAGGAATTTACAATAGTATAGTCACCTGAATGATAAACGATATTATTTAATACATTTTTATTGCTTAGAAATCTTCACACAATAATATTTAAATAGTTTAAATGTATTCATTAATACCATAAACGTTGGTAGGTTAAACGCAGGTAAATTAGTAAATGACTTACTCATTAGATAATAAAGTTATAAAACGAAGAATAGGCTATAATAGTTAAACTTATAGGTGCTTAAAACTTACCGATCAAGTTGTATAATATCGAGAACTACTGATTTAAACTGTTCATAGTATTCTTTGAAATCATGTTTTTCTGAAAATTAAAATATAATGATAAAAGAGGTTAGTATAATTCAAACACGAAATTCTAAATAGTGACATTCCAATAGACATGTATTTTAGTTAATTGGAGAAAACATTAAATCTATCGAAGGATTACTTATTTCATTATATATTATATCTATATTTGTTGTTATATAGATATTGTACATCTATATAATATAGTTCTGACTTTCTGAGTGCTTCATCGCATACTATGTTAATGCTTCTCAAAATTATCTAGCTGATAATATTTTTTATTAAATGCCTTCTAGTGTTTAGGATGTCATCTGATACAGATTCTATAAATTCAGCAATTTTGAAAGTCTTGAAATACTTTTATAGATATTTTTTAAAAAAAAACCTGAATAAACTCCACTACTCAACCCAGATTATGGTGATAAATGTAAAATATTTTAGATGAGCTACATTCACGATTAGTGAACGGTAATTTCGTAGTATAAATTTTTTCGAAATTCAAAATCAATGATAAACCATTGTTTTCAAAATCGATTCTGAGTGATACTTATGTAATCATTTCACTATCAATCACTATTTATGATTTCAAAAACATGAAAAACTTTTTTTTAGACAATTGATGAAATTATTTTCAATCAATCTATACTTAATGTTCAAATAAAAAAAGCCGATAAGATAATGGTGGTGGAAGTTCGTCCTTCGTCGCTTCGCTCCTCGGACAAGATAATGGTGAGGAGTGTATAGCACTTTCTATCATGGGATCACCTGGTTTACGATAGTTTAGTTGTATGGTACTTTACATTTGAATGCAATGATAAATCATTGTAAGTTAAGTACAGGATACAGTAGTTGGGTGGGATACACGAGATGCATTGCTAGATTAGGCATTATTGGATAGATTTTGGAATTATTTTATATTATAAAAAAAAAAACGATTCTGAACGAAGATGAAGATGTCAGCCTTAAATTGTAATATATATTTTATTTTAATATCCTAGATTGGGTTAAATTTACATTTGTCTATTCATGTGACTTCTGCTCGTGAGCATTGGACAAACCAGGATGTGCATAGATAGGGCGTAGGTAAATACCATATTATTTGCCTAAATGCACTATCGTGACGGCACCACCCGACCCCGCCGTCCATATATGCTGAATGCTCCGTGGCTACGTCTATTTAAATATTAATAATTAATAATAATATATAAAATCCGCATGTTTATGGAACTGATACACACATTAAAATAACTGGAAATTGGAAGTTAGTAACGTTCTATTCAACCATGTAAAGGTACGTTATACACCTTGTGTTTACAATCTACCAATATTTTGTATAGAACAGCTGTCAGCTACTGATTATATTATAATAAACTTAATCTATTTAATTATCTTTATCAGCTGTGATATTACATAATATTTTCATTTCTTATCTTTGAATACAAAAATTTTTATACATTTTCAACTACAAAATAATTTGCAAATATTCGTGATTTTGACAAATTTTGTCGATTTTTGAACTTCAACTGCTTATAAAAAAAAATTGTGCCTATGTATTTGAATAATTTTTGAATCACTCTTAGATCAACTTATTCAAAACCTTCTATTAAATTTTCAAGCGATTTGGTAGGGCCAAAAAATTGTTATCGACTTTTATAAAAAAAAATCTAAGAAAAATCGAATTATTCAAATGCCTATAAATAGCTAAAAAATAAACGAAATATTTTGAAAATACAACTATGTAAAGAAAATGCCTATTTAAACATTTTGTAAAAGTTTTAAGTTTCTACGACCTATACTTTTTGAATAAGAACAAATATCAAAAATCAATGATGCCTAAATTGTTATTTTACGCGATTATGTGAAAAAATTGTAATTTCAAACACTCATAAAAATTTTTGATTTTATTCCAGTGCAAATTTTTTTACAGATAATTGAAGGAAAACGTATGTCAAACTTTGTACCGAATTTACAATTCTTAGTTTTGAATACTTAAAATTTTATGAATTTTCAACTGCAAAATACATAGCAAATATACATGATTTTGACGAATTTTGTCAATATTAGCACTTATAAACGCTTATAAAAAAATTTTGTGCCTATGTATTTTTATAATTTTTGAATGGGAGTTAGAACAACTTATGTGGACCCTTCTATTAAATTTTCAAGTATTTCGTCCGAGCTACATTTTTTTTATCAACATTTATAAAAAAAAAAATAAAAAAAATCGAATATTTCAAATGCCTATAAATTGATTAAAAATGAGTGAAATCTTTTGAAAATAAAATTATATAAAGAAAATGCCAATATAAACAACTGATAAAATTTTCAAGTTTCTACAACTTATACTTTTTGAAAAAAAAAACAATTAGCAAAAATCGTTTGAGGCTAAACCGTTGTTTAACGTGTTTTTGTAAAAATTTAAATTTCAAACACTCATAAAATTTTTTTGTCTGAATCCGGTAGAGTTTTTTTTGCAGATAATTGAAGAAAAACTAATGAAAAACCTTGTACCAAATTTTCAAAACTTAGTTATAAAAGAAAAAAATTTTACGATTTTTCAACAACAAAATTATTTGCAAATTTTCGCAATTTTTACATATTTCGTATAAATTGGAACTTTGAGCACTTATAAAAAAAAATTGTGACTTACGATTTTGGATTTTTTTTTATCAGTTATGGAACAACTTATAAGAAACCTTGTATTAAATTTTCAAGATTTTCTGGCAAAAAAAAAAAATTTTATCGTTATTTTAAAAAAAAATACTTAAAAAAATTGAAAATTTCAATTGTCTATAATTAGCTCAATAAAAGTCAAAAGTGTTCAAAAATTTTACCACGTATAGATGATTTCAATATAAACATTTGGTGAAAATTTCAAGTATCTACAATTTTTGGTTTTTGAGTAACGGCTAAATAAAAAAATCGATTTCGTCGAAAACGGGTTTTGCACAAAAAGTACCGGTTTTTCCTCATTTTTTGTTTGTTTTTCCCGTGGCATTTGAAAACTTTTGGGAATTTTCACTTGTGACCTCTCTAAGGTACCTCCGATATTCGTTTTGCCACCGAAAACATACCCAGAAGTTCAAAATTGAAGCATTATTTCGAGTAGTTATGGTGTACACAGACACAAAAACAAAAAAAAAAAAAAAAAAAAACAAAAAATACATTCTTCACTTCGTTCAGAATCTAAAAAAAAAAAAAAAAAAAAAAAAAAACACACATCATAGTAAAATCAATACATTCTTCACTTCGTTCAGAATCTAAAATATGAAAGCAATAACAATAAAAATCCGAGTCAATTAAATAATAATCGTAAAAATTCTCCATTTCGCCTGATTTAGACATAAATTAGAACCTTTTTTAGATTCTGAGTGAAGCAAAAAATGTGTTCGTTTTACTTTTGGTAAGTATAACTAATAATGCTCCCAAAGTTTCCCTTAGCAACTATATTGATCGTAAATCGCACGTACATTGTACTTAAATTTGTGATTAAATTTTCTATATTAAATAAAAAGTTTTTAACACTTAATATGATCATACGCATATTCTTATTTAACGATATTGTACAAATTGTAAAAGTCGTGACACAGGATTTTTCCTCTACGCGTTTTAGTAAATTAGTAAACAATTTTTACAGAATTTACTTTTTTTCTGTCAATTTTCAACTATAAACCTATGTTAAGAATTATTGCATCATCCAATAATTTTGAAACTTTGGATATAGATTTCAAGACATCTGATTATTGGTATCGATAATCATATTGATTTTCTCAATAGTTTTTCCAGGCGGGGGGAAAAATTGCTGAAAATGGAGTGAAAACGGCGAAATTCGTTTTTTAAAAGTTTATCCCTCATAAAGTTTTAAATATTTGACAAAAACTTTGAAAATTTAGTTAGTACGATCATACTAATACACGTCACTAACGATACTGAAAAAGTTTTTTGAAATTAATTGAAGAAATTGGTCTATTTTATTATAATAAAACGTTGAATACAGATAAAACAAGAAGTTTTGTATCTTTTAGTAAAAAAAAAAAAAAATCGTTCTTTGTTAAATGAAAAAACTTTAGATAATTTCGAAAAAAAAAACCTAGTTATATTTAGACGAAAAATAGTGACACGTATGCATGGAATGTATTTTTAATATTTGATTAAAACTTTTGAAAATTTAATATGACTTCACTCATACACTTCATCAACGATACTGAACAAGTTTCAAAAAACAGGTAAACTCAGGTTTTTTTTTATTTAAGTAAATTATCATTTGATTTTTACGTATGAAACTGTTTTTACGTTGATTTTTACTAAAAATATTTCTTTGATGAAATAAATCCATTCAATTATAATGAAACTTTATGTACAGATTGAACAATAATTGAGAAATATCATGGTTAAAAAATGTCTTGTTTGTTAAACTAAAAAACTAGAGAATTTTGAAAATAAAGTCTACCGGCAATTAGCCAAATATTGTAAAATACAAGCATGGTATATTTTAATTCTGAAGCTTTGCTCAGAAGAAATGATTTATCAGTGCTTTAAAGTTCAATACATCCATCCTCATCAACTTGTTCGAAGAGCGAAAAATAATCCATAGGACGAAGTGCATACTTTGTTTATGTTATTATTCATTTTTCTACGTCAACTATTATAGACATATTATATGAAAAAAAAAGCTCAAGTATTTGTAGTTTTGTATTGATTATGCCACCATATAGTCTTAATTTATATTTATTTATATCTTTTCTATCATGAGACATCACTAAGGTTGAAAATCAAATCGTTACAACATTCATACCTGAATCAAATCCGTGTCCAATATCTGCGAATGCAGATATGATCACTCTATATTGAGCGGTAATGACCCAGCCAAATGACAATACGAATACGTCGATCATGACAACACAATGCATGAAAAAGCTGCATATATATACTTCAAGTATGTAAAATACAATGTAAAATTGATTGTAAGTATCGAGTTTAACGGGGAACGTAAAGTTTATAATGTTCTGTCTTCGTTGGATTGAAGTATTACTGGGTAAAAACATTTCGACCACAAAAGGAAGGAACATCCATTGAACGATTAATGACATGCTGCATATGACGTAGATATTAGTTTTTATTGTCGTGTTACCGAAATGTGTGTTCAGTATTTTTTGTTTTTTGATGCACTCAACACTTTTCAAAAACTTGAACTGCGAAACGTCGAAAATTTCCCAAAATCTGTTTGTATTGTACAATAGCACGAACAATTTGAACAACATTAGATAAGCGTGTACGTTAGCGTAGAAAATAATAAATTTTTCTGTGTCGGTGAAAGAGGTGTCCAAGTCGATGAAAAATCCTACGGTGCCATAAGAAATTAGGCTTATGAAAATCACGATGAGCATCATAAACGTTATCCGGTAGCGATTCCATTCCGTGATCTTTGACAGTTTTGAGTCGTATATAACGTGATAGTATAGGCACCGTTTAAATAGTTTCCAATTAATTGCTAATTCGTGATCTTTGAATGCATCCATCGAATGGAGTTTTGTTTTAGCTTTTTTGTCTGCGTGACAAATAAAAAAAAAAAAAACCTAAATTAGTCGGGATTACTATAAAATCACCATTCATATGATCCATTTTATTTTAGTCATGTAAACTCTTATCTAACTCTACATCTGAATCGTACGTACATTTCCTATGATCACAGCGATCAAAAATACGATTGAAAAATTAATACTTCTTTTAATTAAAATGTCTAAATTAAGTGACATACTTGAATAGTTTATATAATTTTTTTACATATTTCTAAATAAAACTCTAATATTGCCCATGAAAAACGTGTTATACAATACCCAGGTTTTTAGATCAGAAGAATTATAAATCCAATGATGTACGTATATATTAGAATACATTTTTGAAAATAACAAAATTTACCTCTCTAAATTATAATTACCTTTGTATAGAGGTTCTTTAGAGGAATATTTAAATTGAGAGACTGCACGTACCTTAAGTATACACTTTTCTATATAAAAAAAAAAAAAAATTACACCGACAAAAATCAAAATAAGCGTCATTATGTAACATTTAGATCTTTTTATTCAGTCAGAATCTAAAAATAAAATGATTTCTTGTGACGTATTAATTATTTGTTTTAACTTTAATATAAGATCTCGTTACTGTACAAGTGAATGCTATTGCGAACTGTTTAATCAAAATAAGAAATATACGTACCTTAAATATTTTCTTTTAAATTAAACAATGTATTTAATACGTATTATTTTTAATACAAATTACTTATATAATACATTTTCGTCACTATAATATCATGCGTGACCAAACGCGTTATGTGTAGTACTTGTGTCATTACTACCGGTATAGTTACTAACAATGGTGTAGCCATAAGCCACACTTTAGAAAAAGGGTTATGACACACCCACATGGAATATTTTTATGTTACATAAATATGTAATGGTTATGTTTTATTCACCATTTATAAGTGAAATATGCCATGACGTATTTATTTTAAGTTCAATCAGTCACGGTCATTTTTTCTGTATTGTAATTTTTATCAAATCAGCTAAGAGTTTCCTATTCCATCGATACTATACGAGTACGTATATAATATGTATTTCTCTTTTTTAACTTCAAATTTTATTCACTCTACTTGAACCACTGTTCCTTCAATAAAAGAAAAGTTAAATGTATTACGTGTGGCCGTATATGTCAAGATCTCTTTCCGCAAAAAAAAAAAGGTCGTGAAATACATTTTGGTCTTTAAAGACTTCGGAAGTGAATAAATATTTAGTACACTAAAGTGGCTTGGTTGAATAATTCAATATAATACAACATTCTGAAATTGAAAATGATTATATTTATATTATTAGTTATTGATACTCAATAAATTTCAAAAATCATGACTTAGGATTTTTGAAAATATTTAATATATTAATTTTGCTCATGTATAGAAAAATGGACAATTCACTAGTCGTTTTTGCCCAATCGACAAAATGTACTCAATGGTATAAAATGTCAAGCCGGTGAAGTTGCTTTATTCACTTCTTTATTTCACAAAATGGGCAACAAATCATCTATTTCACGGATCGGGCTAATTCACTTTTGTGGTGTAACATATAAATACACGTTTATGTATATATGTAGTATAATATACTGTTTTCAAAATAATTCCACAATTGTAAGCTTACTATACCTTACTATTTGTCCCTACATATCGCATAACCATAATACAATTATTCATATAATGTATATTTCAGAGATCGCCCGCAAGAAGAGACTTCACAGCCGCACAATAAAATGAAAAATTAAAAAGAGCCAAGATAAAAAACAAAAGTTTTGGTATCAAAAATTCAGTATTGGCTAGGCCTATAATTGACATATTGTTAGATTTAATAATAAACATAAGAGTTTTAAGATATCAAATATAACAAAACGTGTAAAATGTAAAACAAGGTGTTAACATCAACTTATCAAAAAAAAATGCAAGTATGATGAAAAACAGAGACTTTCATCTCAATGAATTGCTAAGAACTGCTCTTACTACATATATACTCCGGACTTCAAGAGCTTAAAAAAAATAAAAATCAATATCTCAAAATTAAATTTAAATTAAAACGATTTATTCAAGTATTAAATTAATGCATAATTAATTATAAATTGAAAAATACTGTATTTTCAATAGCCTTATACAATCAAATGTTTATTTAATTATGATCATATTTTCAAATACACATTTCCATAAAAACATTTAAAATTTTCAATTTATACTTGCGAAAATGACTTTTTATACAGAATAAGTCGCGAGCCGTGTGAGTCTTATCTACGATTTGGCCACCGTTGGTATATAATTACATACATATATTTATTAAACTGCATCATTGTTGCATTTAGTTCTCGATCGCGTCACATTTGTAGGTAACATTGTGACGATAATAGAATTTATTATTTTCACGAATACATTTTTTTATGTCATATTTTTACCCTCTAAACTCAACTATTATATAACATAGTATAAAATAAAACCCTTTCGCAATACACGTGAATATTTTAAATATACAGCGTACGTAATATATTATTATCTGTTACCTTAAAGAGAATAATAAATGTAGTTGTGGACATAACGATGCAATTTAAGCTGCGTATTCCAGTTAAAACGTTTCAACCGACTAGTAGTATACAAATCATGATGATAATAGTATGTGAATAGTATAAATGTGAATTTAAAACTAAGTACGTACATAGTTGTGCGATTTGATATTCATAAGATACTATCATACGATTTAGAAGGTTCAAATCGAATTATTAAGAATAAAAGTCAATTTAATCAAGTAGTGTCATTATTCATAATTTATTTTAAATTCCCAGTAAAACTAAGGGGGTTTGATAAATTTCCACACGATACCTCGCTAGTTAACGATCACATATGTAAGTCATTCCACGAATAAAAATTAATTCGGACGTAAGTTCCTGCAAGAATACAAATATAACCTATACGTAAGATTCTACGGGTAGTACCCGTTTCGATTGCGTCTATATAACAGTACTCAAAATCGATTTTTTCCCACCAAAAACTGAAAAAGTTCGATTCCCGTTTCTGCCAAAGGACGTTATCACCAATCAGTTTTCAAACCTAAGAACTTAATTGTGATTTTATTCATAGTAACTGTTATGTGAAAATGGGAAACATAATTTCAATATATAATAATTATACATTTTGTAACTTATAACTAGGGCTCGGAAGTTATTGCACTAAAAATCTTTAAAAATTGATTGCATTATTGAACTAAAAAATACCCAAAATGGCGTTTAAAAATTGTACTTAAAATATTTTTATATTGACTTTTAACTTTAAAAAAATACTAATGATATAAGTAGTAATAATGCCTTATTTATTTAGTTAGAAATTACATTAGGTACAATTATAAATACAATTTTTAAAATATTAAAAATTAAAATTAAAAATGCAATTGAAAAATATAAAATATAAAATAAAACTGGATGGTTAGGTTAAACTGGACGAAACTTCGGCCGGATTTTTATGAACCTGTGGGCAATTTTATCAAAATTTAAAAAACAATTTTTTTTTACAGTAAAAAATTGTGTACATTAAAAATGGTTGCACTGCACGATAAACGATTTCTTCATGTTCTCAAACTCGAAAGATCTTCGATTAGAAGACAATAAGTTTTTGTATGCGGAAAAACTGCGTTCCACGTCTACCATTATACAAATGCTTGAAATAGACATTAATACGCATGCAATATGTCCTAATATAAAAATAATTATAAAAAAAAAATTATTCCTAATAATTGTCAAATAGGTATATAAAATTGTACTATAAATGAGAAAAATCAATAAAATTGCAATTAAATTTAAAAATGCCCAAAATTGCAAAAAATTGCATTAAAAACTTTTAGATTTTAATTCGTACTCTTGAGAAACAAATTTAAAACGTACTTAGCAACAAATCCAAATAATAGGAAAAAAGTTGCAAATGCAATAACTTCCGAACCCTACTTAAAACTATTAGTTATAAGAATCGTACCGTAAAAAGAAGTACATGGACTGAAGAGTGTGTAAATAATAAGTGCTGTGTGCCTGTGTTAAATGTTAAAACCAATAATGAAATATAAATTAAAAATACTAATACTAGTTCTATACACTATCATACAGAAGGAACTACTTGAAATCGGTCAAAAATAAGTAATATTATTGTCATCATAAAGAACAGTTGACAGCAGTGTTGTAAAAGTGGTTCATTCAAAGTTCTGTACACTTAACACCATTATCTGGTCCGCGAACCCAAGATATGAAGGACGAACTTACCCAACAATTATCTTATCCGGTTTTTTTTTTGAGAAGAACATTTTGGAAAAGAGACAATACATGCCTAAAATCAATAATAATTGAAAACTTAAAAAATATATGAAATTATTTTGTATGAATGTAATATAATATTCATTATAAGACTACTTTTTTTCAATAGTATGAAATCATGTACGAAGTATATAAAATACAATATATAAAAAAAATAAATAAATAAAAAAATACCGGCAATTTGACTAAAATTGGTTAAAATATATTATGAATAGTAAATTTCATTTTTTCCGAATTGCGGTCTGAGAATTTCTGAATTGGCTCCATAAGAAAGCCAGGAAATTTTTACAAATAAAAATAAAACTTAATTTTCCTTCCCATTTTTACACAGACTTTGGACTGTCTGTAGTATAATAACTACAGCTGTAGATTAAAAATGTTGTTTTGATTTTATTTAAATGTTGTATCATAAATTATGATATTTTATCAAAAGATAATAACCTAGTATGTCCAGAGAGTAAGTACCGTTTTGTATTTTGATCTCGTCTGCAGTATTATCTTAATCATGGTCTTTTCAGATCAATACGTAGCTAGACATATCAGGAGGGGGGAAGGCACTAGATAAAACATAAAATGCACCCTATTTTATTTTATCTACCAATTTTTTGCCAAGATTCAGTAGTAAGTAAGTTTTTTTATAAAGTGAATTAAATTTATAATAATGTATTTTAGTATATTATATGAAACTATAGAATATTTGTAGGTAAAATATTGAATTAAAATACAAACAAAAATATGCGCAAAATGTAGTATTGTATTTAATGTAAAGATAATTTAATATGTTTAGTCAGTATTCAAATTATTTATTTATACTATTATTTTTTTCCAGTCTTGTAACATCATTCTCCTTTCAGATTTTTTAATAAATATTTCTGTATCTTCGTCAGCAAATACACCCACTTCCTTATTTATATTTATTATAGCCGAACCATTTGATCGTTCTTCAGATATTGTTGACCTTAGTTATGTCTTAATTCTTTTAAGGGCAGAAAACGTGCGTTCAGGTGCTGCAGAAGTAACAGGTAGTGTAGAAAATAACTGAAAAATAGTTAAAATGTTTGGAAAAAATGCTTTACAGTATTGCATTGTTTCTATCGCAGTTTATGGTACATTTTCTTTGCCTTTCCATTGATTTCTCCACATATTATGCAGTTCGGCACTTAAGCAAGATATTGCATTTAAAGGGAAATTATTTTCATGTATTATAGAAGAAGCAGAAAAAATCAAGTCATCATTATACAGATGAAAATTACTTGGTATTAAGCCTTCCAGTGGTAATAATTATTAAAACCTTTCATCAAATCTAGAATTTAACTGGCATTTTAAATTATCAATAAATTATATGAATATTGCTACTTTAAAATATTCTTCTGGATTGTCGGAAACAACAACACGATTAGTTTGTTTATTACAGATTCGAGGCATTTAAATTCCAACATTGACAACAGACGCTATTTTTTAAGCATTTTCCATTATATTTTTGAAAGGATTGTCAACATCTTCTCGAATACATTTAAAGCTATTTTTTACATCTGTTACGTCAGATAGAGCATTTGATACGTCTTGTTGTTTACTCTGTAAAAGTTTGTTCAGTTGAAAAGTATAGGAAAAACATGTAATGGACACTTCTAAAGCTATAAGAAAATCCGGCTTTGTTATAGCACTTGAATATAAAATGTAGCTTTAGTTGATGTTTCTCTATAAGTATCATCTACGAGATCTTCCAATGTAGAAACAATATAAACGTATAATTCTTTAAAAGTTAATAACACGTCGTGCCGCTCGACTCACCGAGTTCCGAATAATGTTTTTAACTTATTTTCTTTTTAACTTCTAAAGTTTAAAGTTTTTATGTAGTCATTTAAATAATATGTTTTCACTTCTCTGTTCATTTGGAAGACGAAGAAAAAAATGTACAAATAGTTTCAATTATATCATTAACAACTTGGCTGCCGCGTATTTTTTTGAAAACTTCAATTGCCTGCCACGAGATCCTATATGGGGTCTCACCAAAACTTCAATTGCCTGCCACGAGATTCTAATTGGGATTCTCAAACAGTATGTTTTTAAAAAATTGAGATCTCATTAGGGATCACATTTATTAGGTTTAATGCGGTTTAGTATTAGTTACATTCTATAGTGTAACAAACACACGCCGGTATCATTAGCAAATGAAAATTAATTTTTTTGAAGGAGTTATGTTGTTTTTAAATTTATATACGCTTACTATGGAAATACCATATATTAAACCACAGTTTAACTATATATTATAATTATGATTATAAATTTTTGTATATATTCTATTTAAATTATATTTTAAGTGTATTTTCATTTATGATGACGTTGATAAATGGTAACACATTCTGTGATATTAAACCACGGTTGTTGATAGAATTGTCTATCTACAACTGTGTTTCAAACCATAATAATGATTGATAGTTGATATTGATATTTGATATTACAAATTTACAAAAAGTGTTAGCCAGATTAAATCTTAGCAGCTATATAGTTTATACATTAGTGAAAATTCTAAATTTATACAATTTTATTTATTTTAATCAATGAAAGTAAATGGTTATGTATAAAAAAGAATATTGTTGAGATCTTTAACGGAATCTCAGTTAAAATCAAAAATATTTTGAGATCTCATATTGAATCTCAGTTAAAGAGTTATTTTCATAAAAATCAAAAAATCAATCTCCAGTGCCATGAGACACAATATGAGATCTCACGTCCTAAAAATCCAAAAGCCTGTCTAAAATCTTTTATTTTATGTGACTAAAATCACTGTGAAATTTCTAAATGAAATAACAAAGTAAAGTACCCTATCATTTTTGAAAAGTTTACCCTAAAAGCTCGTGGCAGTAAAGAAAATTTCTGTGAGATCCCAAATCGGGTCTCATGGCAGCTAAGTTGTTAATATTTTTTATAGCAGATACTTTACATGCATTTGATGAACAAAGATTGAGTGAATGACTCAAACAATGTGTATAAAAGGCTAATGGATATTCATTTAAAATTAGGGCTTGAACGCCATTGTGCTTCCCTGACATATTAGCTCCTCCATCGTAACCTTGCCCTCTCAAGTTATCCATACTTAAACCAACTTTTTCTACTTCATATTTTAAAGTTTTTGTTATTTTGGACACTTAGTTGAAACCATTTTTACAAAACATAAAAAATCTTCTCTTATAACGAAATCAGTCAAGTCAACTTAGGTAGCGTAAACATATTGTCATTTGCTCACATGTACTGATATCTGTTGTTTCGTCACACAAAATTGAAAATTACTTTGAACGTTTAACCCTATCGACAATTTTTGTTTTATAACAGAACCAATTGATTCAATAATCTGATTTTGAATAGTAGAGCTTATCACGGTACAGTTTTTAGGAGCAGAATCAAAACGTGACTCAAGATCTCTATCACCAGGTTCCATACGAAAACATAATAAAGCTCGAAAAATTCCTTGATTACCCGATATACAATCTTCAAGTACATTATCAATATTTAATGAGCCGGATTCTCGATCACGTAACGACAAATTATTACGAGCACAAAATAGTATGGTTTTAATTAGAGGTATAAGTTTCTTAAGGTTTTCTTCAATAATCTACCTGGTTTTATTGTTAAGAAGCACGTCCACCGCTTTTTGATTTCCACTTTCATAGTTAGTCAAATAGTCTTTTGATCTTTGACTTGAAACCATATGATATTGGGTTTTAGAATGTTCATTTAGATCATCTTTTGTGTTCTTGTATTTTGTCATCGGCTCTTTAACCAGTTTAATCAATCTCTATGAAACGAAATCATCAAATTATTATTATATTTATAAATAACGAAGATAAATTATTTATAATTATATAAATACCTGGTTGCCTGAGCCCACCACCAGAAAAAGTAAACACAATACACAATTTACAATAAGCTCCATTTTTTATTTCACTGTAAGCTAACCATGGAAATATTTCCAAATAAGTATAATGAAATTTTCTATTATGATTGCCTTCTGAACGTGTTGGAAATATATAACTTGGCTCTGGCACCCTAGTAAATTTTAAACAATTAATTATTTCACATGTATCTTAAGTGTGTTGGACCACGAAATTGGTAATACATGCATATGTCTTGCCGTTTCTTCATGTTGTAATTTGATTTTCTGTAACTGCTGCTCGTTGTCCACGGCGTTATAAGTTTCTGTATTTTTTATTTTTTATTTTTTTGAAAAAAATTTGGAATTTTCGTATTTTTATTTTGTTGCATATTTTGTGATCCTCAGTTTTTAAAAATATAAGTTAAACAAATGAAAGTATTAGTAATACATAAAATAAATAACGTGTACGTGTAGTCCGCATTGAAAAATTGAAAGATTTGACACCGAAACCGGTCGCTAGCCAGATAATCAACTAAAATCTTATCAAATGTCCACAAATAACGTACAAATAATGAGGTTACTGCGGCCCGCGTACATTTTTTTATCTAATATTCACAGATGATATATTTATCATTTTTGAAAATACGTTCATAATGTATTTGACGCCCGCACAGAAAGTATTCTCTTGCCACTCTGGTTTAGTTGACGCCTACCACTAATATCCAGATTAATAAATTATTTGTACATTGGTATTTAAATAATTTTTTGAGAACTAATAAGCATTCAAATAGGTACTTAAATACTTTCACATGGTATCGAATACTTAAGTATAATAAATAATTATTATTTAATGATAATTATTTAATTTTTTTTTATAATTCACATAATAACGTATATCAATACAATTATACAAAGAATGTAACAATTATTTAAGTTTTTGATAATTATTTTAAAAAAAATTGAATATATTTCAGTATTATCTCAAATACAGTAGATAAATAAGTATTTAAGTATTACTATTGTACATCGAAGATAAAGCAATATAAACTTTATTCAATGGTAGGTATTACTTAAAATACTTTTTTCAATAATATTTTTTCACTTTATTTAAATACTTTTTAAAAGTATTTTTTACTATTAATCTTGTATTTCAATCAAATAAAATAAAGATAGTGAAATAATAAATACATAAAGAATAATATATGTGAATCATACGATAAAAACCAAAATATATTGACTGATACAAATAGATGAAATCATGCAGGTGGAATACTAAATGGTAGGCATATCATAATTTTGATCAGTTGTATAATATTGTATACATATATTATTACTAGGGTTCGGGACTTGTTGCATTTGCATATTACTTAAAAATGACTGCAGAATAGTCTAAGTAATATTTAAATTTGTTTTAGGTCATAACGGATTGAAATACAAACATTTGAATTGCATATTTTCGCATATGTAGCCGTTTTCTGAGCAAAATTCGTATTTGTCAATTTTGGCAGTTTAATTGTTATTCATAGCATATTTACACTGTTTTTGATTTACATTCATTTTAAATATTTTAATTGTTTATTTTATAACTGTTTTTTTTTTACTTTCATGCGTTGTTCAATATACCTAATCAGTTTCTCCGTAAAGCTGGGTTGATTAATAAAGATGAGATAATAACATTATTGACTGGATTTGGCAACTAGGAAAATACCTAATTATTCCTGCGTATGCTATCGTTTATCGTAAATCGTAAATATGCTGACCAACAACCGTCAAGCATTTAAATTCGATAACATAAGAAAATGTCTTGTCGTCCAGTCAAACTTTACAGGTAAACAATAATTCATCATCTTTATATTAAACCCAACTTTTTTTCATTGTAGGAGAAGACGAAGAAAATGAAATCGAACATACATTTCAGTAATATAATGTTGGTAGTATTATAGTAGTCAAAAAACAACTAATTACAAAAAATTGTCTAAATTTAATAAAATCAATTATTTTAATATAATTAAAAAAAATATTTAGTTGCATATTTTTGCGCATATTTCGGTTATTTTAAGTGTATATGTGCATGCACATTTCCTACAATTTGTGTGCAATAAGTCCCGAACCCTAATTATTACATTCTAGAAGTTAAAGTATTTTGTATTTGGAATATTATTCATATAACATTTTTCATAATTTTGTACCTATTTATTATTTTATTTAAGTATGAAAGATATAAGTGGCGGGCGTCAACTAATCCCGAATGGCTGGGTGAAAATATTTTTCTGGGCGGATGGCAATTAAATCAATACCCAATTGGCAGTTATCTAAAAATAAAATAGATGAATAAAATAATTTTTTAGGATCAAAAAATTTGGCTGATTAATTAATTATTTTATAGTATGTATTTATTTTGATTTTTTATTTATATTTGTATTATATTATACACAAAGCGTATTTATATGTATATATTAATTTTATACTTTTTTCTCCACTACTGAAAATATTTTTATACGAATATATGATTTGAAAAAAATTTTTATAAAATTTTCGTATTATTTAAATTATTTTATATTGTAAAAATGAGCAGGTAGAGATGTAGTGATGTTTACTCTATTATTATATGAATCTATTGTCATGATCGTGATGGTGTCCAAGGGAGGATTTAGGGGAGGGGCACAGGGGCACGTGACCCCCCTGTCAATTTTCTTTCAATTAAACATTCCTAAATACTATTTTGCCTATGAAACTCCAGACGATAAAATATTGAATGCGGCTCGGACATATGAAGCAGATTTACCTCATAGTATTGAAGCACTTCGAGGAGAGTTAAATTTATGGAAAGAATTTTGGAAAAATAAGTCGGAAAAGGTTAATTCTTCAATGGAAGCTTTTAAATATGCATCTGTGTTCCCTAACATTAAACGCCTTTTAACAACTCTTAGTGTCATACCTATCACAACAGCAAGTGCTGAAAGGTCATTCAGTTCTTTAAAAAGAATCAAAACTTACCCACGATCAACAATGGGCCAGGAAAGACTTAATGGCTTAGCAATGTTACATATAAATAAAGATGTTCAAGTGAAACCAGAAGAAGTCCTAGACATATTTGCTAAAAAACACAAACGAAGACTTCAATTCGACCTATAATTCGACCTATAAGGCTATAAAGTATGATAATCTATAAACATATTTTTTCTTATTAATGACAACCTATATGTATAATAACTTTTTTTTTCTGTTTTGAAACGATGATGCCCCTAAAATGTGTTAACATTGCTGCCGGGACGCTTATGTATAATAACTTACCTATGTAGGTATACATTATCATTTTGTAGTGTGGTATTATGTAATAAACAATGTATTAATATGTTACTAATATTGTTTAAAAATGATAGAATGTATTATTAATTATATCTAATTCAAATTATACAATTTATATGTGCCCCCCCCTGTCAAAATATCCAAGATCCGCCCTTGATGGTGTCGTTGTGGAGTTAAATAATATATTATTTTATTATACATTAAATACCTACAAATACTTCATTAAATATATCCTAATATGAGTGTATAACCTAATCAAATATTTAATGAAGCATTGTTTCATTCTTAAGATTTATATTCATGATGTCCATATCTATTAAGTGTTTTGCTAAAGAGATGGGGTACACATAAATTGGCTGTCAAGTTAGCGAGCTAAAAACCTACTTTCTTATTCTGCATATAGACTTACGCTCATACCCTCACAATTATCGACTAAGTTGTTGCATACAAGCGACATAATATTCGCAGACTTAACCATTTCAAAACCTATGTTTCCACCGAACGTACCTGGTGTCCATGATTGTTTACTTGTTAGTGAGTTCGTGAGAATCGAGTTCACAATAAAACTATTTGCCAAAATCGTTGCAGTAGGTGAGTTACCGTTGACCTTTTTCTCGGTCAACATGCCGGGTAACAATTCGACGTCGTCAACATTGTCGTACAGGGCTTGTAATTTATCAGCCGTTTCCTGATTTCCAGTCAGCTCAAAAAATGTTTTATAGGCACGCAGTCCCAACTGTCTTCGGTAATCATTGAGATTTTGCACTAAATATTCTCTCGATAACTTCGACATGAGTCTTGTCAAATGTTCAGTCGCTGTGCCATCATTATTATGTGTCACCATGCCCATTTTCTGATTGATCATAGATTTTATTGTGTCACTCATACCGCTATCGAACACTTGGCTAAAAGATACAGTATAGACAAATCATATATAATAGATGTTTCGTAATTTAAAAACGTAAGGATGAATTCGACCATTTATATGAAACTAGTAGCATGCTCAGGTAATTTAAAAATTGGGATTTGCGTTTTTGATTGATCATAGACTCACAAAAGGGTTTTCCCCTAAAATTCTTTTTTACGTTCACCTATTTTTAAATTTGATTTACATTGTTCTCAATTTTATATACACGACACCTTTTTTCTACAAAGTTATGTTTAAATCATGCTTAAAAGCAGAGGTATAACCTATGAACTCGGTAAATTTTATTTATGATACCTTTTTTTTTATCGTTATTGAAATCAAGTGACACTCATTTTAAAATTATCATTATAATAATATTTATTTTATTTGATAAAGTTTCATATGTTCTAAATGGAAAAATGATTTTGTAAGTATCGAGTGATGTTTGATATTTGATGACACATAATTTTTTTAAATTAAATCTTAGATAATATTAATAGGACTTAAAATGAACCCTTAACATTGTAATAATGGATCTGTGGTATATATTTTCTCGTTTGATCTGGTGGAGGTAAAATCTACTAGTGAAATATATAGTAAAATTACTTAATCACATATTTTCCGTTATCAATCAACTAATATAATTATATAGAAAATGAATTTGAAAGTTTAAGTATTTTGATTTACATTTAAATGAAAACTATTGGAAATATTTGTTAACTATCCGAAACAATATTTAAATTAATATAGTTCTGGAAAATCATATTCATATCATGAAACAAAGAAAATAATGTGAATAATATAAACGTACACATATTTAAAAAAATATAAAATGCGGTATAAATTTATTTTTAGTAATAATAATTAATGGCCAGGAAACTTCTCAACATAATTTATTCTGATTTATCCACTTTTAATTTAATTTAAAGACAATCCCTTTTATTTCTTACAAAGGTCAATAGTAAAATTCAATTAAAATTTAATACGTTTTAATTATTTTCTTTTAATATTACTTTGAAAGAACCTCCAAGATAAAATATAACGTTTTTTACGTGTTGTTTTTCTATATACACATTACATTATTTAGTTTTTACTCAAATAATTTTGTTTATGTTTAGTATGATATATAAATGAATATGATATACAATGAAACATCCATTTTTACATTAACAATAATTGTAGTTTCTCTAAGTGGATGAAAAATGAATTGAAAAAAAAGGAGAGAGATATTACACCCTTTTTCTCGCGAGCGCGTCTGTGTGGGACAGTAGAAATTAATCGTGTTTTTATTAATGATTTTCCTATTTCGTAACTTGATGAACGTGTATGTAATAGCAAAATTGGCTGACCTGTTATTACTAAAAAGAATCGAGTCAATTGAGGTGTTCCGAAATTTGTCCGGCAAACTGGACGGCCACATGGTGATCAAGAGCAATTCGAGTGGGGTTTCGAAATTGACAATGTTCTGCAGACGATCGTGATATTCTTCTGGTCTCAATTTTAAAGGAATCGAACTTCCTGTGTGAACTGTAATGATGTCATTCAACATTATTCCCATCATCTCGCCAATCACTATATTTTTGGCGGTGTTGTAGATTTGTCCGTCTGTCCATAACGGGTATTCGTTTGCCAACGCGTCACACACCCGGTTGTGTTCTCGGACCCATAGCGTGGACATAGCGAAGAGCATTGGGTTCATGCTCAACAGCGGATGGCCCATGGCCCATTTCAAGTCTTGTTTACGGTTTGTTTCCGTGTGTATTCTGTTGAACTGTTTTGAAAATTGTATGTTTTATAAACTTGTATGAGTTCTAAACATAACCAAACTTACCCATTCAGTATTCGGGTGTAGTGACCTATCGGGATAAACCATTTTGACGTCGTTTACCGACGACAGTAATGGTGGATAATTTTCATTTTTTAAGAGTTCAGTTTTCAGTTTCCCGCCAGAAAACGATCTCAACTCTCGCTGTGTGTGTTTATTGGCTCCGTATAGTTGAGAAGCAGATACCTATAAAAATGTATGTCACATTGTCAATTAATGGTAATTTAAGTACACACATACACACACACACACACACACACACACACACACACACACACACACACACACACACACACACACACACACACACACACACACACACACACATACACACGTACGCACGCACGCACGCACGCACGCACGCACACACACACACATTTAAATTTCTCTGTTTAAACAAACCGATGGATTAAAATCTGCGTCAAAAAACTGTAGAACGAAATATTGGTAAAAGGTATGAAAAAGTAAATTTCGCCGCCGCTCATCCGGTAAAAATGTACGTGTGTCCCTTTGAAAAATGTTATCGTACAGTACACTTCGCGGTGGATAATTTTCTGTAAAAGATATTTTTCATGTTACCACGAGGCGTATTTCATTCTGACGACTAAGGCCTCGGTCACACGACCGTTGAAAGAACAGACGTCGCAACGGACGTAAAGTTATAACGGACGTCACTATACCATAGTCACACGAACGTAGAATAGAACGTCGGTCGTTGATTTCGCATCTTACGTCATAACGTCCGTCGTAGCATGCATCGGACGTCGTCGACGTCGAATGGACGGTAAATTCGACGGACGTCAAGTGTGTGACCGTCGTCGAGCAGTATTCCATAATTCAACAACTGACGTCCGTCGTAATGTCCGTTCTTTTAACGCTCGTGTGACCGAGGCCTAAAACCGGCGGATAAAATACTCACGTAGCGGTGCACATTGCATTGGACGAGCAGGAGGTAGAATTCTCGTGTCCGTCATGATTTTTCCATTTAAACTTTCACTATGGTTGTTGATGGCCGAGTAAGTCATTAACGTACTTAATCTCTTCATTTTATTTTGGTAGACTAAAAACGAAAATTTATCATACAACACAACTACATTTCGTCGGCACATGTAAACTGTGACCCATCGATTGTTCGACTTACAAGTGAAAGTATTTTTCTGCAGCTTTTGCAGGTCCGAAGCAAACGGCCAAATCGACCATCCCGTCACTTTGCCGGGGATTTCGTTTACGTCGTCCGCAGATGTGGATAAAAGTCTGTCGATCACGCGTTTCAACCACAATATGCACGCTGGTTGTTTCTCCGTACCTATACCCAAAACGTTTTTTTCGACGTCTTAATTTTAAAGTACACGATTATATATGAAGAAAAAAAACGCTTTACTCTCTGTGCAGTTTTCTCCGGAATAACCCCGTGAGCAATCGCACGCATAACCGTCTTCCGTGCGCACCAACAATCCACCGTTTTCACATCGGATCGTGTTGTCTACTTCACATCTTAGGTCGTCTAAATTAATTGATACTTCTTGATCGTCTGTAATGTGCGTTTACACGGATATACGATTATTCGATCGAAGAATGCTCAGTACAATATATTTATTTTAGCTCTTGTAAACCGTGTGACTCTTAATTGTAAACTATTCATTTCTGGCAACTAAGTAAATAATTGGGAGACGGAGTGGCCGAGTGGAACCAGGCATCACTGCTGACGCGCACTGTCGCCGGTTACCCTAACCGCGGTCACGGGCGGTTCTCTCTCTCTCTCTCTCTCTCTCTCTGGGCAGGCGACTGTCTAGAGAGAGCACCCGCCATCTCCCCTGTGCAGAAGGCAACGGGAAACCACTGCACAGTACAACCCCTTCCCTAGTAACACCTTCTTCTAGGTGCAAACCAACCCTCGGGTTGATGACCCTTAGAGATGTAAATAATTATACTCACCATGGTGTGTGCGCCCGAAGACGAAGTAAAACACGATCGAAATCCATACTACGGAGAAAACGAGTTCCGAGTTCCTAGAAACTATAACGAAAGAGTACAATTATATTCAAAGTCGGGCTGTTATCGATTTCGTGTAATAATAAAACGCAGAATGACAGTACAGCAGCGAGGCAGGTTCTCGAAGATTCGAGTATGTATGATAATAATTATAACATGTCACCATATAGAAGACATTTTGTTTGTTATCGCGACGCGAACAAATTATAAATTTTTGTGGGCTGTACCGGTCACAGATTAGGCGAAATAGTCAAAAAACTACTATGTTGATGTTACTTACTTGAATATATAACTGCCTTTATGTTCATTTCAACGATGGAAAATATTCAATGAAGATCAAACAATATATTTTATCGATAAATAGTTTATTGACAAAAATTTATAGAAAATCGCATAGAAATACTTTTTGATTTTTATAATTAATCAAACGAATTACAAACTAACTCGTAAACAATGGTAACTAATAGTAATAATATATTTAAAATCAAGAAGTATTTTAGAAAAACGAATAATCGTTATATTTATGATTTGGCCAGTGACTAAAACTACTTTATTACAAGTACCTATTATATTTTTCTATTGTTTTTTTCCTTCCACTAATAAAAAAAAAAATGTTGGGGGAGAAGAACGATTTTATTATTTTATTATTATGTTATATAAAGTCATTTCCTATACTAATATTTTAAAGAGGAAAGATTTGATTGTTTGTATTGAATAGGCTCCGAAACTACTGAACCGATTTAAATGAAATTTGGTACATGTATAGTTTAGACACTGAGAAAAAACATAGGCTACTTTTTAATACTAAAATAAGGCTGTAAGGGGCTGAAATAGGGGATGGTATATATTATAACGCCGAACCCGTCGGTCGCCCTCAACGTCGGTGTCGGCGGTGAAATGGAAGGGGAAGTTTGGGTGGCCGCTGCCTTGGTACCACGAAATATTATAATATAATCAAATTATCAAACGATAAAATGCGCACCGACACACATACAAATTTTAACTAACGTGAATCTCTCCGTTGTCTTGCCGCGGTGCCTGTGTATTCTTACCTGGATACACGCTAACGAACGAAATAATAGAAATTATATTGTACGAATTTCCAACGAACGTTGGTGTTGGTTGGGTCAATGTCAAGAAATTAAGACCGCGGCTGACTCGCGCGTTCGGCTCCAGTGTTGGGCGCAATCGATTAATGTATGATTAAATTACATAATCGATTACGATTACATTGTTAAACTACATAAGTTATAAATCGTTTAATCATTTTTCAAAATATTCAGTAATCATGATTACATTTTTGTAATCGTTAATCACTATCGCAAAATGTATCGCATAACTACAATATTACTGGTCGATAAATTGTACTTATATTTTTATCTGATAATTTTCAAAGGTTTCTTTATCTAAATTTATCTATATTTTAGATTTATCTATATTAATCTACAGTAAAATATCGTTTGTGTTGAGTTGGTTTGGAACATTACCGGTTTCATTTCGTTGTTTTTCGTCCTAATAATTTACTACAAACTACAAAGAGTGACAGCGAAGGAACTTCAACTTCTGTACCACAAAATAATAAAAATTCATCATCTCCAGATTCTCCACCGCCACTTTGACGATCAATTGATTGTAATTTTTTTTAAATTTTTACCTGAAAAATCATGCGCATCTGAAAGTAAAACGATGGTTCAATGCGTTAAATGTGAGCCCAAAAAGGTTAGGTGCACTACAATGATCAATAAACTAGCCGAATCTTTTTTTTAAATTTGTATCTTAATATATAGCTGTTTTTCAGTACAAAATAGTTATTGAAATATCATTAATCATTTAAATTTAGTCATGATTACAAATTAAAAAATGTTGTAATCGTAATCAATATAACGATTACATTATGATTTTAATCATTTAAAATAATTTGTTATTGTGATTATTGATTACATTAAATTATATAATGATTAATGATTACAAATTGTAATCGTTATCTTTAATCAATAATCAGACTATGATTTGCCCAACACTATGCAGTGGTCGTGTGCGATACCGAATGTTTTCCTTGAAAATATTTTAAATTTTCATAATTTTTTAATCGCCACTTTAATATGCTGGCTAATTCCTGTTCCACGTGTAAGATTTAATGATTTAACATAATTTTATTTAATTTTTTTTTTCAATATGATTTAATGATATATGGTATATGATTCGAATTCTACGCAAAGAAAGTTGCGGGATCCAGCTATAATTAATATGGCAAAACACCGTTTGCTGGGTTAGCTTTAATAATATATTATACGCAATTGTTAATAATATCGTCAATAACAGCTCGTAAAACCAGTACATTATTTTACTAAAAGATAATTATTCATTTGAAAATAAAATACCTTTCGTAAATAATTTTATCATGTATAATATTTCGATCAGAATGAAATAAATTCTGTTTACACGTCATGTTATTTTTAAATCAAATGTCAATTTAATTAGGTACCTAATCGTATAATTATCGGTGATTCCTTGAGTTGTATGTTAAGTATAGCAAGTTCTTTCGCAGATTCAGAATTTCAGATTGTTGAAATCTGTTTGAAATGTTTTTGAAATTGTTTCATATGTTGTAGCGTGAGGCGGAATGTGGGTGGCTTCATCTTAGGCCCGGCGCCCACCAAAGTAACATAATGCGTGATCTGACGCGTGATATGACCAACAAGTAACAATGTGATTTGTTTTATTCAAACCAAAATGACGTGATTTTCTAATGACGAATAATTTCTATGTTTTTTTTTCATTTCCCATCATGTTGTCTGAGGATGAAGACGTTCTTGCTGCTGTAAATTTAGTAAATTATTTAAATTATAATCAAGGTTCTTTAGTGCGAAAATACTGGGTCCATCCATTTTGGCGCAAAAATTGCTCCTATCGTGGTTTATACTCCGTGTTTAAAGAGCTAGATGATCCAGACCGTTTTAAAAGTTTTTACAGAATGGAAAAATCGACATTTGAAGAGTTGGAACTATTCAAAATGAATATTAAAAAATCGAAATTGCATAACTATAGTAGGTTTTATACAGGTATCGTTTATTTTTTAATGTGTATCAACAAGTACTTACTAATAAATATTTTTGTAATACTAAAAAAAAAGTTCTTTATACTTGTACACTAAGTTAACTTGTATACTTGAACTGTTTACCTACTATTTACTCTACTTTGTATTCTGTATACGTCACTATATTGTCACTCCGTGCAGCGCATATGCATTTTCATGTGACAAATGACAAAAAGTAAAAAAAGATGCAACTAGGATTACAATTTAGGATGAGAGACTCGTAATTTCAAACTACAGGGAACTCATTATGTAAGTACAATTTCAAATAAATCAATCATTAGGTTCTTTTAGATTTTGCAAAGTGAATCGAATAATGTGGAATCGATTTTACAATGATGATAATTTTTTTCTTTCTTTTTGATGTCTATGAACATTTTTTGAACTTGTATATTTCGTCTAAAAGTTACTATAAACCGCACTATAGATTATAGACATTTTATCTAGTCCCTTTAGAGAAGTCATTTTTTTCTATTTTCAAAGTTTATTCCAAGTTAAATGGGAAAAACTATCAAAAAGTAAGTAAAGACGGTCAAATACCTAGATACTCGTATGTACCGTAAACAAAATTTTCATGTAATCGATTTTAATTATTTGAACAAAACTCCAAAAATTATTGTGTTATAGAAACTTTAAATTTGCACAATAATCATAATCAACATAAATAAAGTATGGTCACAACACACACACACACACACACACACACACACACACACACACACACACACACACACACACACACACACACACACATATATATATATATATATATATATATATATATTTATTTATTATTTATTTAGGTATATATAATATGCAGACTTAATTACGTTTAAAAAAAAATCAAACCACTTTTGTTTGATATTATTTTCATTGATTACCAGATTTAACGATTATATAAAATGTTATTGCGTGTCGTTGTAATGTGTATTAATAATAATAACTCTTCTAACATTGACACGCGTGTGGGCGTGCCCATCACCTCTGTTTTATGGACTACGGCGGTAATCGGTGATATATAATCCCATCCGTCCCCGACAGCTTACACACGAGCGAACATCATGTGATATAGACGAGATTCTGCACTGCCGCGACACAATGGAGGTTCGTAGTTGACTGGTCCGCGTAAATGTTTCTACATACAGTGACTTACCTTTACCTACGTTCAATATAATTACCTACATCATTACACTTATTGTTTTATTATACAACGAGATTGTGGCTGTTGTATATTTTACATGCCTAAATAATAAATCATAGCACTGCCAAAATGCAGTGACGTAAATGAGGGGGTGGGCAATGGACGGATCGCTCCTCCCTTGAACTTTTTAGAGAGTGTACTCGTATAACATGTAAGTAAAAAATCTTAATATATTACCTATTGTCATGGTTTTCATAACTTATTATTTAACCAGCATTTTTTTTATCAAAGTTTCTAAACAGTAGTAATAATGTTACAACGTGTCATATTTGTCTTATCCATGGCTTATACATGGTATTCTTATAATCATCAGTCAATTTGAAATCCGGAACCAAGGACAATAATAACAAAATAATACAATATGAAGTATTGTAGTTCTATTGTCACGATCATTTTGTTTTCTTGACCGTTATTACCAAAGTTTATTAGAAATGTTCACTTTATACAAATAATATAATCGCTCGTTCATAGTTTTTGATTTATATTATTGATTGTGTTTCATTCATATAAACTGTGAATTCATTGTTTAAACTTTGATGGTAAAAAAATATGTATTATTATTATTATCATAGATAGATTTGTATTTTAGATTCTGAGTGAAGCGAAGGATTTTATGGTTTTACAATGATGTTTATTTTTTATTTTTTTATTTATTTTTTTTTCTGTACACACTTTTTCGTATAGAAATCCTTTACTTTACTACTTAACTTTAATGGTAAAATAAAAATGTATTATTATTATTTTTATTATTATTATTAAAGATGAGTTGTAAACGGAAAAAAGAACAATTTTGCTATAAACGCTCTATTATAAAAATGCATACAAACATTTCTCTATTTGAATATTTATTTGTAATTTTATTATTTTAATAATTTTCTATTTTTTATTGATTTACTAATCTGAATCACATTTGTAAAAAATAAATATAATTATTTATAATTTGTTGCACAGTGTTTAATTCAGAAAATTTAAGTAAACTAATTTAATTTTACATCTATTTTATCATAAAAATATTGGAACTGCTGACTTACATCTTTTCTTTAGTTAAACGATTCTGGACGAAGTTGCAGTTACACACATATATAATATACACATATATTACATATATATATATATATATATATATATATATATTTATATATATATATATATATATATATATATATATATATATATATATATATAAAGATCGTTTCTATATCTACTAAACTGTTTTTAGTTTAATTGTCGGGGTTTTTTGAAAAAACTTCATTACAAATTTACATAAATAAATCAGTCGATTCCGTAAAAATCGTATAATTTACTAAAACGATTATAAAAAATAATTCTGATAACTATTTTTGGAACATCGTTAGTTAAGTGTATAAATTTAAGCGATAATAATACGTTTAAGAATTTATGCATTTTCAAAAGTTTTTGTCAAATATTAATTATTTTATTAGAAATATACTTTTTTAAAAATGATGTGTTTTTAGAGTTCTATTTTTAGCCCACAAAATGACAATTTTTTTGAAACTTTTTAAAGTATGTAATCATATGCTATTAATAGCAAAAATTTTAAGTGTATAACTACATTAATTTCTGAGAAATATCTAAATTATTGAAATTGATTTAATAAAAGAGTCATTTTCGACAAATTTTACAATTTTAATAGGTTTTACGATAGTTTTTCTTCAAGTTTGGAAAAACTATTGAGAGGAGATAAAATAGACTTGTTTAAGTGCAATCTTTCTGAAATTTTCAATCTATAGAGTTGCTTTATGAAAATGTTGGATCACTCCAACTACCAAAAAAAGAAAATAAAACATCGTTGTAAAACCTTGGCTTTATTGGCTAAGTTGGGATTTATTTTTCAACTGAAGTTGTTGCTGTTGTTTCACACTAAAATGTGCTCAAAATTATTCAACAAAACAAATGACATATTGATGCTTTGAAATTCAATTCAGCCATCAGTACCTATTACATTTTCCGTTGAACGGAGTCAACTAATGATACAAAGTATGATCTGCTTTTTATTTTATGTCATTTCTACATAAACTATATCGTTACTAATTATAATATAGTCTATACAATGTTATTGAATGTGACAAAGTAGTGGAAATAACGTTAAAATTTACTAATTTCATTGTAAAATAAACAGTGTTTTTGAAATATTATTTGTAAATTAAAACATTAAATTCCTTAGCTAATTTTTCTATTAAACTTTCAAATAATTTACACATTTAATCATTTATATAATAGCTCATTATGAAGTAAAATATATTATGTAGTATTATAAAAATAAAGTTTCTATATTTTATTAGTTTCAATAAATGAAATTACGCTGGTCCTTGGTTTTTATTACCCATGGTATTGATCATAACAGAAACAATGTTACATGACGTCGTCAACACCTGGAATAATAGAAATTAAGTCGTTATGTTAAAACGATAATTTCAATACTGTTATTGTTCGATATGATGTATAAGTACGCTAGAAAATAATTGCATGTCAATGATTTTTTTCGGTGAAAATTTCAAAATCGATTGATTCACGTCGTTTGTCTTCATAGCGATTAGTAACAGTCGTTGAAACGTTAAATCCATCATCGTCCAATTACATGAATACATTCCAAAACTGATCAATTTTCTCTACATAAAAAAAAAAAAATTGTAATTGAACATGTAATCGTTACATTGCAAGTTAGATTGTGACATTGTTACTTCAAAATTCATTGTGTCATGTAAATAACAATATAATGACAACTGAAAAGCCCAAAATATCACTGAAAAACCAAGCTTTAAAGCTGAAATGCTTGAAACTAAGTCAAGTGATTCGAATGTCTATTGGCAAAACAAGTATACATATTATTACACAGATAATTAACTCTAGATAATAAGCATAAAATGGCCGGGAAAAGAAAATACGACATATCTCTTTGACGTTTGGAATTTCAGATGTAATATCCTGTTTTTAGAAAAAAAAAATTAAAGTTATTTGGTGACACAAATTGAATATTTATCATTTTAGTTATTTGATTTTCATGTTAAATTAATTTCTCAGATTCAATCTACACTTGAAAGTAAACCAATGTCAATAAATGGAATAACTAACATTTTATAAGGTATCTATGTAATTTCTTCTTCTTGAGATTTATGATTTAAAATTTAATTATTATAATATATTAAGTTGTACAATAAATGCAAATTAAACTGAACAAATCACTGTTATCAATGTGAATCACATTTTTCTCAAAAATATCTTTAAATTTGTTGTCAACAATAATCAAATTTATTATCTTTGATCAATATTATGAATATTTTGAAGTTATGTATAGACTAAATAGAGGTTTATAAAATTAAAATTAAAAACATGCATTTTTATGTATATTAAATTAGAAATGTTATATTTTCGGGCAAGTGTCATCTGGATTTTCCATAATGAATAATTATCAATACAGTTTTAAGAGGAAAACCTTGAAAATTATTTAAAAAATGAGTATTTTTATACAATTTTATAAATTCTACTTTGATTTAAAACAATTTAAACTTACTGAAATGAACACATACGTCAACATTATGATCAATAGTGAACCAATAGCAACGTAAGGCAAAACAATCGGCCTTACAATGGAATTGAATGTTTTCATTTTCCTAAAAATGAAAATTGTAAGCCATTAAAATATAATGTGTTATAATATATTTAACGGTTCGTGTTTGATTTTGAAATAATAAATATTTTTGGATTCCAAAAAAGTAGCAAAATGTCATGTAACCCTGATCGATTAGATTATATCCAGTTATTTTAATACTGTTAATTTTTTTGAGGCATATTTAAGTATTATCAGAATATTTTATTTATGTTAGTCATCTAAGAATATAATGAAAACACGCAGACAGAGACTTCATTACAAAAAAATGTGAATGTATGGAAATATATCTAACCTCTCTTAATGTATCGTAATCGGTTTAAACTCTATATGTTAATTAATATACTAAAACCAATTAAAACAATTTCTCTACTAATTTATTTTTGACTTACTGGTCATTTATTTTTTTAGTATTATATTGACACAAGGAATGGTATGTCTAATTATATAGTCATCAATCATCGAAAAAAGTCCATAATTATGCGATATCATCTTTCATTCAGAAAATACAATATTTGACATTTTTAGTTATTTTTAAATCAATGATCATTGTGAATCAATTAAATATATTAAAAAATATCTAATAAAATAATTGGAAATTAATTATACTGTTTAATCTTACAAAATTTTTCATAGTGACATTTCGGTATTTTTAATTTATTATTTAATGTCTTGAACGTAAATAGCTTAATAAATCATAAGGTATTTTAGTGATAAGAATCCATTCATTAGCCAAACTTATTAAAGTAATAACTTACCCATCAAGTCTTATAAGATCAAGTATAACTGATTCGAGTTGATCTCGATGTTCTTTAAAATCATATTTTTCTGAAATTTGAAATGGAATGACAACAAATTAAGTATAATATAAATACGGAGTTCTCAAAAATTTGGAAACAGTTAAATAATTGAATCAGTCTTCGATTTTTTTATCAAACGTATATATGCATACATTTATCATTATTTGTTGTGTTATAAACATTCAGTAACAATCTCAAAATTTCTTGCTTGTAATGTAACTAAATGTATGCATACATTCAAGTATATTACACACACACACACACACACACACACACACACACACACACACACACACACACACACACACACACACACACACACACACACACACACACACACACACACACACACACACACACACACACACACACACACACACACACACACACATACACACACACACACACACACACACACACACACACACACATACACACACACACACACACACACACACACACACACACACACACACACACACACACACACACACACACACATACACACACACACACACACACACACACACACACACACACATACACACAAATATATATATATATATATATATATATATATATATATATATATATATATATATACTAGCTGAATAACCCGGATTCGACCGCACGGAATGAAATCGTTAAAGTGTCATTAGCATAGACCGAATAGGAAAGACTTGAAAATGTTGAGGCTAAGTCCCCGACATTTTAAAAAGTCCCTGGTATAAAATTATTCTCTTTCTACTCATTGAATGACATTATGGTATATGATGCATGGTACAGTTAATTTCTCATCAAATGTTATAGAAATTCAATTAACCATCGACGAAAATTTGATTTGTATTCATATTATTATTTTGTTGTTACTTTTTTATTTTTATGTCATAAATATAAATATTACTTATTGGTGTATAATGTAGATGTAGTGTATATCTTATATATATTATATACTTATTATTAATATAAATGATCTATAAAATACAACAATAAAACATGTATATCATTCATAGATGAAAAAGTATATCAGAACAAATATGGAATACATTTTCTTGTAATTAAGTACATTACGCATTTTACTAGAAATCAAGTGAAATGAGAAAATTTGTTTAGGTGTTAATTATTTCCACAAATGTTTCATTGAGTAGCTATGGCGTAAGCCTCTCATTTCGAATCTAAAACGCTATTATATTTATGATCATCATGAATGTGATACATGCACCTCCATCTAAAATACATAGTAACTCTCCCTTCTCTTCCCATGACCAAATGTTGAAAATATTATCATTGCGCAAAGTTGAGCATTGATGTATTTGTGGAAAAATAGATTTATCAAAAGAACACTTATTGACTTCGGATAAATATTTATACAGTTATAAGTTATAACCTAAAACTCATTTGTATCAAACAAAAAAATGCTTATTATTAATGATCTTTGTGTAAAAGTTTTAATTCATTTTTTTTACGCGACTTCGTCTGTGTTTGATCATACATTTGTTTAAAGTATACTATATTCAATTAATTTTTTAAATTTAATAGTTATGTACTTTCTAATATATTTTTCTAAATAATATTATTATTTATGCGTTCTGTATCTTTGCAGTCATTTTAAATATTAGTTTTTGGTATTTAAAATCCAAATATGCTAAATCCTTTCTTAGAGTTTGTTTACATTATGAAACAAAAGTTTTGTCAAAGTTTCAAGTCTCTACCTATTATAATGTAGGCTCTATGTAATTTTAATTCTCTGTCAGTCAGTACAGTGCTGTTATGTAGCGGTCGTGATTAATTTGCGTACGTGCCTTAGAGGATTTTAATGGTTATGTTTTAAAATTACTGTAATATCCATGGTTCAAACTATTTACCCATCTTAAAACTATGAAGTGTTGAATTTAAAAATGTGATATTCAGTATGTATGTTAAGTTCAAAAAAACTCCTTCCAAGCGAGTCTCTGAATTATCATAGTGTAAATCAGTGCCTTAATTTTAAACTCGTAATTTCAATAGTTATGGCTTGGAAATGAATCAAGAAAACTTTACAGAATATAGTGTTTTTTCCCTTTTAATCCTCTTTTGGAAAATACAACCAAGAAAAAAATTTTCCCTAAAAACACTCTTATTCAACGAAGATTATTTAAGACTATTTTTTTAATACAATTATTTAACAAAAGTGCTATTAAACTTACACGTATAGATTTCTAATATGAGAGACATAAAATTGTTTTATGAGACATGAATAATCTGAGTGTGTCGGTGTATGTGTGTTTCCGCGGTCATCGCAACGATGCCTCGTCATTCTATGTGGTTGTATAATGTTGTGGAAATAATAAAAGTAAGAAAATGTAAAAATGTTTCGACTTATCTGGTAGACTTTAAAAAAATTGTTTATCATATAAACCAATAAAAAAAAATCAGCCAAAACGCTTAAGCCATTCTCAAATGATGCTTTTGCATGCATGGGACAATTTGTTTTTATTTATAGATATTAGAAATTTATAAAAATAATTCATGATTGATAAAAGTGGCTGGATTTAAGAAAACATTAACTAGTTGTTACAGAAGTATTAATATACACGATAGTTAATTATTGATGAAAGAATCATTCTCAAAAAATTAGAGATGAGTTATTATCAGGGCTGTAAAAAAAAAAATAAAAAAAAATTGGGGCTGTGCACCGGAATGATTTATTTGGGTTATGATTTTTAAGGGTTTTGTGAATTCTGGTGTTTAAAAACCCTTATGAAAATTACAATTTTTTGTTGGGGTGTTCAAATTCCAAATTATTCGGTTTAATAGAGATTCTGGTTCTTGAAGGAATTAAAGGAATACAATATAAGACGTTTGTATGAAATATCATTATGCAACAGCCAACAAACAAATAATAATATATGTCGAATAGCTGCAATAATAATTCTGTTACTGGTTATGTAGATATTGTAGAAAATTAAAATTGTCAAAATAATGGTAAATGAAAAGAGGGGCAAGCTAAGCGTACGTAAATAACAATCTTTATTCCATGTCAGGAGGTAAACACTTCGAACAATAACTATACAATAGTAGATATAGCGCAGCCCTGGTTATTATGTAACAAATAATAATCAGAGTCCATTTTTATTACTTGGATTTTTTTTTCCATTTATAACTGAGTCCTCGATCAAATTAAAGTTGAGATTTTTTTACTTTACACAAATGCGCGGTACTGTGAAGTGATAAATATGTATTATTGTTCAGATTTCTACGCATATTTTTTCAGCGGCACTTATCAAAAAAGGCTCATGCATTATACATGATTAGAAGAACTTTGTAGTAGGTATCTAATTTTATTTTTAATATTTTCTTCATACACTCTACATAGTTATATTTTTATACTTCTTTCTATCATGAGTCATAACTAGAATTAATAATACCACTATTATAATTTATGATATTCATACCCGAATGAAGTCCGTGTCCAATGTCCGCAAACGCACGAAAAATCACTTTGTATTGAGCAATGATAACCCAACCAAATGAAAATAAAAACAAGTCGATCATAAACACACAATACATAAAAAAACAACTCACAAATGTTTCAATCACGCAAAATATAATAAAATAATTATTGTAGGTTTCTACTGTGAACGGAAATGGCAAGTTCAAAATGTTCTGTTTTCTTTCCGTTTCGGCATTGCTGGGCATACATATTTCAGCCACAAGAGGAAATATTATCCATTGAACGATCGCATAGATGGTCAATATGCAATATGTATTGGTTGTTTTTATCGTTTCGTCTCGGTGGGTGTACAGTACGTTTCTGTTTTTAACGCACCGCACACTCTTCAAAAACTTGATAAGTGAAACGTCGAAAATGTCCAATAGTTCGTTGTTATAATATATAAATATGCACATTTTGTACAATATGAAATAACTGTGTATATTAACGAAGAAGACAATAAAATAATCTAAATAGTTCAAAGTGACGTCCAATTTGACAAATAATCCTGCATTACCAAGTAATAGTAGGCTTACGAAAATGCCGGTGAAGATCATAAGTGATATCTGGTTGCCGTTAAATTCCATAATTGACGATACTTTCGTTTTGAACAAGAAGTGATGGTATCGGCATTGTTTAAATAGTTTCCAGTTAATTGCTACTTCGTGATCTTTGACTTTATCCATCGAATGAAGTTTTATTTTAACTTTTTTGTCTGAATGTCATAAAGAAAAAAACAATTATTTAGTTGATCGTATATAATAAATGTGCTCTAGATATTTCAGTTACGTTAAGTCATATCTAACTCTACAATTTCTGAACAAAATGGACATGACTCTAGATCGCAGCTGTCAAAGTAGGATTGCAAAAATCATTCTTCATTCATTGGAAACATCCAAATTAGTTAGACATTTCAAAATGTTCATATACTTTTAAATATAATTATAATTACACTAGAGAGACGAGGTATAAAATAATCTTGTTCTAAAATTGACAGAATTGTAAACCTCGTGATATGGTATTAGGGTCACGAAGACCCTTTAGCATCAGCATCATGATATGCATGACGAACAACGCCGAGAACGGTGATCTATGTTATGGCTCTTTGCATTATAGTTTACTAAATTTAACATGATGTTATGTATAAAGTGTAATCTAATAGCATGTAATTGCTTCTTTATTTTCTATTTTTTGTTTACATCAAATAGTTTATGTTTTTTTTTTTAGTTTTATTTGCCGTGCTATGTGACTTAGTGGCATTAATTTTTAATTAATAATAAATAAATATTTGTTTATGGTATATATAGAAAAGATTGTTTTACTTATGATGTATAAAAAAAGCGATTTCTGATCTACAAAGAGACTGAAGGTAACTTTTATATGCAATTTGTTAACGATCACAGTGTTCAAAGATAAAGAGTAAAACAAATTAACATAATTGTAAAACAAATAGATTTGTCGCTGAAATCATAATCGAAAAATGTAATATCTTAATCATCGTTATAATTATTTGTTCTATCTTTAGTAGACAATCTCGAAACTGTAAGGCAAGAGACCTCTATAACAATTTCATTTAAATTAATAAATATACGCACCTTTAATTTTTTCTTTTTGACTAAGTGATGTGTTTAATGTATTTGATATTTAATGACAATGTAAATTTTATTTGTGTTAGCAATTTGAGGCAGTAAAATATCAAGCGCAGTGACGTTGTGTTCGGTGTACTTGCGCTAATGTTACTACTACTGATTACATCCAAAGGCGTAGTCAAGTTGACTCACGCCTGTTTGGAGTTTTTCATTTTTATCATGGCCATGTAGTTATAATGTTTCATTCATAATTCGTGAATAAAATATGCCGTGCGTAATAATTCCTACGTCGATTAGTCACGGAATTGTGTAATTTACTCTTAGTCATGTATTGTTGATGATATTATGTTTCTATGTTTTGAGTTTTATCAAACAACTACAAATCGTTAATTCTCATTCCATGAATTCAATTTTTCTCAAAATTGTACACATTCTATCGTTTTGTCACTGAATAACTATTTTGCACCAAAGGTTTAAAAATCGAATGGTGTATAACTCATGGCGATATTGGTTTCTGTCAATTTCCGAAAGAAAAATGTCATACAATTTATTTAAAAACAGAAAAAAAAAAGCTGGTAAGTGAGATGATGGTGGTTCAAGTTCGTCCATCGTCCCTTCGGTCCTCGGACAAGATATTGGTGATGAATGTATTAAGTTTTAAAGAAATGATGACTCATTTCTTTAGTATAAAACGATTCTGAGTAAAGCTTCAGTGTAATATAATATATTATTATTTAAATACTGTTTACGTATTTTACGGTTATTTGTATAATTTTTGGTGAGTTTTTTTGTAATTAAACCCTCATAAAATATTCAATTAGATATATCTCATTTAAACTTCAATTGTTATAACAATTATTACTCATAAGAAATAAACTTAAAAGAAATCACACAATATCGAAAAAAATCGTATAATAATTTATTAAAGTGTGTATAAAAAAAAATCCTAACTAACGATTTTTGAATTTTTGTTAGGATAATTAGGTAGGTATATGAGTAAGGTCATATTAAATTTTCAGAACTTTTTGTCAAATATTTAAAATTATATTACATAAAAACTTTCAAACAATTGGGTAAATTAAAAGTTCTATATTTAAGTCAAAAGTGCTATAATTGTTCTGAAAATGTTGTCCAATATGAAAAAGTATGTATTTGATATTGGATAAAATTTTCAAGTTTCTAGCTTCAATACTTTTCGATTTATGACTAAATACCTAAAATCTGAACAGTGAAAATCTCGTTTACGGCGGATTTTTACCGATTTTACCGTTTTTACTCAGTTTTTCGATCGTTATTCTTGATTACTGGAATAACTATGGAGATTTTGTACTCTTCAAAGTACCATCTCAGTTCAATTTCGAATCTAAAGAGTTGCTGGACGAAACTTTTGGACAAGGATTTCTATACGAAAAAGTGTTTACAGAAAAAAAAAAAAAAAAAAAATAAACATCATTGTAAAACCATAAGATCCTTCGCTTCACTCAGAATCTAAAAGTGTCGATATGCAATTAGAACAGTCATCGTCAATATAAATGACAAAGTTTTTAAAAAAGTAAAGTACAGTTAGAAAGTATTTGAGAAAATGTTTTAAAATTTAAAATTATTATTATTATAACTTTTTTTTTCTATTAACATTTTCTTTTTCATTAAAACTATGAATTCGTTTTGTAGCTGGTTTACAAGAATGAATAAAATTAAATGCATAGGTACTAATTAATATTACAATTAAATTGAAGTATGTATTTCTTACGATTAGAAATGAACAAGAAAACTATACTTAATAAATATTATTTGAAAACATTAAAGACGTTATTTAAGTGTTTTTTTTTTACTTTTTAATATTGTTGCCCCGAGTTATAACTTATAAGCTACATAACTTTGATTTGATTTAATCAAAAAGGAATTTTACTCAAAATTCAAATCACAGCATACATATGTTTTTTTTTTTTAATTAGAGCTAAACTGTATTATTACTGCTTTGAACATCTTTTTAATTTTTTTATTTTCAGTGAAGTTTTAGGGTAGTCAGGAGAGCTATGTGAAGATAAAAATTTTATGGACTTTATACATTTTAACGCTTCTAATGAAACGAGATTCGTAAAAAAATTAATGCATAACATAAAGTATTCAAACAATCAAATTATTTTTCGATTCTGTTACCTAGTACATCATATAAGAATATCTCTGCCTCAAATCCTGGTTAATTCTCTGTTTAATGAATATATTTCATACAATTTTCCCAACTCTGTTCAAATCTTTACTGATGGCTCCGTGTCTCCTAACTCAGCTGGCTTCTCCTTCTTCATACCCTCGCTCAATTTATCATTTGCTGACAAACTTCATCCCCTGACATCATCTTTCTCTGCTGAATGTTACGCTATAATTAGCGCTCTGCAATTCACTTTCACATTAGATTTCAATTCTTTTCTTATTTTATCCGATTCGCAATCATGTCTGCTTGCTATATCCTCTGATTCGTTCTTATCTTCCTTGTCTCCTCTTGTCCTCATCATCAAATCTTTAGTATATCGTGTTAACCTAGCTGATAAAACAGTTAAGTTTCTCTGGATCCCTAGTCACGTCGGTATAGCCGGTAACGAGCGAGCCGACCACCTTGCCTTCTCCACAAAGTCCCTCATATATTTTCTCCTTATAAAACACCTGCTTCAGACTTACTCCCAGTTCACCGAAAATTATTGCGCAATGCCTGGCAAACTAAATGGGACTCTCTACCGCCAAACTATGCTGCATGGCATAGACACATAGTCACATCTATTCCCAAACATCCGTGGTTCAAAGACCTCAAGATTTCTAGGCACCTGATCGTATCCTTTACCCGGCTTCAAATCGGCCACAGCTTGCTTCCTCACCATTCTTCCAAACTTAATCTAAACTCCTCCCCCCTCTGTACATTTCATCACAATGAATCGATTTGCGATTTTGAACACATCTTTTTCAATTGCCCTTCTCTCCTAAATAATAGACAACTCCTTTTTTCTTTTCTCTCTTCTTTTGGCTACATATCTCCCGATTCTAATCTCCTTCTCAACTCTCGAATCATTCCAATCATTCGCTCTATTATCCTCTTTATTCTTTCCGCTGGCTTCCTCATTTAAAGATAAATCTCAGTGTTATTTGTTCATATATATTGTATACTTGTTTTTTTTTCTCTTTTCTTTCTTTATTTTATATAATTTACACTTTTACCTATTTTAATTCTATTGTAATTGCTGTGCCATAATCATATTTCTTTTATAAAAGGCAATAAATTAAAAAAAAAAAAAAAAAAAAAAAAAAAAAAAAAAAAAAATATCTTAACATTTGTATGACTCGATACCGATATTTAACATTTTATTATGTAAATACTCATAAAAACAATTTATTTATTATATTTTTAAAATACTATATTTAGTCCCATAACGTTTAGATTCTTTTTGAAAATCAGGTCTAGCTCGTATAAGAGTACTGCTAATTTTTGGTAAATATTTTGATTTTCTTTCGCCATTTTTTTTTTCATATCGTAATATTGAAAATGTATTTTAATGAAAATCTTATCTAGAATTTTTATTCGATTTTTCGGTTTTTTTCCTTCACGATTAGAAAATATTTGAAGATTAAAGAAAAAATGTCTTCTTTACACTATGCATTAGATGACGCTTTTAATTTCAAAAATAACGTACCACTATATAGTGACACGGTTCGTCTATTCTTAGACGTACCGTGTACGAAAATAATCATTTTAACCTAATAACTGATTAATTTTGTATATTTATGGTATGTTTATTGATATTTACAAGTATATGACAATATGTATATCCGGGCCGCGTGGCTGGATTAAAGAAGCGAGCAGCGGCGGGCGGTATCAGGCCTGTAGAGGCGATAGATTTTTCACAATTTAGTGATACAAACAAAGGAATACAATATTGAATTGGGGAGGATTTATACATGGACATAAGTAAGTCACGATTTAAATCATTATAAATGGTAGTGAAACCTACATAGGCACACTAGAGAGGTTGATGGCTCTGACAAGAGCCTTTTTACGCGAGTCGCCGGTGCCGGATCATTTCCAACACGACGTAGTACTCGAGCTATACACACGACCGGCCCGCCGCTCTACTCGCGCCCGCGACGACTACCGCCCGATCGACTCCGAATCGCTCGACAATAATTCGAGTTTATGCGACAGAAAGGCATCTGTCGACCGTCGTCGAGTTCACGGGCTAGTCCGCTACTTCTCGTCGCCAAAAAGGACGGTACGTTCCGTCCCTGCGGCGATTATCGACGTCTCATCGCCGTCACGACTGCCGACCGTTACCCGTTACCGCACCTGCACGATTTCACCGCGAACTTGTCGAAAAAAAAACGTCTTCACGAAATTAGACCTCGTACGAGCATATCACCAGGTACCGATCGAGCCGAAACACGTACATAAGACCGCGGTTACGACACCGTTCGGATTTTTCGATTTCCCCGTGATGTGTTTTGGATCACGAAATGCCGCGCAGACGTTCCAACGATTAATCAACGACATACTACGCGGACTGGATTTCGTTTTCGCGTACATCGAGGACGTTTTAATTTTTTCGCGCGACGAGCACGAGCACGAGAAGCACGTCCGAGCGATCAACCCGGCCGAGTGCGTTTTTGCGACCGATATGGTGTCTTTCCTCCAGTGGCGTACTCAGGGGGGGGGCTAAGAGGGCTTCAGCCCCCCGTCCCCCATTGACCGTGTTATGGAATAAATCTTATGTAATAAAATGTAAAGTACACAATTAATACACACCATGATATTTATGAAAACGGTATTGTCGGTATATTCACAGATATATAAAACAACCATGGCATTGATTAAATATTTTATTAAAATTTGTAGAGAACTCAAAGTTAAAACTTTTTGTTTATAAATTTATAAATATTATATTATTATTTATATTATACTTTTATAGAATAGTATGTTTATAGATGATAAAGGCATAGACCACGATTTAAGATATCTTAAGAGCTTTTTAGCTATGGATAAAGGAAATGGAAATAAAAAAGTTTAGTTTTTCCTCCATGATTCACAAGTTTATGTTTTTCTCTCTCAGTTATATGATCACCTAGCATTGAGGGCAGAGCGGAGTGGAATGCGCTGTCCATAGTTAATAGGTCTATGGATCACATCGACCATTGCGATCAACAACAGTACAAAAATACCTATCGGCTATCACTAGTTAATCCTTTTTCTGTACTGTTTCTGTGTTTTTTAAATCAATTATATGATATCAAACACTGAGAACGTGAAACGGAAATCTGTCATTACCAATAAATTAATAATATTTTGTTGTGACTTGTAAATAGGTAATGTCTGAGAAAAGGCCAAACTTGTTTTCTGTATTTAATTTTAAGAAAAAGAAAGTTGAGTCTTACGTAAGTATATATTATTACAAGTAATAACTTAAAAATAAGCAAAATAAGCAAAATATAGATAAGTGTAATAATATTTGTTTTAGGATGGTTGCAATAGTATTGCAATAACAAAAGACATTCTTTTGCCCGATGGTATAGAAGTTGACAATCCTAATTTATTGAAAAATGAGGCTGTGAAAAGTACGGTAAGTCATTTTCAATTATTTAATAATTATAGAGTAATATAGCACTGTTATAGTTTAAATAGTTATGTAATAAAACAAAAAATAATAATTTATAATTTATCGTATAACATATTTTGTATTATAAAACAGTTCCTATTTCCTACTATTTCAATATATCAGTAATATATTATGTATGTGTTATAAAAAGTATATATTAACAAAATATTACTACTATTAACTACTATAACTATTGGAACTAGTTTTTTAAGACGTAAAATGTTGATTCGTTTTGTTTAGCCCCCCCCCCCCTATTGAAAAATCCTGGGTACGCCACTGCTTTCCTCGGTCACACTGTCGACGGTAAATCGTGTCGACCGAACGTCGAACGCGTCGCCGTTATACGCGAGTGGCCGTTACCAGCGACCAAAAAACAATTAGGGGAAGGCGGGGTTAGTCCGTACGAGAGGCAAAACCGTATGATAAGGTTTTTTGAACAATAAGTCAAGATAGAAAAAAAATTATTGATGTTTATTTGTCCATGACCGTTATTTTTATTGTTATCGATAACTATTAACCTCATTTTTAACAAATTACCGCTCAAATTCTTGTTATCACAAAATATGTGTAATCACTATTTTTTTTTCATATATTGTCATTAAAAACTTTTATACTTATAATTGTTTGATGTGAAAAAAAACTGCATCAAATTACGCAAAATTAAGTACAGATTATTTAATGATATAATATTGAGGAATGTTGCTTATAATTTTTAGTTAATTGCTGTTAATTTGAATACACCTACTGTGGGGCAAAACCGTTGGGGCAAAAGCGTATGCTATACGGAATTGCCCCAGCGTTTTATACGTGGCTATATTATTACGTGTTATAATTTACTTGATAACTTTATATTTTTATTAAAGATGGTTTGTAATTATGTACGTAATTATGAACCTATATTACTTCATAAAGAAATTAAAATATTGCTTTATATAATTATTTTGTTTCGTTTTAAATATTGGTAGGTAGGGACCTACCTATTTATCTTATTTTATAATATAAGTATTAAGTTTAATGTTTATTTTATTTTCATTATTTTGTTACTTACATGAATATTTAAACATGTTGGTTTAAATGTTATTTAAATAGTTTGTTATGTAAGGTTACAGATCGTAAAGAACTACCCTACAAAATTTTGTTCATAATAAAGTGAAAGTAATAGTTGTTTAATTAGTTTTTTTTTTTTTTTTATTCTATTGTAAAAATGCAAAATACTTTACTCAGGATTTTTAATTGGGGAGGGAGGATATTAATATGTATTGCAAAGAGTGCTTATTATATTTCTACTATTTTAGATCATAAAACCATCCATACGGTTTTGCCCCGAGACTAATAAGGTTTTACCCCACCTATGGGGCAAAATCGTATTTTTTAGTACTTTCAAAATTTGGATTTTTTTTTGAGTTTAAGTTCAGATTTTTTGAAAATGCTTCAATATTAATGAAGCTAACAATATTTGTGATATATTTACGCAATCCAGTATCAAAATTTTCAAATTTTATAAGTTTTACAGTTCCTAGAAGTTAGTAGTACGGTTCTGCCCCGCCGTCCCCTACAACGATTCCTGGGGTCGTTGAACTTTTATCGTCGCTTCATTCACAACGCTGCCAAGGCACAAGCGCCGCCGTATGACTTAATCTCCGGTGTCAAAAAGCGCGACGGAACGCTACAATGGTCAGCCGCGACCCGAACAGCGTTCAACACCTGTCGCCAAGCTCTCGCCGACACCGCGCATAGTCTTAATACCGACGCGTCGGACATCGCCGCGGGCGCCGTCCTCGAGCGAAACGTCGACGATAAATGGCGACCACTCGGTTTCTTTTCAAAAAAGTTGTCGCCCACCGAACGTAGGTACAGATCGCGAGCTTCTCGCCGCGTACCTAGGCACGCGACATTTCATCCATATCATCGAGGGACGACATACTACTCTTCGAGTGGACCACGAGCCGCTTACGTACATGTTCACGTTGAAAGCCGAAAAGATCGTCGATCGTCGAGTACGTCAGATTTCGTTTCTCTAGCAACACATCGCCGCGGCCGAGCGCATTCAACTCATTCAAGGTACCGACAATGTAGTTCCCGACGCGTTGTCGAGACTCGAAATCGCCGAGACGCAGCAGTTACCCACCACGTTACGACAGTGGTCAGTCGACCGGGCCGCCGATCAACGGCTTCGATCAATTATCGCCGGCGACACGAAGGTTTCCTTACACCTACAACCGCGCGTCACGACCGACGGTATAGTCTATACGCTGACTACTCGACCGGCACGGCACATACAGGGTGCGGCATAATGGACTCCCACAATTCCGAGGTGAATTAAAAAAAAAACAAAAAAACTATACGAGATATGGAATTTTTATTTTATTTATTAAACGTACATTAAATAAGGTTTTTTTTAAAGTTATTTTTTTAAAATAATGTCGTCTAAATGATTGCCTTGACGAGCAACGCACATATGGAGCCGTTATCGAAAGTTTTCCATCACTCTCGCCAGCATATTCGAGTGGAATCGCGGAGATTTTTTGACGGATGGCCTCTTTTAGTTCTTCGATGGTTCTAGGTCGATGTTTGAAAACTTCAGCTTTGAGGTATTATCCCCATAAGAAATAGTCACATGGACTCAAATCAGGGAGGCGAGGAGGCCATGTAATGTTTTGTCACACATTCGGCGTTTTGGAAAAACGCCTCGATAACGAAACCACGTTGTTCACCTGACCACGACATTGTGACGACTAAAAATCGTATTAATGACCGAACCCAGTGAAACGAACCGCTTTTATCTAACCGTGAAATAAAAAGATAGAGCAATATGTAATTTAATACGTTTATAATTTTTTCGTAGTATAATAATTATGAAAACAATATATTTTGGATGTTTTGATAACTCGTTCCTAATATACGTATATGAAATGAAAATAATTGTATGTATAATAATTAATATGTATTTAAAAGTTTTAATATATGAAAAAGGTCGTATTAAATAAGGTAACAATTTATTTATGTTGAAAAAAAATTATTATTTATTTAAATTGACATTTATTAATATCTAAGGATTTTAGGCACCCCGTGAAATTTGGGAAACCCGGCGCTCATGCACACACACACACACACACACACACACACACACACACACACACACACACACACACACACACACACACACACACACACACACATATATATATATATATATATATTTATTTATTTATTTATTATTTATTTAGGTATATATAATATGCAGATTTAATTACGTTTAAAAAAAAATCAAACCACTTTTGTTTAATATTATTTTCATTGATTACCAGATTTAACGATTATATAAAATGTTATTGCGTGTCGTTGTAATGTGTATTAATAATAATAACTCTTCTAACATTGACACGCGTGTGGGCGTGCCCATCACCTCTGTTTTATGGACTACGGCGGTAATCGGTGATATATAATCCCGTCCGTCCCCGACAGCTTACACACGAGCGAACATCATGTGATATAGACGAGATTCTGCACTGCGCGACACAATGGAGGTTCGTAGTTGACTCGTCCGCGTAAATGTTTCTACATACAGTGACTTACCTTTACCTACGTTCAATATTATTACATCATTACACTTATTGTTTTATTATTCGACGAGATTGTGGCTTTTGTATATTTTACATGCCTAAATAATAAATCATAGCACTGCCGAAATGCAATGACGTATATGAGGGGGTGGGCAATGGGTGGATCGCTCCTCCCTTGAACTTTTAGATTCTGAGTGAAGCGAAGGATCTTATGGTTTTACAATGATGGTTATTTTTTTTTTATTTTTTTTTTTTTTGTTCGATTTATGACTAAATACCTGAAATCTGAACAGTGAAAGTCTCGTTTACGGCGGATTTTTACCGATTTTACCGTTTTTACTCAATTTTTCGATCGTTATTCTTGATTACTGGAAAAACTATGGAGATTTTGGAAAAATGACCTCTCTAAAGTACCATCTCAGTTCAATTTGGAATCTAAAATGTTGCTGGACGAAACTTTTGGACAAGAATTTCTATACGAAAAAGTGTTTACAGAAAAAAAAAAAAATAAATAAATAAATAAAAAAAAAAAATAAACATCATTGTAAAACCATAAGATCCTTCGCTTCACTCAGAATCTAAATAAATATGTATTATTACTATCATAGATAGATTTGTATTTTAATAATTTCATTCATATAAACTGCGAATTCATTATTTTAACTTTAATTGTAAAATAAAAATGTATTGTTATTATTTTAGATTCTGAGTGAAGCGAAGGATCTTATGGTTTTACAATGATGTTTATTTTATTTTTATTTTTTTCTGTAAACACTTTTTCGTACAGAAATCCTTGTCCAAAAGTTTCGTCCAGCAAATTTTTAGATTCAAAATCGAACTGAGATGGTACTTTAAAAAGGTCATTTTTCCAAAATCTCCATAGTTTTTCCAGTAATCAAGAATAACGATCGAAAAATCGGTAAAAATCCGCCGTAAACGAGATTTTCACTGTTCAGATTTTAGGTATTTAGTCATAAATCGAAAAGTATTGAAGCTAGAAACTTGAAAATTTTATCCAATATCAAATACATACTTTTTTATATCGGACAACATTTTCAGAACAATTATAGCACTTTTGACATAAATATAGAACTTTTAATTTACCAAATTGTTTGAAAGTTTTTATGTAATATAATTTTAAATATTTGACAAAAAGTTCTGAAAATTTAATATGACCTTACTCATATACCTACCTAATTATTCTAATAAAAATTTAAAAATCGTGACTCTTTTCTTGATAGGTGTATCTTGTTTTAATTTTGTTGAAGACATATTAATAGAGATAGTATAAAAAATTGCTTTTGCGTGTACGCCACTAGTATAAACACCAACTTTAATATAAAAGCAGATAAGAATACTGATAAAAGAGAGATATAGAAAACACGTCTTTACTGTACAACTGTCTGTCCTGTACAGTTATAATTATTTACAATTTGTTGCAAAATGTTCAATTCAGAAAATTTAAGTAAACTAATACTAATTTAATTTTACATCTATTTTATCATAAAAATGTTGGAACTGCTGACTTACTTGTGACGAGGGAACTTTGTGACACTTGAATTTTAAAGAAACGATAAATCTTTTCTTTAGTTAAACGATTCTGGACGAAGTTTCAGTTATTTATTTATATATATATATATATATATATATATATATATATATATATGTATATGTATATGTATATGTATATGTATAGATCGTTATTCGTTTAGATACCTACTAAACTGTTTTTAGTTTAATTGTCGGTTTTTTTTTTTGAAAAAACTTCATTACAAATATACATAAATAAATCATTCGATTCCGTAAAAATCGTATAATTTACAGAAATGCTCATAAAAAATAATTCTGATAACTAAATTTGGAACATCGTTAGTTAAGTGTATAAATTTAATCGATAATAATGAGTTTAATAATTTATGCATTTCGCAAAAGTTTTGTCAAATATTAATTATTTTATTAGAAATATACTTTCAAATAATTTACACATTTAATCATTTATATAATAGCTCATTATGAAGTAAAATATATTATGTAGTATTATAAAAATAAAGTTTCTATATTTTATTAGTTTCAATAAATGAAATTACGCTGGTCCTTGGTTTTTATTACCCATGGTATTGATCATAATAGAAACAATGTTGCATGACGTCGTCAACACCTGGAATAATAGAAATTAAGTCATTATGTTAAAACGATAATTTCAATACTGTTATTGTTCTATATGATGTATAAATACGCTAGAAAATAATTGCATGTCAATGATTTTTTTCGGTGAAAATTTCAAAATCGATTGATTCACGTCGTTTGTCTTCATAGCGATTAGTAACAGTCGTTGAAACGTTAAATCCATCATCGTCCAATTACATGAATACATTCCAAAACTGATCAATTTTCTCTACATAAAAAAAAAAAATATATATAATTGAACATGGAATCGTTACATTGCAAGTTAGATTGTGACATTGTTACTTCAAAATTCATTGTGTCATGTAAATAACAATATAATGACAACTGAAAAGCCCAAAATATCACTGAAAAACCAAGCTTTAAAGCTGAAATGCTTGAAACTAAGTCAAGTGATTCGAATGTCTATTGGCAAAACAAGTATACATATTATTACACAGATAATTAACTCTAGATAATAAGCATAAAATGGCCGGGAAAAGAAAATACGACATATCTCTTTGACGTTTGGAATTTCAGATGTAATATCCTGTTTTTAGAAAAATTAAATTAAAGTTATTTGGTGACACAAATTGAATATTTATCATTTTAGTTATTTGATTTTCATGTTAAATTAATTTCTCAGATTCAATCTACACTTGAAAGTAAACCAATGTCAATAAATGGAATAACTAACATTTTATAAGTAGGTATCTATGTAATTTCTTCTTCTTGAGATTTATGATTTAAAATTTAATTATTATAATATATTAAGTTGTACAATAAATGCAAATTAAACTGAACAAATCACTGTTATCAATGTGAATCACATTTTTCTCAAAAATATCTTTAAATTTGTTGGTTAGGTTAGGCAACAATAATCAAATTAATTATCTTTGATCAATATTATGAATATTTAGACTAAATAGCGGTTTATAAAATTAAAATTAAAAACATGCATATTTATGTATATTAAATTAGAAATGTTATATTTTCGGGCAAGTGTCATCTGGATTTTCCATAATGAATAATTATCAATACAGTTTTAAGAGGAAAACCTTGAAAATTATTTAAAAAATTAGTATTTTTATACAATTTTATAAATTCTACTTTGATTTAAAACAATTCAAACTTACTGAAATGAACACAAATGTCAACATTATGATCAATAATGAAACAATAGCAACGTAAGGCAAGACAATCGGCCTTACAATGGAATTGAATGTTTTCATTTTCCTAAAAATGAAAATTGGAAGCCATTAAAATATAATGTGTTATAATATATTTAACGGTTCGTGTTTGATTTTGAAATAATAAATATTTTTGGATTCCAAAAAAGTAGCAAAATGTCATGTAACCCTGATCGATTAGATTATATCCAGTTATTTTAATACTGTTAATTTTTTTCAGGCATATGTAAGTTTTTCTTCAAGGGGCTAAAAGTATTATCAGATTATTTTATTTATGTTAGTCAACTAAGAATATAATGAAAACACGCAGACAGAGAATTCATTACAAAAAAATGTGAATGTATGGAAATATATCTAACCTCTCTTAATGTTTAATTGTAATCGGTTTAAACCAATTAAAACAATTTCTCTACTAATTTATTTTTGACTTACTGGTCATTTATTTTATTAGTATGATATTGACACAAGGAATGGTATGTCTAATTATATAGTCATCAATCATCGAAAAAAGTCCATATGCGATATCATCTTTCATTCAGAAAATACAATATTTGACATTTTTAGTTATTTTTAAATCAATGATCATTGTGAATCAATTAAATATATTAAAAAATATCCTATTAAATAATTGGAAATTAATTATACTCTTTAATCTTACAAAATTTTTCATAGTTACATTTCGGTATTTTTAATTTATTATTTAATGTCTTGAACGTAAATAGCTTAATAAATCATAAGGTATTTTAGTGATAAACTGATGATTCCGGTCTATAGCCAAACTTATTAAAGTAATAACTTACCCATCAAGTCTTATAAGATCAAGTATAACTGATTCGAGTTGATCTCGATGTTCTTTAAAATCATATTTTTCTGAAAATTGAAATGGAATGACAACAGATTAAGTATAATATAAACACGCAGTTCTCAAAAATTTGGAAACAGTTAAATAATCGAATCAGTCTAAGATTTTTTTATCATACGTATATATGCATACATTTATCTTTATTTGTTGTGTTATAAACATTCAGTAACTATCTCAAAATTGTTTGCTTGTAATGTTACTAAATGTATGCATACATTCAAGTATATTACACACACACACACACACACACACACACACACACACACACACACACACATATATATATATATATATATATATATATACTAGCTGAATAACCCAGCTCCGACCACGGAATGAAATAGTTAAAGACTCATTAGCATAGACCGAATAGGAGAGACTTAAAAATGTTGAGGCTAAGTCCCCGACATTTAAAAAAGTCCCTGCAGATATAAAATTATTCTCTTTCTACTCATTGAATAACATTTTGGTATATGATGCATGTCGCATGGTAAACAGTTAATTTCTCATCAAATGTTATAGAAATTCAATGAACCATCGACGAAAATTCGATTTGTATTAATATTATTAGTTTGTTACTTTTTTATTTTTATGTCATAAATGTTAATATTACTTATTGGTGTGTTATGTAGTGTATACATATTATATACTTATTATTAATATAAATTATGTATAAAATACAACAATAAAACATGTATATCATTCATAGATGAAAAAGTACATTAGAACAAATATGGAATACATTGTCTTGTAATTAAGTACATTACGCGTTATACTGGAAATCAAGCGAAATGAGAACATATGTTTAGGTGTTAATTACTTTCAAAAATGTTTCATTGAGTAGCTATGGCGTAAGCCTCTTATTTCGAATCTAAAACGCTATTATATTTATGGTCATCATCAGGGCTTGGAAGTTGTGGCACTAAAAATGTTACTTTTTAGCTCCTTAATATGCACTTAAAAACTCCAAAATATGCATTTTACTTGAAAAAATAATAATTATAAATTTAGTATGAAAAAAATGAAATGTTATTTATAATTACATTTACCGATTACTAATTGATATTATGTATATATTATGTGAAAATATACCCAAAAATAGCACTAAAAAGTAACCCTAAAATAGCAAAATAGCAATGGTAAAATTGTTAGGTTAGATTTTCTTATCAATTTTATGTTCTTTTCAATATTCCTTTCGTCAAGATAAATAATATGATACTACAATAAAAATTGTTTTGGATTTTTTTTTATAAATTATTAGATTATTTATAAAATATTCAAATTAAACCCCAATATACCAATATATTCCTAAAACATGTTTTTTGCACAAAATATTCTGTAACCTTGAAATATTCTTTTTTATGCTCTAAAAACTTTTTTATATCAGATCATAGGTAAATGAATCGTCCAGAAGCCTTATCCAATTTGAGCTACATACTTTCAGTAAAAAGATGTAAAAACATAAAAATCCGGTCTCTAGTTATGTTTAATATTGGTGCACAGCCCTGGTTATTATGTAACAAATAATAATCTGAGTCCATTTTTATTAATTGGATTTTTTTTTTCCATTTATAACTGAGTCCTCGATCAAATTAAAGTTGCGATTTTTTTATTTTACACAAATGCGCGGTACCGCCAAGTGATAAATATGTATTATTGCTCAGATTTCTACGCAAATTTTTTCAACGGCACTTATCAAAAAAGGCTCATGCATTATACATGATTAGAAGAATTTCGTAGTAGGTATCTAATTTCATTTTTAATATTTTCTTCATACACTCTACACAGTTATATTTTTATACTTCTTTCTATCGTGAGTCATAACTAGAATTAATAATACCACTATTATAATTTACGATATTCATACCCGCATTAAGTCCGTGTCCAATGTCCGCAAACGCACGAAAAATCACTTTGTATTGAGCAATGATAACCCAACCAAATGAAAATAAAAACAAGTCGATCATAAACACACAATACATGAAAAAACTACTCAGAAATGTTTCAATCACGTAAAATAAAATAAAAAAATGATTGTACGTTTCTACTGAGAACGGAAATGGCAAGTTCAAAATATTCTGTATTCTTTCCGTTTCGGCATTGCTTGGCATACATATTTCAGCCACAAGAGGAAATATTATCCATTGAACGGTCGCATAGATGTTCATTATGCAATAGATATTGGTTGTTTTTATCGTTTCGTCTCGGTGGGTGTACAGTAAGTTTCTGTTTTTAACGCACCGCACACTCTTCAAAAACTTGATAAGTGAAACGTCGAAAATGTCCCATACTTCGTTTTTATAATATATAAATGTGCACATTTTGCACAACATGAAATAACAGTGTATCATAACAAAGGAGACAGTAAAGTATTCTAAATAGTTCAAAGTGACGTCCGATTTGACAAAAAATCCTGCACTACCAAGTAATAGTAGGCTTACGAAAATGCCGGTGAAGATCATAAGTGATATCTGGTTGCCGTTACATTCCGTAATTGACGATACTTTCGTTTTGAACAAGAAGTGATAGTATCGGCATTGTTTAAATAGTTTCCAGTTAATTGCTACTTCGTGATCTTTGAATTTATCCATCGAATGAAGTTTTATTTTAACTTTTTTGTCTGAATGTCATAAAGAAAAAAACAAATATTTAGTTGATCGTATATAATAAAATGTGCTCTAAATATTTCAGTTACGTTAAGTCATATCTAACTCTACAATTTCTGAACAAAATGGACATGACTCTAGATCGCAGCTGTCGAAGTAGGATCGCAAAAATCATTCTTCATTCATTGGAAATATCCAAATTAGTTAGACATTTCAAAATGTTCATATACTTTTAAATATAATTATAATTACACTAGAGAGACGAGGTATAAAATAATCTTGTTCTAAAATTGACAGAATTGTAAACCTGGTGATATGGTATTAGGGTCACGAAGACCCTTTAGCATCAGCATCATGATATGCATGATGAACAACGCCGAGAACGTTGATCTATGTTTTGGCTCTTTGCATTATAGTTTATTAAATTTAACATGATGTTATGTATAAAATGTAATCTAATAGCATGTAATTGCTTCTTTATTTTCTATTTTTTGTTTACATCAAATAGTTTATGTTTTTTTTTTTAGTTTTATTTGCCGTGCTATGTGACTTAGTGGCGTTAATTTTTAATTAAACATAAATAAATATTTGTTTATGGTATATATAGAAAAGATTGTTCCACTTATGGATGTATAAAAAAAGCGATTTCTGATCTACAAAGAAATTGAAGGTAACTTTTATATGCAATTTTTTAACGATCACAGTGTTCAAAGATAAAGAGTAAAACAAATTAACATAATTGTAAAACCAATAGATTTGTCGCTGCAATCGTAATCGAAAAATATAATATCTTAATCGTCGTGATAATTATTTGTTCTATCTTTAGTAGACAATCTCGAAACTGTAAGGGAAGAGGCCTTTATAACAATTTCATTCAAATTAATAAATATACGCACCTTTAATTTTTTTCTTTTTGACTAAGTGATGTGTTTAATGCATTTGATATTTAATGACAATGTAAATTTTATTTGCGTTAGCAATTTGTGGCAGTAAAATTTCAAGCGCAGTGACGTTGTGTTCGGTGTACTTGTGCTAATGTTACTACCAGTGGCGGCTCGAAGGAGGTATATTTGAATCACGTGATTCATAGAAATATTAATGGGTGGGTGGGTATTCTGTGGTTGGGAAAGTTAGTTTGAATAATTTTCGAAAGTTGGTAATTCAATTAGAAATATAATGTTTAGCTCTATATGTGTATCAACGTAAGTCGTACAGTAACAGCCAACACTAGGTTAAGGGACGTCGTACCCTAGTACCCGCATGTTTAAAGAATGGAATATAAATATTATATTTGTTAACTCGAAGAAACTATCGATGAAAGATAACGATTTAACGTTACTCATTATAGTAGGTTACTGATTAGAGGGTGGGTGGTGTAAAAATATTAAATGTGAGTCAAGAAAAAAAAAGTTCTAGCCGCCACTGGTTACTACTATTGATTACGTCCAAAGGCGTAGTCAAGTTGACTCACGCCCGTTTGGAGTTTTTCATTTGTATCATGGCCATGTAGTTATAATGTTTCATTCGTAATTCGTGAATAAAATATGCCGTGCGTAATAATTCCTACGTCGATTAGTCACGGAATTGTGTAATTTACTTTTGGTCGTGTATTGTTGATGATATTATGTTTCTATGTTTTGAGTTTTATCAAACAACTACGAATCGTTAATTCTGATTCCATGAATTCAATTTTTCTCAAAATTGTACACCTTCTATCGTTTTGTCACTGAATAACTATTTTGCACCAAAGGTTTAAAAATCGAATGGTGTACAACTCATGGCGATATTGGTTTCTGTCAATTTCCGAAAGAAAAATGTCTTACAATTTATTTAAAAACAAAAAAAAATGCATTGGTTTTGTGAGACTTAATCAGCGAAAAAATGCATGTGTAACGAATCGTTGTTACATGATGTGCTCAATACAACAGGCATAAATGGAAGTGGTGTATAAAAGTATATTGTAATGATTATTTACCAGTATAGTCAATTTCACTTTTTATCTCTTTAAAAAATTTTTATTTTACTTTCAGCTAATTGATTAATAATTTGACTTTTTCACTCGGAATACAAATTAATATAAGTTGTTAATGGAGTAAAATGTATAAATGTATAAATGTATTTAGTTTTACTAAAATAAATTATTCTTGTTCTTGGTGCTTATAACTACTGAAACTAAACATGATACAGATCATTTAACATGACGTCGTCGATGTTTAGAATTTACACTGTACTATGTTCTTGAAAATCTATATTTTGGTAATCACAAAGATGTACAAAAATATAAGATAGTATGTGAATATTTTATAGATAGGTTTTCGTATTAAACCATCCGATATTCTGATAAAAATGTTTTAATGTATTTTAATGGAGTTATAATAATATGTTTTTTGAATTGATGAAAGTGGGAATACCTTTAAGATATTTGATGTTACTAACTTTTTTGCTTCTGTTCATTCAATTTTATTATTTAAATATATGAAATGATTATATGTTTAATCTACAAATTATAATGCTATGCCATTTTAGCTTTGTGTCTTTTTGTCCTGGCAATCGTTTTTTATGAAGTATTTTACTCTGTTTTTTAGTCATTCTTATAAACGTCGTCATATTATATATAGGTATAATATAATAATAATATATATATATATATATATATATATATATATATATATATATATATATATATATATATATATATATATATATATATATATATATATATACGCACAATTAACACAAATTATTTAATATAATACATTTTACAGAAAATATCACAAATTAAAAGTGTCGATATGCAATTAGAACAGTCATCGTCAATATAAATGACAAAGTTTTTAAAAAAGTAAAGTACAGTTAGAAAGTATTTGAGAAAATGTTTTAAAATTTAAAATTATTATTGTTATTATAACTTTTTTTTTCTATTAACATTTATTTTTTCATTAAAAACTGTGAATTCATTTTGTAGCTGGTTTACAAGAATGAATAAAATTAAATGCATAGGTTCTAATTAATATTACAATTAAATTGAATTATGTTTTTCTTACGATTAGAAATGAACAAGAAAACTATACTTAATAAATGTTATTTGAAAACATTAAAGAAATTATTTAAGTTTTTTTTTTTTACTTTTTAATATAGTTGCCCCAATTTATAACTTATAAGCTATATAACTTTGCTTTGATTTAATCAAAAAGGAATTTTTACTCAAAATTCAAATCACAGCATATATATGTTTTTTTTCTTTTAATTAAAGCTAAACTGTATTATTACTACTTTGAACATCTTTTTTATTTTTTTATTTTCAGTGAAGTTTTAGGGTAGTTGGGAGAGCTATGTGAAGATAAAAATTTTATGGACTTTTTACATTTTAACGCTTCTAATGAAACGAGATTCGTAAAAAAATTAATGCATAACATAAAGTATTCAAACAATCAAATTATTTTTCGATTCTGTTACCTAGTACACCATATAAGAATATTTTAACATTTGTATGACTCGATACCGATATTTAACATTTTATTAGGTAAATACTCATAAAAACTATTTATTTATTATATTTTTAAAATTCTATATTTAGTCCCTTAACGTTTAGATTCTTTTTGAAAATTAGGTCGAGCTCGTATAAGAGTACTGCTAATTTTTGGTAAACATTTTGATTATCTTTCGCTATTTTTTTTTTTTCATATCGTAATATTGAAAATGTATTTTAATGAAAATCTTATCTAGAATTTTTACTCGATTTTTCGGTATTTTTCACGATCAGGAAATATTTGAAGATTAAAGAAAAAAATGTCTTCTTTACACTATGCATTAGATGACGCTTTTGATTTCAAAAATAATGTACCACTATATTATAGTCTAAGAATAGACGCACCGTGTACGAAAATAATCATACACTGATTCATTTTGTATATTTATGGTATGTTTATTGATATTTACAAGTATATGACAATATGTAGGTATGTCCGGGCTGCGCGGCTGGCTTAAAGAAGCGAGCCGCGGCGGGCGGTATCAGGCATGTAGAGGGGCAATATATTTTTTTACTATTTAGTAATACGAACAAAGGAATACAATATTGAATTGGGGAGGATTTATATTGATTTGTACATGGACTTAAGTAAGTCACGATTTAAATCATTATAAATGGTAGTGAAACCCACACAGGCACACTAGGAGAGGTTGATGGCTCCGAGAAGAGCCTTTTTAAGCGAGTCGACTGTGAGCAAAACCGCGTGTAAAGCCGCTGGTAATTGCTCAAGGAGGATCTCGTACACGGTGCTACACGGCGTCAGCCACTCCGCAGCACTTTAAATTGTCGGTACTTTACAGGCCACTACAGACCTCAAATTTATCAAAAATTTAAATTTCTCACCAAAATCTTTCAAATGACACTAAATGACATGTTTACTCAAAAAATGCCGGTTTTTTATTTTTTCGGACCACTGTGCGCCGGTGAAATCGTGGGTTGTCGGTTCGTTTTGACTCGTGTCTTCGCCGCCGTAGTCAAGGATCGTCGGTTGCCGCCTCGTTTTGACGAGTGTCTTCGCTGCCGTAGTCTGTAGTTGTTGACGGTAGTGTTGTTGGCGCAAGGATGATTGATGCTCCGGAAATTTGACCGGTTTATATTTTACTAGTTCCCGTACCGACTAATAAACCTCAGTTGTGCCGCCGTGCGTAACCGTGTTTACCGTCAGTACGGTTTGCCTCGCTATTTGTACAATTTTGGGGTTTTGGTTATGATAATAATATTTTTTATTTCGTCACGATCTCCTCTTTCTATAGCCATGTTTGTTGGGAATGTAAGATGACTAGAAGGGTTTCAAATTCGCCACTTACTCCTTATGGTGGTGTATTTTTTGAATGCCGTGTTGTGATTGGTGGTCCTGAAAAGAACCGTTTTATGTTAATAATAGGGGGGGGCTCCGTTACAATAGGTATATTAAAAAAAAAAAAAACTTATCAATTGTTAAACCAGATCGGTTTTTTTTTTGTCACTATCATACTATGTATAAAGAAACAAAAAATGGTGATTAAATTCTGTATATTATAAGATCTTTAAAAACTTGTTGGATAATTTTCATGTTTAAAATTATTTTTACAATTACAATTCAAATTATTTTCATTTAATCTCAAGTAAAAACCATACTTCCTAAGTTTGAAAATGAACCGTGTTACATAGCCAAGTTTTTTAATTTTACTTAAAAAAATCAATATTTCACTGTGTAATAATATTCATTGCTGATAGTTAATTAGATAGTAACCTTTACATTTTATTTATTTATTTATTTTATGTATTTTTACCTAACTTAGAAGTTTTATATGTCGTATACTCAAACAAAAAGCCGGTGCTCCATCTAACCTGACCTTTATCCTCTGAAATAGTTATTTATAATTTTGGTTTTAATTTAAAATTTAAAATATCATTTCTTACTATTTTTACCCTATTATAACTTGACTTAATTTTGGTATATACTCTGACAAATTATTTTTTTTCCTATTATATTTATATTTATATTATGTTTATAATTTTTTTTTCTAATAAACATTACATTTTCAAAATCATTAGCATCAACAATTTCATCAATTCTTCAAAAACACAAACTGAATGATTTGATGAATAAAAAAAATGTTATAACTGTAACAGTTTTTGTAAATTTGTATGTAGTTTTTCTACGCATTTTAAAAACAATTGAAAAAGAGAAAATTGATGTTTCCAAAGTGCCAACTAAATGCAACATCTGATAAATTAATATGTCGAATGAAACTTTTAGATCATTATTAATACAAATAAAATTTTAATTAATAATAATAAAACACATCCTGACGAAACCAATACCTGATTATTTTGGGTATAACTTCACTCAGAATATAATACAGGGTGTCCCACCAGGATTTACACATTTATATCTTCCGTGTTAATAGAGATAATCAACATATTTTTTTTTATAAGACTCACAGAGCTAAAAACATTTATTTCACATTAGTTTGGTAAATACAAATGTTGTATTAAACAAATTATAAAATTAACTTTGTATTTTATAATTTTTGTAAAATTCGAAGATAGCCATTTTGTAGGGCTTGTTTTTCTGAAACTATTGACGATTCAACTTTCAATTTTCATCAACTTCATGATTTTTAATAATTTTTTTAGTTTATAAGAAAATAGTACTATTTACCCACGTTAAAATTTAAAATCGCCTCATCAGCTCGTTCCGATACCTAACAATTATTTTATTATTACAATAGACATTAAAAGATAATAATTATTTTACTACCCATGATTCGATTTTTGTTATCGTTTGTAGTGTGGGGACACAACGAGTAGTCCCACTACCTTTTATGTCACGCAATACGTCAGTGTAACCATATTGTAAATTTAATTATCATTGTATTTATTTGTCTTTATGAATTTTTGTATTTAATTTATATTTGTATCGGTCAAAGCTCCCTCACCGGACCGTAAGCTCGACGTTCGAATTTCGACGGTTACGACGTCCGCTCAAGTCGAGCTGGCTCGCTCTCTTTCTCGACTCGCCGAACGCGAACCACGTACGTTCGTCACGATCGCTTGTGTCCGAGTCCATCGTTCTTGTCGAACCTCATTTATTATACTTTTTTATATACTCTGTCGTATTGTTATAATTATTATTATTTATTATACACGTAAATTTAACTGTAATGGTGTTATACTTATTTAACGAAGTCTATTAGCGATAGTAACCTCGCTATCGCTAAAATCACTATCGTAAAATTTATCGCATAACTACAATTACTGGTCGACAAATTGCAAGGTCTATACTATCTATAAACCTTGGATAAATTGTACTTATATTTTTATCTGATAATTTTCAAAGGTTTCTTTATCTAAATTTATCTATACTTCTACAGTAAAATATCGTTTGTGTTGAGTTGGTTTGAAACATCACCGGTTTCATTTCGTTGTTTATCGTCCTAATAATTTACTACAAACTACAAAGAGTGACAGCGAAGGAACTTCAACTTCTGTACCACAAAATAATAAAAATTCAACATCTCCATATTCTCCACCACCACTTCGACGATCAATTGATGGTAATTTTTTTTAAATTTTTATCTGAAAAATCACGCGCATCTGAAAGTAAAACGGTGGTTCAATGCGTAAAATGTGAGCCTAAAAAGGTTAGGTGCACTACAATGATCAATAAACTAGCTGGATATTTTTTTAAAATTTGTATCTTAATATATAGCTGTTTTTCAGTCCAAAATAGTTATTGAAATATCATTAATCATTTCAATTTAGTCATGATTACAAATTAAAAAATTTTGTAATCGTAATCAATATAAGGATTACATTATGATTTTAATCATTTAAGATAATTTGTTATTGTGATTATTGATTACATTAAATTATATAATGATTAATGATTACAAATTTTAATCGTTATCTTTAATCAATAATCAGACTACGATTTGCCCAACTCTACGACTCCCTATGCAATGGTCTTGTGCGATACCGAATGTTGTCCTTGAAAATATTTTAAATTTTTTATAATTTTTTAATCGCCACTTTAATATACTGGCTAATTCCTGTTCCACATGTAAGATTTGATGATTTAATATAATTTTAATTTATTTTTTTTTCAATATGATTTAATGATATATGGTATATGATTCGAATTCTACGCAAACAAAGTTGCGGGATCCAGCTATAATTAATATGGCAAAACACCGTTAGGCGTGAGACGGAATGTGGATGGCTTCATCTTAGATGCAACTAAGATTACAATTAAGGGTGGGAGACTCGTAATTTCATACTACAGGGAACTCATTATGTAAGTGCAATTTCGATGAAATCAATCATAAGGTTCTTTTAGATTTAGCAAAGTAAATCGAATAATGTGAAATCGATTTTACAATGATGATAATTTTTTTCTTTCTTTTTATTGTCTATGAAAATTTTTTTAACTTGTATATTTCGTCTAAAAGTTACTATAAACCACTCTATAGATTATAGACATTTTATCTAGTCCCTTTAGAGAAGTCATTTTTTTCTATTTTCAAAGTTTATTCCAAGTTAAATGGGAAAAACTATCAAAAAGTAAGTAAAGACGGTCAAATACCTAGATACTCGTATGTACCGTAAACAAAATTTTCATGTAATCGATTTTAATTATTTGAACAAAACTCCAAAAATTATTGTGTTATAGAAACTTTAAATTTGCACAATAATCATAATCAACATAAATTAAGTATGGTCAGACACACACACACACACACACACACACACACACACACACACACACACACACACACACACACACACACACACACACACACACACACACACACACACACACACACACACACACACATATATATATATATATATTTATGTATTTATTATTTATTTAGGTATATATAATATGCAGACTTAATTCGGTACGTTTAAAAAAAATCAAACCACTTTTGTTTGATATTATTTTCATTGATTACCAGATTTAACGATTATATAAAATGTTATTGCGTGTCGTTGTAATGTGTGATAATAACTCTTCTAACATTGACACGCGGGTGGGCGTGCCCATCACCTCTGTTTTATGGACTACGGCGGTAATCGGTGATATATAATCCCGTCCGTACCACGTCCTTACACACGAGCGAACATCATGTGATATAGACGAGATTCTGCACTGCGCGACACAATGGAGGTTCGTAGTTGACTCGTCAGCGTAAATGTTTCTACATACAGTGACTTACCTTTACCTACGTTCAATATTATTACATCATTACACTTATTGTTTTATTATTCGACGAGATTGTGGCTTTTGTATATTTTACATGCCTAAATAATAAATCATAGCACTGCCGAAATGCAGTGACGTATATGAGGGGGTGGGCAATGGGCGGATCGCTCCTCCCTTGAACTTTTTAGAGATTATACTCGTATAACCTATCAGTAAAAAATCATAATATATTACCTATTGTCATGGTTTTTATAACTTATTATTTACCCGGCATTTTTTTTATCAATGTTTCTAAACAGTAGTTATAATGTTACAATGTGTCATATTTGTCTTACCCATGGCCTATACATGGTATTCTTATAATCATCAGAGAATTTGAAATCCGGAACCAAAGACAATATGAAGTATTGTAGTTCTATTGACAAGATCATTCTGTTTTCTTGACTGTTATCACCAAAGTTTATTAGAAATGTTCACTTTATACAAATAATATAATCGCTCGTTCATAGTTTTTGATTTATATTATTGATTGTGTTTCTTTCATATAAATTGTGAATTCATTGTTTAAAACGTTGATTATAAAGAAAATGTGTATTATTTTTATCATAGATAGATTTGTATTTGTATAATTTCATTCATATAAACTGTGAATTCATTATTTTAACTTAATTGTAAAATAAAAATGCATTATTATTATTTTAGATTCTGAGTGAAGCGAAGGATCTTATGGTTTTACAATTATGTTTATTTTTGTTTATTTATTTATTTTTTCTGTAAACACTTTTTCGTATAGAAATCCTTGTCCAAAAGTTTCGTCCAGCAACTTTTTAGATTCAAAATTGAACTGAAATGGTACTTTGGAGAGGTCATTTTTCCAAAATCTCTATAGTTTTTTTCAGTAATAAACAATAATGATCGAAAAAACTGAGTAAAAACTGTAAAATCGGTAAAAATCCGCCGTAAACGAGATTTTCACTGTTCAGATTTTAGGTATTTAGTCATAAATCGAAAAGTATTGAAGATAGAAACTTGAAAATTTTATCCAATATCGAATACATACTTTTTATACTGGACAACATTTTCACAACAATTATAGCACTTTTGACTTAAATATAGAACTTTTAATTTACCAAATTGTTTGAAAGTTTTTATTTTATAAGTTCTGAAAATTTAATATGACCTTACTCATATACCTACCTAATTATCCTAACAAAAGTTCAAAAATCGTTAGTCAGGATTTTTTTTTTATACACACTTTAATAAATTATTATACGATTTTTTACGATATTGTCTGATTTCTTTTAAGTTTATTTCTAATGAAATATTGAGTATTTGTTAGAAAGTTCTGAAATTTTAATACAAGTTTACTCTTGTACTAAACTATCAATACCGAAAAATATCAATAATCGTGACTCAAGATTTTTTTTCCAAGCATTTAAAAATTATACAAATAACCGTAAAATACGTAAACAGTATTTAAATAATAATATATTATATTACACACTGATGCTTTGCTCAGAATCGTTTTATACTGAAGAAATGAGTCATCATTTCTTTAAAACTTAATACATTCATCACCAATATCTTGTCCGAGGACCGAAGGGACGAAGGACGAACTTGTACCACCATCATCTCACTTACCAGCTTTTTACTATTATTATTATCAAAGATGAGTTGTCAATGAAAAAAAGAGCAATTCATTTTGCTATAAATGCTCTATTATAAAAATGCATTCAAACGTTTCTCTATTTGAATATTTATTTTTAATTTTATTTATTAATAATTTTCTATTTTTTGTTGATGTACTAATCAGAATCACATTTGTAAAAAATAAATATAATTTATTTATTTATTTTATTTATTTATTTATTTTTGAGGTTAACGCCCGCGAGGGGCAATAGTAGAGTTTGGTAATTATTTCAATTATAATACATATACAATATAAAAGAAATACAATATGAATAGTGTAAATTAATTTAAATAATAATAATGATAGTCTATAAGTTGTCTAATGATATTCTATAAGTTATAATATTTTGGATATAGGGTTTTTTAATTTAGCCTTATCATCTACGAAAAAATCGAAATATTTTAATTTATTACATAATGTTAGCATACGGTATAAAGGGCTACTTAGAATAAAATTTGTTGCTTGTGTTTTAGTGCAAAAATAATGAAAATTACGGGTGGTAATTTGTGGTACATTAAATAGAATTAATTCTAATAATTCTGGACTGTCTATTAGGCCATTTAAGAGTTTGTGAATAAAATAAGCATCGATAAAATGCCGCCTAGATTTCAATGGTGACATGTTGAACTGGTTTTCGACTTCTGAAATAGAAAGACCATTTAGATTAAATTTGTGAGCTATTATGCGGAGAAAACGTCTTTGAACTTTTTCGATTTTATCAGTTAAGCCTACTTGTCTTGAGTTCCAGACTGTTGAACCGAATTCGAGTCCAGATCGAACTAATGCATAATATAAGGTTTTTAAACAATTTTAGTTTTTAAACTCAGTACAATTTCTAATTCAACTACCAAAAAAAGAAAAGAAAACATCGTTGTAAAACCTTGGCTTTATTCATAATATAAAAAATGTAGAGGATAATATTTTTATATAATATGATACGTATTAGCTGTAGATAGCCCATAGTTTATTTTTATCAGTATAAATTTCAATCATGTTTATATAGTCTTTGGAAAACGATGTAAATAATGATGTTTTTACTAATGATCAATGCACGTGATACTACGGCGGCGTCACGCTTGTTTTATCTATGAAAATTCAAAAGCCCGCGGATCGAAATTTTCCAATTACCGTCAGGTCCCAGTTGTCGAATAGCTTAAGTAAAATTTCATTATTGTTAAGTTGGGATTTATTGTTCAACCGAAGTTGTTGCTGTTGTTTCACACTGAAATGTGCTCAAAATTATTCAACCAAACAAATGACATATTGTTGCTTTGAAACTCAATACAGCCATCAGTACCTATTACATTTTCCGTTGAACGAAGTTAACAAATAGTACAAAGTACGACCTGCTTTTTATTTTATGTGATTTCTACATTTCTACAACTATTTCGTTACTAATTATAATATAGTCTATACAATGTTATTGAATGTGACAAAGTAGTGAAAATAACGTCAAAATGTACTAATTTCATTGTAAAATAAACAGTGTTTTTGAAACAGTATTTGTAAATTAAAACATTAAATTCCTTAGCTAATTTTTCTATTAAAGTTTCAAATAATTTACACATTTATTCATTTTCCTCACTAATAAGTACATAAATTAATAATAGCTCATTACGAAGTAAAATACATTATGTAGTATTATAAAAATAAAGTTTCTATATTTTATTAGTTTTAAATGATGAAATTACGCTGGTCCTTGGTTTTTATTAGCCCATGGTATTGATCATAATAGAAACAACGTTACATGACGTCGTCAACACCTGGAATAATAGAAATTAAGTCATTATGTTAAAACGATAATTTCAATACTGTTATTTTTCGATATGATATATAAATACGCTAGTAAATAATTGCATGTCAATGATTTTTTTCGGTGAAAATTTCAAATCGATTGATTCACGGTCGTTTGTCTTCATAGCGATTAGTAACAGTCGTTGAAACGTTAAAATCCATCATCGTCCAATTACATGAATACATTCCAAAACTGATCAATTTTCTCTACATAAAAAAAAAAAAAAAATTATAATTGAACATGGAATCGTTACATTGCAAGTTAGATTGTGGACATTGTTACTTCAAAATTCATTGTGTCATGTAAATAACAATATAATGACAACTGAAAAGCCCAAAATATCACTGTAGAACCAAGCTTTAAAGCTGAAAATGCTTGAAACTAAGTCAAGTGATTGGAATGTCTATTGGCAAAACAAGTATACATATTATTACACAGATAATTTACTCTAGATAATAAGCATAAAATGGCCGGGAAAAGAAAATACGACATATCTCTTTGACGTTTGGAATTTCAGATGTAATATCCTGTTTTTAGAAAAAAAAAATTAAAGTTATTGGTGACACAAATTGAATATTTATCATTTTAGTTATTTGATTTTCATGTTAAATTAATTTCTCAGATTCAATTTACACTTGAAAGTAAACCAATGTCAATAAATGGAATAACAAACATTTTATAAGTAGTTATCTATGTAATTTCTTCTTCTTGAGATTTATGATTTAAAATTTAAATATTATAATATAATAAGTTGTACAATAAATGCAAATTAAACTGAACAAATCACTGTTATCAATGTGAATCACATTTTTCTCAAAAATATCTTTAAATTTGTTGTCAACAATAATCAAATTAATTATCTTGATCAATATTTTGAATATTTTGAAGTAATGTATAGACTATTTAGAGGTTTATAAAATGAAAATTAAAAACATGCATTTTTATGTATATTAAATTAGAAATTTTATATTATCGGGCAAGTGTCATCTGGATTTACCATAATGAATAATTATTAATACAGGTTTTAAGAGGAAAACCTTGAAATTATTTAAAAAATTAGTACTTTTAAAAAATTTTATAAATTCTACTTTGATTTAAAACAATTTTAAACTTACTGAAATGAACACAAATGTCAACATTATGATCAATAATGAAAGAATAGCAACGTATAAGCAAAACACAATCGGCCTTTACTAGGGAATTGAAATGTTTTCAATTTCCTAAAAATGAAAAATTGTAAGCTATTAAAATATAATGTGTTATAATATATTTAACGGTTCGCGTTTGATCTTTTGAAATCATAAATATTTTTGGATTCCAAAAATGTAGCAAAATGTCATGTGACCCTGGTCGATTAAATTATATCCAGTTATTTTAATACTGATAATTTTTTTGAGGCATATTTAAGTTTTTCTTCAAGGGGCTAAAAGTATTATCAGAATATTTTATTTATGTTGGTCAACTAAGAATATAATGAAAACACGCAGACAGAGACTTCATTACAAACAAATGTGAATGCATGGAAATATATCTAACCTCTTTTAATGTTTAATTGTAATCGGTTTTAAACTCTATATGTTAATTAATATACTAAAAACCAATTCAAAACAATTTCTCTACTAATTTATTTTTGACTTACTGGTCATTTATTTTTTTTGTATTATATTAACACAGGGATGGTATGTCTAAATATATAGTCATCAATTGTCGAAAAAGTCCATATGCGATATCATCTTTCATTCAGAAAATACAATATTTGACATTTTTAGTTATTTTTAAATCAATGATCCTTGTGAATCAATTAAATATATTAAAAAAATATCCAATAAAATAATTGGAAATTAATTATACTCTTTAATCT